>OX451735.1:177978896-178578896 GCA_948472305.1 Vicia faba | reverse complement strand
CAAGAGCCTTTTATCTCCGCTTAACTCTTCGACTTCATAGGCTCCACCAGAAAAAGTTTGGATAACTCTGAAGGGTCCTTCCCATTTGGGTGACCATTTCCCCATGCTTCGATCTCTCCGATCCATGGGAAGAATTACCTTCCAAACTAGTTCTTCAGGCAAAAATACCTTAGGTTTTACCTTTTTATTATAAGAGTCTTCTACTCTTTTCTTTTGAAGCCTGAGTAGGTCGAGAGCGTGTAATCTCTCTTCGTCTAAATCCACCAGTTCATCTAACATCATGTTCCAATAAACTTCAGAAGGAATATCATAATGCCTCTGAACCCTTGCAGATTGAAGACAAATTTCTGCTGGCAACACTGCATCATGGCCAAAAGTTAGCCTATACGGTGTTGTACCAGTGGCTTCTTTTGGGGACGTTCGACAAGCCCACATAATCTGGTCTAGGGTCTTATGCCAATTCTTTGGTTTCTTCCCAACATGTTTCTTTATCAAGCCAATCACCACTTTGTTAGCTGCTTCGACTTGACCATTCGCCTGTGCATAATAAGGCGTTGATGTTAGGAGTTTGAAACCTGTTTCCTGAGCAAATTCCTGCATCTTTCGACCAGTGAAAACTGACCCTTGATCAGTTGTTATTGTCTCAGGAATTCCATATCTAAAGATAATGTTCTTTTGAATAAATTCAATGACATTTTCTTGGTCCACATTGACTAAAGGGACAACTTCGATCCACTTAGTAAAATAATCAATGCCTACCAATATGTATTTCTGACTCTTTGATGATGCTGGTCGAATCTCTCCAATGAGGTCCAACGCCCATCCTCTAAAAGGCCAAGGCTTCACTATCGAGTGAAGTTCGCTTGCTGGTACATGTTGGATGCCTGTATGAACTTGACACTCTTGACAACCTTTGGCGAACTCAACACAATCTTTCAGCATAGTGGGCCAATATAGTCCTTGTCGAAACAACAACCATTTCATCTTATGGCCTGCTTGGTGAGCCCCACATGCCCCAGCATGCGTAGTCGAAAGGGCTATGTATGCTTCAGTCTCACTTAAACATTTCAGCAACACCCCTTCAGGCGTCTTCTTGAATAACTCATTACCCATGAGTACAAAACTCAACGCCCTGTATTTTGTTTTTCGTTCTGTCGAAGCTCCTGGATTTTGAAGATAGTCCACAATAGGTTTCCTCCAATCTTGCTCTGACAAATTATCAATGAACGAAATCTCGAAGTTACTGTGATCAGCATATCCTAGCCTCGTCGATTCCAAGTCTGATGGTGATAGACAAGTTGCCTTTATCTTTTCTCGAACTTCGATTGCTCTTTGTAGTTTCGTTTTTGAAATCTTATACCCAGATGCAATTTGTGCCAGGTCATTAGCTATTTGATTTTCGACTCTGGGTATGTGTCGAATATTGATCGTTTCAAATTGTTTCAATAAACGATTTGCTATCACAAAGTACATAATGAGATTCTCTCTTATGCATTTATATTCCTTTGTGACTTGCTTAATGACTAACTCTGAGTCTCCCATTATTTCGACTCGAGTTGCCCCCAATTCCAACAATATCTCAAGGCCAGTAATTAGAGCTTCATACTCAGCCTCATTGTTCGAACAAGAACCTGATATTTTGTACTTGAATGTTGTTGGAATTTTATCTGGAGAAATAATCAAGACTCCTACCCCTGTTCCATCTTTATGGCTGGAACCATCGAAGTAGAATTTCCAAGGTTCTATCTCCACATAATTAATATCCTCGACTTGAATTGAGTGGTCGACTATGAAATCTGCAACCACTTGTCCTTTTACTGCCTTAAGAGGCATAAAGGTCAAGGAGTATTCAGTTAATGCTAATGCCCATTTGCCAATTCGACTATGCAAGATAGGTTTCGACAACATATATTTGAAAACATCAAAATGAGACGAAACATAAACATCAACTGGTTTTATATATTGCTTGAGTTTTGTACAAGAAAAATACAGACATAGACACAATTTTTCAACTTCGCTATATCTAGTTTCTGCATCATTCAAAACTCGACTGAGATAGTAAATGGGTCTTTCGACTCCATTCTCATCCTCTTGGGCTAATATACTTCCCAGAGTTTTGTCAGATGCAGCTATGTACAATCTCATACTCCTATTGCTACAAGGAGGCACCAAAATAGGTGGCTTAGTGAGGTACCCTTTGATTTTGTCAAAGGCTTCTTGTTGCTCCTGCCCCCATTCGAACCCCTCTTTATTCAGTCGAAGTAAGGGTGAAAAGGCCTGAGCTTTCCCACTTAGATTAGATATAAACCTCCTTAAGAAATTTATCTTGCCTAAGAGAGATTGCAATTCCTTCTTATTCGATGGCGCTTTCGCTTCCAGAATTGCCTTCGTCTTGTTCTGGTTGATTTCGATTCCTTTCTTGTGGACAACGAAGCCCAAGAAATCTCCAGCTTTCACACAGAACGCACACTTCAAAGGGTTCATCTTCAGACCATGTTCTCTCATTCTTTCGAATGATTGTCGAAGGTGGTCAATATGGTTCTTCCTGGAAACAGATTTTATAACAATATCATCAATATATACTTGCATAAAAGTGTTAATAAAATCATGGAAGATAGTATTCATTGCTCGCTGGTATGTTGCCCCAGCGTTCTTTAGGCCAAAAGGCATCACTACCCATTCGTAAGTGCCTAAGGCCCCAGGGCATCGAAAAGCTGTTTTCGACACATCCTCTTCAGCAATGAATATTTGATTATATCCTGAATAACCATCGAGCATACTCAGGTATTCATAACCAGCGGCAGAATCGACTAGCATTTCCGCCACAGGCATAGGATATTCATCTTTGGGGGTGGCAGCATTCAAATCTCTGAAATCTATGCACACCCTTAATGTGCCATTTTTCTTAATTACTGGCACAATATTTGCAATCCATTCGACATACCTTGTAACACGGATGAATTTGCATTTCAGAAGTCTTTCGACCTCCGTTTTGATCTTCGACAGTATTTCTGGAGCGAAGCGCCTTGGATTTTGCTTGATTGGCTTCTTCCCAGGTTTGATTGGCAACTGAAGTTCTACCAATCCTCTGTCGAGACCAGGCATTTCGTCATAATCCCATGCAAAACAGTCTTTAAACTCTTTCAGCAATTGGATTACTTCCAACCTAAGTTCTGGATCGATTTTGGCGCTGATGTAAGTTGGCCTTTTCTCTGATCCTTCGCCTAAGTTGATTTCTTCTAAAGGGTCTTGCGCTAACATTTTAATGTTGTTCGCCAAGGGATCCTTTTCGAAGCCCAAAGGCTCATCGTCATAGATGGCGTCGAGCCTCTGTTCCTGCATTTCTTCTGGCATGATATCAGGAGGTTTCGGATCGAAATCCTTTCCTGGGCCTACAGCAGATAATTGTTGATCATTGGCCTGTGTGGCCATGTACTTTACTTCGGCTTCGAGAGCCGTTATCATCTTGGTTTCGGCCACATAAGCCGAAATTCGCTTCAAAGATTGTGACTCAGTCATTATCACTGAATTCACTTCCCCAACCAGTTGGTTGGATATCAGTTAACCCACTGAAGTCTATGTGGGACAAGTCTTCTCTGTCCCATTGGAAACCATGCTCAGGATGCAGGTATAGGGAACAAAAAGTGTTTGGCGCTGGCGCCATGTCGAAGTCAGGTGTTGGACATGGCCCTATGTGAGCCAAGTTCTTGTCGAAATCTGACAAACCCAGGTGATTCACTTTGCCAAGGTAGTAGCTTTGATCTGCCTCTATGTTTTCGACCATCCCATCTGGACGCCATAGCAGCAGCCTTTGGTGCATCGATGAAGGCACAGCGCCAACACCATGAATCCATTCACGGCCCAACAAAAGGTTGTAGTTAGGTTTGGCCGATATGACCATGAACATCGTTGGTCGAAGGATAGACCCTACTTTGATATCTAGCTGGATCACTCCCATGGTGGTCCCAATGCCGCCCTCATAGTTCGACAGGACCATGTTGTGAGGTTTAATGTCCTCATCTCTTTTGCCAATCTTCCTTAGCATAGAGTGAGGGATAATATTGATGGTTGCCCCACAATCGACCAATATTTTATTCACAGTAGTTTCTTCGAGTTTAGCCCTTACGAATAAAGGCTTGAGGTGATTTTTCATCGCCTCAGTAGGTGGCTCGAAGAAGCCATTTTGTTCCTCAGTAGTGCCATTGTCCATGACAAAATAGCACACTGGCCTATGTTTGGCCATTTCTTGCTCCACTTCCCAGTCACTTGCTTCGACTTCTACCTGTCGATTGAATTCTCTGGGCAGCACTGAAACTATATTCACCATTATATCCAAAGTATCATCAGACTCAGCATCGTCTTCGTCTTCGACTTCACTTTGGTTAGGCCAAACTAGCCTGTTGGTGACTGGCTCTCTCTCTAGAGGCTTCCTTTGTTTCCTTTGAGGGACATTCGAACTAGTTTCTGCCTTAGGTTCGTTGGCAGCCTCCCTTTCAGCTTTTCGTCTCCTTTGATATCTCCTCCATTGAGATCGAGACATGGGATTTTTACCCTTGTAGTTGCTGGACACTTGTGCAACCTTAGGTGCAGCAACTTGAGGCTCTTTCTTTTGAGTCAAAGAGGAACCTCTTGGCACATCAAAAGAATGCCATTTCTCCTCACTTGGCCTTTTCCGGCCAGAGGTTTTGTACCAAGTGTCTACTGGCACATTTGTCGGAGGCCTAAAAGTCAATGGCCTCTTGTCTTGGTTAGAACCCCTTCTGGGATCATGTCGAAGGTCAGCATTCTCCCTTCTCTTATTCGCTGCTCTTACGCCCTGAATGTGCTCAGCAGCTTTTTTATCAAAGATCGAACTGCATCTTGGACACAGCATCACCTCTGATTTCTTTTTCTGGCATCTTTGTAGAAAATCTGCCAAGTTTTCATTTTCCCGAGGGAAAGCAGTCTTATTAGCCTGTTCTTGCCTCATGGCCTCTTCTGATGCTTTTGGGTCAGAGAGTTCGACCATGTTGATATTCATTGTATCTTTGTTAGCAAGAGTTAACTGCTTCATTTGTATCTCCAGATTCTCCGTCTGGCCTTGAACGGTGGCCAAGTGGGAACTGGGCTTTGATCCAGTTTTTTGTGCTTCAGCAGTCTCCGACTTCGGGTTCTCGACCGCTTTCTGGACAGCTTCAATTGTCTTCCTGGATAAATTTCCAGAAAAACTGCCAAAGATTGGCATGTTGATGTGGTCCTTTGAGACTTCGACCATGGTAATTCCTGGCTTCTTCGACTGGATCCTGGTTGCCTCTATCATGTTCACCTCAGAGGGTTCAGCATAGTGGGCTTCAGCCTTCAGTGGATTGGAGTCGATAGCCATGGGGGATTTGTCTGCAAACTTTAATCTCCCTTCCTCAATAGCGTCTTGCACAAGATTCCTGAAAAGAAAACATTGAGAAGTTTTATGGCCCAAAAAATTATGATATTTGCAAAAACCTCTCTTCTTTCTTTGATCAAGAGGAGGCACTTTTACCCCTGGGGGTACTATCATTTGGCCATCTTTAACTAGCATGTCGAATATTTCATCACACTTTGTGATGTCAAAACTATAAGTCTTTTTTAGGAACCTATCGTTGGTCCTTTCTGGACCAATGGGATTTTTCCCATTTGAGGGGACTAACAGTTTACAAGAGTATGGTGGCCCTTGTTTTAGTTATGCTAAATCGACTTCTTCTTCTTCGACAGTTAAAGTATCGTCGAAGGATTCTAGATCTTCGTCATCCATCTCAACGTACGCTATTCTCTCTCTCTTGTGAGTTTTCGTTGCCTTAGCTTTTTCAGCTTTGAGGCGTTCTACCTGTTGAACTCTATCGGCCAGTTGGGCCATGTCTCTTAGGTATTGGGTGTCTAGCTTCTTCCTAATGGAATAATCTAAACCGCCTGCGGCTATTTCAACCAACTCATGTTCTGGCACTTGTGTAAAACATCTCGCCTTGAGCAACCTAAACCTATTCAGATATTCGTCTATAGGTTCAGTGAAACGTCTCTTCACACTGGCCAGTTCTTTCAGGCTTATCTTGGTCTGCCCCATGTAGAATTGTTCATGGAACAATCTTTCCAACTGGGTCCAATGATGGATCGAATTGGGGGGAAGAGTTGTAAACCAAGTAAAAGCGTTCTTGGTTAAAGAACTTGGGAAGTACTTGATCCTTAGGTTTTCGTTATTCGAAATGTCTCCTGCTTCGATCAAATATCTCGCCACATGCTCGACAGTAGATTCCGTCGTGTCCCCAGAGAACTTAGTAAATTTGGGGACTTTGCATCTAGGAGGTAAGTCCGTTTGTAACACGTATTCTGACAATGGAGATGTAAAGTTGGGCCTTCGAAAGCCCATGTTCATCCCATTCTGAGTCATGATCCGTTCGATCATGGTTGCCAGATTGTTTTCCAAACCCATGTTTTGGTATTGGATATGCTGAACCACTTCGTCAGCATTTTGGTTTCTGTTAACTAACCTTACCTCTGGGGCTATTACCCTAGGTTCTTCGACAGGTTGTTCCAATCGTGCCCTAAGGTTTTCTTCGACAGGCTGTTGAGCCTGGTTAATGGTGGTTTCTTCCTCTAAAAATATCCCCTGATTTCCCCTTATTTGCGCCCTTTGGGGCTGTCGAACAGGTTGGGGTACTCCAAAGAAGTCAGCCAAACGCGTCATTTGCGCTGTCACTTGCTGATTCGATTGAGTAGTGTTTTGTATTAGAGGGTTTAGCACTGTACTCAAAGTTTGTGCCAACATTTGCACCATATCATGGTTGCTTTCGTCCATCTGTTGCCTCAAGACTGCTGTCGAGGCATTTGTAAGGCCATGGGCTACTTGGGACGTTCCTCCTAAGAGTTGGGTCCTATTTCTATTCGCCATGCCTACTCCAGAGCCTTGGAGTGGCGAAGAGGCACTCACGAAAGGGTCTGAGAAAGTGGACGCAGCATTCGTCAGGCTTGCCACTTCAGAAGTTGGCATACCATAGAATGGAATAAATCCTGGGGGAACCAAAGGCCTTGTGCCTAAATTTCCCCTTGGTGGGGGAGTTCCCAAAGGTATCCTGGGGCCTGTTAACGAAGGTATTGGCCCCGTGGTTGTGACTGACACTGCTGGTGTCGAACCAACGTTTGTCGCTTCACTTACGGTCATAGTAACCGTTGCTCCCACACTCGTTTGTGGGATTTCGTTATTGTTTGGCGGATTCGCCATCTCTTCCCTTCTTCTGGCAGTATTGTTATCGTTAGTGTATATTCTACCACTCCTCAATAACATACAACTCGAAAAGATGAGATTATTTTCAACAATCAACACACAGTCCCACCAGGTGTGCCAATTTGTTTACCTTGGGTTTTGGTAAACAACCGCTGATCCTCCAAATGGTTACTTATTTGGTTACTCGCAGGATCGATCAGATTGATCCTAGGACATAGGTTGATTTTGAAGTTTGATTGAATTGGATAAGGCTTTAAATAAATTGGCTTTAAATGAATTGCATAAAGGAAAGACTTGGTAAAATAAACAAGGCTTTAAAGTAAAAGGTTCGACAAGAATGTAAAGAGGAAAGCAAGTAAATTTCTGGAAAAGTAAATGACTTTAATTGATAAAATTGGTGTTTCACACATACATTTCTCAACAATTCTTTCTCACACGCTGGGTACTCGAATCTATATGAGTGACTTTGTATAGAATTGTGAACACACGCGAGAAACTACATGTCTACTCCTATTTATACTAAAACATCCCAAGTAACCGTCGGGCAGTTACACTGCTTCGAGATCAATCCACTTGGCACGTTCTCCATGCTCGACGCTCCAGATCCTTGCACGTTTGCACGTGGTAACTGCTGGAAACCGTTTTCCCTCCAAAAGCTTGAATTTCAAACTGCTCCACTCTGAATCATCGAACACTTTCGTCAAGAGACATATTCGACGAGAAACTCCTTCGACGTCGAAGGCAACCAGCCTTCTTCCTTGGAAGATATCTTCTAAGTACTTTGCCATCTTTCGACGGGCACTTCGACAGACTTAGCCAGTCGAAAGCATCTTTCAGCTTTTGATGGTTGACATTGATAAAACAAGAGTGTCGAATTTAGGAGCCAACACAGTCGAGGAATGAGGCAGTCATAACCCTTTCAGCAAGTCAAAATCAACCAAGGTCATATGATTTGTTCACAAAAGAAAAATAAATCGAAATGAAAAATAAATAAAGCCCGCTAAGTCAAAAACGTGAAAACAAGTGACTTAGGCAAAAATTAGGGCATCCCACTAGACTTCAAAATAAAAAGTCAGTCCAGGCAAAAGTTAGGGAAAAACAAAACAAAAGCAAAAAATACAAAGAACGGAAAAGAGTCAAAACAAAAATCCTAACTCAAGAACAAAATCGTGTGACTACAAACAAAAATAAAAAGGGTGACTGTCACTCCAAAAAACCTCGTTGGTTCCTCACCCATCACCTTTACACTTCAAAACCCTTTTGAAAGGTGAACACTCGTGTCAAAATAACTGAACCTAGGACCAGAGAACACCATGTTACAACCCTTAAAAGTACTAACTAAAGCATGGGTTTATTTCGAAAGTGTACCACGACAAAATTGTGTAAAACTGACTTCTAGAAATTTGCTTATCGTTTGTGTTGATATCGATATGACAAGTAATTTGAATACTGAATGTCATAACATTGTTTCAATAATGTTGATTTCGAAGTTGACATAAGCCTTGCATTAGGATTGTCATCCTTAAAAAAAGCATCTCTTACTTACGAGTAAACACTTGAGGTCAAGGAAGATCAAACGATGAAAAACTATTGAAAGACTTGATCACTTCAAAGAGCCAGTCACTTTAAAGGATGGGCACCCCAAGAGGAAAACTGTGTGAAGACTCTATCAAGCCAAAGGCATCCATCAAAGAGGCCATCAATCAGGGGTAATCATATAACACCCTTTTAAACCCACATATAATTTGCATATAAATTATGAAAATAATTTAAATAGAATCACCAACAAGGGTGTCACGTCTTCATATAAACATCATAATAAAACATCCTGCTCCATAACATGGGTTTTCAAATCATTTTAAATAATAAATTCTTCAATAACATCAACAATATTTTTTTAACCTTGCAACAGAATCATAGTCTCAAATATAACTTCATTTAGTTCATCAACATCAAAACCCTTTCGGTCATTATCAAAAATCATTATCAAATACATCCATCATAGTAAAACTCATAAAATAGGTTTATCAAAACAATTGAAACTTCAACGCAAGTGTTTCCCCATCCGATGTTACAATATCAGAGCAAAACCACTATCATTAACAGATATAAATAATGCACTTCGAAGCTATCCTTTAAGCTTCAACAAACTATTCCTGATTACCCGCAAGTTACCCACGTATAGAGGCAACATTTCCAAGCATAAAAATGGTGAGTAATCACAAATTATTATAAAAGATATATGGAATAGATATAGTAGTACAATAACAAATCATCATGGATTCTACATATCATCATATTTCATATATTATGCTCACACCTTCGCATCATCAATACACATCAATTATATCATTATATCATCACATTAACATCTACCATCAAACACCACTAAATTCACCATGTCATCAACATCACTTAATTAATCATTATGTAATGTTACATATAATTCAATGCAACATCATTGACTCATGCACATGGTACCAACACTTCAATAATGACCAAGTAATCTTCCTCCAAAGATCCCCACTATAGGATCGGTTCTCGCTTGGAACCAGAGCACTTCATAAAATTTCACTCAATCCACACCAAGGGATTGAGACCATCACTTGACTAACGTTCTAACAATCATCACTGGACCAACATCCTAACATCACTGGGCTAATGCCCTAACATATGCCATGAATGCATGATGCGCAACAAGATAATAAAATATGATCACTGCTATTCAAAACACATCATCATTCATATGATCATTGTTGAACCCCAAAATTTTCCCTCTCCATTCTTGCTATACATGGCTTGTGTTTCCTCATGTGCGTTCACTTGATGACAGTCAGTCCGAGATAGATCTCGTATCCTACTGATTTGGGCTGCTAAGACCTCTAAGGCTTTGTGACATCTCAAGTTGAATCCTTGCGTCGTCAAGAGAATTTAAGTCTGCATTGGTTTAGAAGGGTCAAGTGTTTGGAGTTCAAGATTACTGAAGATTTTATCTTTCATGAAGCTACAAGGTTTTCGTATTCAAACTTCTTTCAAAGAATTAGGATTTTATTTGCAAGGCTAGGACATTACTGTTTGAAAATGGAGTAAAGGAAAAGCACGATACAAGCGATGAAATTGTTGGATTAATGTTGTGATCAAGGAGGATTATTAGTTTCAACTACGAAGTCATCTTGGATTATGAGAATTTTAAGTTAAGGATGCAGGAGATTTTAAGTTTGTGAATGAGATTTGAAAATTGAGTTTCATTTAATCTTATGTCATAAAGTCTAAAATTCCAATTCCAACTTAAAAGATTCAAAGTTCATATCATTCTTTCATCATCCTTTTCAATCTTTATTCAAATCAAACAACTTCTACAAAGTTTCATTTCATTTCAAATATCATTCAATACATTTTGGAAATTTATTGTTCAAATACATTCCAAATAATTACAAAGTTCAAATTACATTTTAAAGGCCTACTACATTTTTTCTATCCTATTTTTTCTATTTTCTATTACAAAACAACAAAAGATTCTTCATGCTCCTAGCCTTCAAGCTTCTTCTCCAAGCCATGCCACAGTTTCCTTGCCATCTTTCTCTTCAATCAATCCTTTGCTGCTCATGTGAAACAAGAAGATTGGATTAGAAAACAACTAAAAGTGAACACAGAATTGCAAGATTATTTAAGTCATCACTAGGGTTGGTTTATGGAATCATAAAAAAAGAGGGATGTTTCCTGTGCTAAAGCCTTAAATATTTTGGATTTTATCCTGGGAAAATATGCTATTGCAAATCACAAACTATTTTGGTTCATAATAGAGGTAAAAATGCAAAGAGAATTTCACTTCAGCTCAACAGAATTCAAGCCCAATAGAAAATCAAAAGCCTCATACAATGTTTGTTTTATCATTGGCCTAGGGACTTACTTTTTGCAAATCACAAAAACAAGTTTTGGTTCACAAAAAGGTATAGAAAATATCAATAAATAAATCAGATTATCATCACGTTTCACGCAAGGAGTAATATCCTCATGTTGTTTCATATCAAAGAAAAACTCATAGTTTGTGAAATCAAGTCATAGGCCAAAGCAATTGTACTGCAAATCTCAAACAAATCTCAAAGAAAATGCTTTATCCACAGAAAAATCAGAAAAGTATAACAAGCATCACAGAAAAAACCAGCAAAAGTCAGCAACCAGTCCAAAGAGCCAACAAGCAAGGTCAGAGGCAAAGTACAATAAAGTTGACTTGTTAAAAAATCAGTAAAAGTGTTGTACCCCAAAATTTTCCCTCTCATGTCTCCCAAGGTTTCCTCCTATATGGGTGATTACAAACCCTTGTTTTGAAGAAAATGATTTTTTTTGAATGATGGTCATGTGTCTTTCGATTGGCATCTGAATAAAGTATACTTCGAAGTCACGTCAGCAAAATCCTTTGATTGACATTTGAATAAAAGAGTCTTCGATTGGCATATGGACAAGGAGCTTCGACTGGGCTTTTAAAACCCTTCTAGAGATATTTGTCTCACAAGATTTTATTGGGCGCTGAAAACCCTTCGATCAAGCATTGGTCTACAAACTTCGATCGGGCACTGAAATCCTTCGACACAAGTTTGGTTCACAAGACTTCGACTGAGCTTGGGTTGTTCATGCCTAATTTGATTGACAAGGAAACGACTCTCCCTGTGCGCGTCTTCAGCACACAAGGCCAAGATTTCTTCAGATTTTCATTCAATCCATTAGGCAAAAATTTTCCTTCGATCCACAAGGCATTGGCTGCCTTTGTGCTAGCTTTGACTAGGCAACGGTCCCCTTTGAAACAGTTTCTGTTGTACCCCAAAATTTACCCTCTTTATTTCGACTTTTTTGGCTTACATTTCATTATTACATACATGCATACCATTGGTTTTACGATTATGGAATCAAGGTATATTTAGAAAGCTTCGCCAGGTTAAAAGTGACGTTTATTTCGTCAATGGATGTTCTCAGAGTATTTTCTGTGCTGAAGATCGGTTCGCTGTTTCGCAACGATTCGGGGTTCAAAGATTCACAAGTCCAACCCGACGCGTCACATTCAGGTGTTCTTTCGCTAATATATCCCTGACAATATATTCTCAAATTCAGGTTCGGCTCGAGAGCCAATTCTTTAAAGAAGGTCTCCGAATGTGCAATTTTTTCTCGAAGAAATATGGTGAAAAGTGTGCTGAAAGTGCAGTTTTTACGCACTAAAAAATTCATAACTTGAAGATCGTGGCTCATTTTGAACCCGTTCTGGTGGAAAAAATTCCATCTTGACGTCATCTCATTTTCATCTCTCACGGATGGAAGCCAATTTCGATCATAAGATCTTCAAAAATGCGGATTTATCAAGTATTTTCGTACAGAAAATTTGTGAGAAAAGTTTATTTGCGTCATGTTCAGAAAATCATAACTTGGTCGATTTTCATCGTATTGAGCTGGTTTCGGCGCCAAAATTTTAAAAATTGAGTTGGCTACGTTTTCATAGGAGGTATTGAGTTTGAAAGGTATCCAAAAAGTCTTTGTTTTTTGCCCAGAGTGCGCGTGACGCGCCGAAAATCCTAAATGCTGAATATTATTTCATCTGGGTCGAAACTTCAAAAATTCATAACACTCAATTTTTATCGGATCGGGCCCATATTTTTACACAAGGTCACTGACTAAGATATATACAAATTTTATTCTAAAGTCGAGACCGGGTTCTGCTCCGATCAATACTAGTTTTTTATTGAAGTACGTGTTAGAATTGACACTGGAGTCCAAAATAAGTTTGTCTGAGCCAAAATTTCAAAAACTCATAACTAATTCACCGCTTATCAGATTGAGCTCATTTTTGGACAGGAGTTTGTTATAGATGTCGGCTACATTTTGTTTTCACAGTTCAACTTGAAAAATTGCACTTAATTCCTCTGTGGTTTAGCCTGGAACGTGTCAGACTCAAGTGAATAAAAATCTACACTATTGCTTGTGGTTATTAGAGGCCCAATTGCACATCCAAAGCCCAAATCTTTGCTCTAATTTCCATTATATAATCTCATTTTTTTCACACAAATAGGACGACGAAAAAAACCTTTGTCACAACCTTGTCAAAATATCAAATTCTTTTAAGAACCCTAAAAATCTTGAAATCCTTGTTACAAACCTCCATCTCACTACAAAAAAGCCATCCTTGTTACAAACCCCTATCTCACTACAAACAAGTAAGGGTAAGGCTGGTTTGATCTCCATGATCAAAAGAGTGTAGAAGCATTCATACATGCCATATCGGTTTTAACATTACAAAATTTCATATATTTGCTTTCTTTGTATTTCATGATATAGTAATTTATTTAATGTGTTCATGAGATTCAACGCTGCAGATTTAGACCATCTAATGGTCCCATGCAGGGTTATTACAAAACGCTGAGGCCAAAACAAAATAACAAATGTTGTACGCCAAAATTTTCCCTCCCATATTTCTCAAAACATTTCAAGAAAGATCCTCAAGATGCTCAAGAAAGTCCAAAGGGTTGACCAGACAAGCTCTCTCCTAAGTCAGTCTACCTCAAAATTAGGGTTTCATGTTGCATCAAGATAAATGAGTCCAATGGATCCCAAATTCTCCCCAGTGTCCTAATATGTTCTCAATATCATCCATGTCATGTTTCAAGCCTTGCAGAGGAAATTTGCTCAGTCAATTGTTCAAAGGCCTGAAAATCGACCGTGTTAGGGTAAAAGTCAACTGTGGCCTACATATAGTCAAACTTCAATATTTTTGGTTAATATCCTCATTTTGAAGTATATTTCATCATTTTATCAAAGGTTGATCATGATCCATCAAGGATTTCTCATAATTCATCAAGAACCAAAAGTTGATAAATTAGGGTTTTGTAGGAAAAGTCAACTCAACTTTGACCAAGCATAACTTTCTCATACTTTATGAGAAATGACCCATCCAAATCTCATTTTTAAGAGGATGAAATTATATAAAATCCATCTTCAACTCCCAAGTTCAAAATATGCACTCACAAGAAGTTATGAATTTGGACATTATAGGTCATTTTGAAAAGTCAACAAAAACACCTTTTTGTCAAAGCTTCATACTTGAGCATGGTATATAAAATTGAGATGGGACCAAAAGGGTTGCTTAGAGTACATCTCAAGATTTCTAAAAAGTCCAAGAACACCTTCAAAGAGTCAAAATTGAGGAAGTTATGCATTGGTGAAGTTGACCCTTTTTGTAAAATTGCCAAAAGTCAACTATGCCTAAAAATGCAATTTTTGCCAAATGGGCCCAATCTTTTGCACTTGTTTTGAGTTGGCAACATGGTCCACGAGCCCTAGCCTTTTCCACTTGTCATTATCTTGTTCTTATTATTTATTTTGATTTTGATTTGAATTAAATCATTTTAAATCAAAGCAAATCATAGAAAATCCAAAATATTGAAATCTCAAGATTTGATACATGTTTCAGGTCTTAAATTCCAGCTAGCATGAGATCAAATTCATGTAAAGGCATGGGGAGCACAAAAAGATTGGATTTGGACTATTTTTGGAAAGATATTCAAAGGAATCAAATCAAAATCAAATGCAATGATAGAGGAAGATTGAGCACACTCTTTAAACCCTAATTCATTCCTCAGTACATAAGGATCATTGACAGACCTAAAGCAAGGCTAGAGAGAGAGGCGTGTGAACCAGAATCAAACTTGAAAAAACACCAAAAAGTGTATACACGATTTCATATTTCCAGGCATTCTCAAAGCCTCCTGACCATCCCAATCGTTTCTTGGGATCACCAGCAAGCCAAACCAACCAAGAACAAGCATTTCCAGGCCCTGAAAATCGTTGTAAGGCATTCACGATACTGAACTTTTCTTGAATTCGGTTTGCATAATTTTGGCACTTATAGCATAATATGATCATATATTCTTGTTCACCATCACATTTACAAACTATCTGTAATATTCAATTGCATTTTTATGGACTATATCAAGATTTGCCATTGTTAGGTTTTCTGGGTTCATTTTAGGTTTTTCTCGTGCATGTGAAATTGGCCTAAATGGAAGAAACCATTGTGATCAGCAGATCAAACCCAGCTGACCCATAGTCTTGAATTTTATTTACATTGCTTGTATGTGATTTCTGAGATGTATAGGGTTACAGCTACAACGCCATGTCCATAGGTAAAAGTTATGAGTTTTAAACGACGGATCCAGGAAAGAAGACGATAGCGTGTCACCACTTTACTGGCTGGTTTAAATTCTAGCGCGTTTGTTTTGGCCAGAAACCCATAGTTCTGATCTGTTTGTTTGTTTTGTTGTATTGTTAAACTAACAAACTAATGCAGTAGTCCAGAAGGAGGAGGTCAGAGATTCATGATTCTGGGTTTGATCCCAGGCGTGACCTTCTGGCACCCTTTCCCTTTGTTTTCACCAGATCCAGCGCTTACATCTGCTGGAGGTTATCCTCTAATTTCATCAAACAAGACTAGACCGAGCATCCCCTAGAGTTATCCTCTGGATCCATCAATTTTAGCCAGATCCAACGCATCTCATCTTCTGACAGTCACAATCTGCTGGATCCACTACCCAGGAGTAGGCCCAATACCATCATCCTCTGGACCGTCATCTTCTGGACCTTCATCCTCTAGACTACCATCATCCTCTGGACCATCATCTCCTGAACCATTATCCTCTGATCAGAGCCGCTGGCAGTGTGCCCTTGGGTTATTTCTTTTACTCTTTTTTTATTATTGTCCTTTTTCAATATTAAAATAATTTCCTTTTTAACCAATCAAAAATTCATAAAAATCAACTTTTCACCAAATTAGTTTTAGATTTTATTTTTTATCAAAAATTAATTAATTTAATTAAGTTATATAATTTTAGATAACTTTAATTATTTTGTAAATAAATTAAAATTAATTAGAATGATTAGGGTTTCGTTTATAATTTAATTATATTTTCTCTTTTCTTAAAAATAACAAAAAACACAAGATTAGGTTAAATATTTATTTTCATCAATTAATTTAATTAGCTAATTAATTGTGTATTTAATTTTTAAAACCTAATTCTTTTCTTAAAAATAATTAAAAACAACAAAAAAATTTCTTCTTTTAATTAAGTTAGAAAGGGTCAAAACCGTAGTTCTCTCCCGATCTAGTTTTCCTCGCGCGCGTTTTTATTATTTATTTTTATCCTATTGATGTAACTGCTGATAAGTTGTAATAGTTAATTAGGTCTTTTATTTTCATTTATCGCTTTATTTTTCAAGGGGTTTGTTTTTGGCTATGTAAATACCCGAAGCCTTGTAATAGCGTAGTTTAATTTCCGTACTTTAAATTCCGCAAAAAAATATTTAACTATTAGATGTATGAATATTAGGGATGCATGACAAGAATGTGTGTAAACTTTAAAACAGTTAGCAAACCCTAAATGTGCAAAGATAAATAAATCTGAAATTGAATCACTCGCACATGCGCACTCCTAGGGTACACTCCCACTTGGTTTCCTTTGGTAAACGGTCATTAAGTATAGGATGCTTTAGTGGCCGCTCTCTTGTCTAAACAAAATCAAAGTCCCTTTCGGAAAAGTTGCCTCAGAATGGTTGCCTCGGAATTGTTGCCTCGAATGAATTGATCTAAGACATTAGGGTTGTTAATAAGACATCCTAACATTGCTTTAGTGACCGTATGTCCCTTTCAAATTGACCCTCAAAACTCCAACGACGGTGCTACCTACTCACTAATAGTAGGATAGAACTGTCTAAAGGAAAAAAGCACAGAAAAATTCCATTTTTTCGAGTAGGTAGATTAGTTCTTAAAGTACTTTCTCAATCCAAACAAATTTTTTCACACTTACACTCCTCTTTGAAATAAAGCTTTCAAAAAAACACTTCGTAACACTCTTGAAGACAGAATCAAGAGTTAAATCGAAGTCAAAAACTTTTCAAATCACACAAACACACAAAGAAGAAATTTTGAAAATAATGAGCAAGTATCTAAGAGCCCGTAGATAACTACGGATAGAAAGGGTGCTAATGCCTTCCCTTTCTATAATCTACCCCCCATACTCAGAAAATCTCGAAAAAAGGAATTTTTATGTGCTTTTTTTCTTTCCTTGTTGGATAAAATAAAAGTCGGTGGCGACTCTTGCTTACCGCGACATTTTGCGAACATAAACGCAAAATGCAAACCAGCAAATTCCTAAAAGAAACAGTCCCGGTTCTGGGCACCGTATCACAGAACCGACGACTCTGCTGGGGATTTAATAAGTGGGGTATACCTTAGGATTAGTTCATCATATTGCTTTCTATTGTTTGATTTGATTGCTTTATTTTTGTGGGCTTTGTATCGGAGTTACTATAGATCCTAACTCAGATCCGGGGAACACCTTTTAGGTAAGTAGCAATAGACTGTGAGGGAACTGTACGGCGTAGACCGATACAGTTGAAGCAGTAGCTACGTTGATGTGGCATATTAGTTGGTACCGATTTCCCTTGTGGAGCAACAAGGAGAGTATGGGGCTGCTATATGGGTCGTTAAGCATCAACTGACCTTAGAATCTATAATTGACCAACTTGGCCATAGGAAGTAGTGAGATGCTACACTCATTGAGACCATACTCTCGAGATGGTTTCGGCCGCAAGAAAAGATTGCATGAGCTGAAACTATGACCGATGGAGGATGGTCAGTGATATTGAGAACCTCTAGAACCCGGTTACTATTATTAGGACAGGTTGAACCGACTAAACTGCAAGAGGGTAGTACCTAGACTCCATGCAAGCCTAAACTTAAGGATTATTGTGTGACTTGTTTGCCCTTACCATGTTTGCTATCTGTGATACCCGTGGTGTGTTTTTATCATGACATCATGCATCATGAAATCACATGCATATTTCATTAGACTAACCATTTCAAAGACCAAGAGGATTCATCTTTGTTCTGTTTTGCAGATTATGGCTTCTATGCGCAGAAATACCATTCGAGTCAACTTCGTGCAAATCCCTGCTCAGCTCAGAGAGTTAGTCTCAAAGGTTCCTGATACTTCTTCATTTGTTAGAAGACACAGTCACCTCCTTAGCTTGGTCACTTTAAAGTTGGATGAGTAAATGATGAGTGTGTTATTCCAGTTCTTTGATCCATTGCATCATTGTTTCACCTTCTCAGATTATCAGCTAGTCCCTACTTTGGAGGAGTTTTCTGATTTACTAGGCATATCTAT
The DNA here is from genome assembly GCA_948472305.1 of Vicia faba. Taxonomy (NCBI): domain Eukaryota; kingdom Viridiplantae; phylum Streptophyta; class Magnoliopsida; order Fabales; family Fabaceae; genus Vicia; species Vicia faba. The sequence goes on along the minus strand of OX451735.1, from coordinate 178,560,461 downwards.
CCTCGAGCAAACACCCTTCACAGGTTTGGAGAAGGTTCCTAGACCTGAGGACATTGCTTTAGCTTTACACTTGACAAAGGCTGATATAGTGTCTAATTGGGAGACTCGGAGTGAGGTTAAAGGTTTCTTGGCTATGTTTTTGATCGATCAAGCTCAATTGTTCTGGGATAACTTGGATTTTCAAGCATTTGAAGACATGTTATCTCTCCTCATCTACGGCTTGGTTCTTTTCCCAAATCCAGATTCTTTCATAGACGTGAATGCGGTCAAGATCTTCATGTCTCGTAATCCAGTGCCTACTCTTCTAGGTGATATTCTACATGCTCTCTATACCCGTACCGTGCGAAGAAGGGGAACCCTCATGTGTTGCACGCCGTTGTTGGCGAGGTGGTTTATTTCACACCTCCCCAAGTCTGTGTTGAAGAATGAGGAAGGTGTATGTTGGGCCTATAGAATCATGTCCCTTGCTCATACGGACATCCTTTAGAGTTCTAAGGATATGGAGAGAGTAGCTATCATTAACCGATGTGGGGAATACCCTAATGTTCTGTTGTTTGGAATTAAAGGGGGTATAACCTACAACCCTTGCTTGGCTTTGAGACAATTTGGACGCGCTCGGAGAGACGGTCCCCATGAGTTGCTTCTTCCAAACATTGTCTTTGACTACAAGGGGGACGTGAATGAGCAGCGTCGAAGGTTTATACGAGCCTGGGGCATGGTGAACAGGTCTGACCCCCATGAGCTAGGACTGAAGACTTCTCTCCCGATGCAACCATATCTTCAGTAGGTCCGAGGCCGCGCTCAAAAGTTGGGGATGCCTTATGAATCAGTTTTGCCTGTGATTATAGAGCATACTAATGAAGAAGGTGTTCCTTATACGTTCCTCCATCCATACATGCCTACTAATCTTGGGGCATTGAAGAGATCTTGGATCTAGTTAAAGGAAGAAAGGGATACCTACAGGGAGAAGTATCATGAGCAGGAGAGGAAGATCTTGAGGCTTACAAAGCAGCTTGAGAATGAAAGGACAATCAACGACTATGTCAGCACGAAGGGAAAGAGACCATGGGATTTCTGATAGTTTAGACTTATTTTCAGTTATTTATTTTGTAACGCCTTAAAGGCATTGTTAAACATTGTTGCAAGTTTTATCTAATAAAGTTTGTTTTATTTTGGTTTACAAATTTGAATCTCCCAAAGTCTTTGAAATCATTTCATACGCATTCCATTCCCATGCACCATCATCACAGGTACCATTACTGGTTTCTCATCCTCTTCGCTGTTTATTTCAGCAATCATGTCTTCTGAAACACCTATTGATCAAGCCATCAAGGCTCTTCAGGCTCAGAATGCTCAGTTCCAAGAGCTATTCCTGAATTTGGCCAAAGGGCAGCAAGATTTGAAGTCTCTCATCTTGAAGGAAAATAATAATAATAAGAAGAAGAATAAGAAGGTGGTCCTCCTGAATATTGGTCGCAGGTTCGGGAACAATTTGCGACAGGAAACTGATTTGTCCCATTCATCTGGAGGGAGAGAGAATCAAGAAGAAATAAAGGGACCTAGTCCTGTGGTCTCTAATAATGACACCGATTTTGATGAAGACCAATATCCTCCTGCTGAGGATAGGTATAAGCAACTTGAAGACCGGTTGAGTGCAATGGAGGTCCAGAAGATACCTGGGTTGGACTTCAGAGATTTAGGTCCGGAGTATGGGGTGGTGATCCCTTACAAGTTTAAAGCTCCTGTCTTTGCTAAGTACGATGGGTTATCCTGCCCGAAACTACACCTCCACTCATATGTCAAAAAGATTCAACCATACACTGCTGATAGGAACCCGTGGGTTCATTTCTTTCAAGATAGTCTGCCAGGGACTCAACTTGAATGGTTCTATCAATTGGAAGGAGCTAACATCCGCAACTGGGAGGACCTTGCTGCTGCTTTTTACAAGCAATACCAGTACAACACCGACCTTGCTCCAACGCGTACTCAACTTCAGGGTATGTCTATGGGTACAGGCGAAGGCTTTAAGGACTACGCTCAGAAATGGAGAGATCTTGCTGGAAGAGTCCAACCCCCTCTGTCTGATAGAGAGTTGGTGAATATGTTTCTTGGGACTTTGTCTGGTCCATATTTCAACCATTTGATCGGAAATTAATCGTCTGGGTTCACTGAATTGATTTTGACTGGGGAGAGAGTTGAAGCTGGTATTAAAAGTGGCAAGATACAGAAAGGTGCTTCGTCAAGTACAAAGAAGAAGCCTTTCAGAAAAGAAGCTAGTGCAGTTTACAGCTCGAGGAGCCAAAACCGACATGAATTCCGCCAAGCAGTTAATGCGGTGGTAATATCAAGACCAATTATTGCCCCACAACGCAACAATCAGCAAAGAGTAGAGAGACCGCAAAGGCAGTATACTCGGCTTAGTATGACCCTATCTCAAATTCTGCCGCAATTGTTGAAGACCAACTTGATAACTCTGAGGGAGGCTCCAAAGAATCCCAGTACTACATCACCGCTGTATAATCCGAACGCCCGCTGCGCCTATCACTCCAATAGCCCAGGGCATGATACGAACAACTGCTGGGCCTTGAGGAATAAGGTACAAGATTTAATTGAAGCTAAAGAGATTGAATTTGACTCGCCGAAAAAGCCTAATGTCATGACTGCTCCTATGCCCAAGCATGGAGTAAATGCGGTGGATGATGATTCATTTATAACATCTGTGGAAGACGTTTCTACTCCATTGATGATAGTAAAGAAGAACTTATTATTAGCCGGTTTATTTCGGGTTGTGGCGAAGGTTGCCATTTGTGTTCAATCCTGCCTGCTGGTTGCCATTTATTGAAGTCAGGTGTTCAGCGCCTGATGGATAACAAAGAAATCTTGTTCGAGAAAACTTTGGTTCCATTGTTTCCTATTGATGATGTTTTCATAATAACCATTTCCGCCAATCCTTCCAAGGCTTGCTCGAGAAAGCCTATTAGGATTACACCCGATACAAGAGTTGCTCCATTGATCACTACTATTCCTGGTCCTATCCCTTACACTTTGGATAAAGCTGTCTCATGGCACTATGGGGCCGATGTGTATTATCATGGGATCAAACAAGACTTGAAGGTTGAAGAGGCTGATACTGATGTCAACAATATCTTCGGGTCTAGCAAGGTCACCCGAAGCGGAAGACTTTTCTCTCCTGAGATTTCCCCACCAACTGTTCGAAAACCTGTTGCTACTCCACTTGCCAATACATCTGCTACTATCCCTGTTCATGTTCCAATCATTACCCATGTCGCCGAGTCATTTGACGCTCGGGGAAAAGAGATCACCGGTGAGCCTGCCCGGACGGAGGCACCAAAAGAGATTATTGTAGAGACCTCTAGATAGGAGATAGAGGAAATTTTGAAGATTATCAAGAAAAGCGACTACAACGTAGTTGAGCAGCTGGGGAAAACCCCGTCAAAGATCTCCATGTTATCTTTATTATTGTGCTCAGAAGCCCATGTAAAGGCTTTAATTGCTTTCCTTAAAACTACGCATGTGCCACTGGAAACATCTTCTAATCAATTCAAAGACTGTGTGGCTAGTTTGACAGCTGACAATGGGTTGGATTTCTTCGGCGCAAATCTGACTGCAAAAGGAAAGAATCACAATGATGCCCTACATGTTTCGATCGAGTGCAGGGGCACTACTCTGGCCCACGTACTGGTGGATACTGGGTCCTCGTTAAATGTTTTACCCAAGAAAGCGTTAGACCGGTTGGACTGTGAAGGGTTGGTTCTTAAACCGAGTAATATTGTGGTTAGGGCCTTTGATGGGTCCAAAAGGATGGTGCACGGGGAGGTGGATGTCCCTATTAAAGTTGGTTCCCAGACTTTCACATTTACATTCTATGTGATGGACATTCGACCATCTTATTCTTGTTTGCTGGGTTGCCCGTGGATTCATAAGGTTGGGGCAGTGACTTCTACGCTCCATCATATGTTGAAATACCCAGTAAAAGGGAAAATTGTTATGGTACGAGGAGAAGAGGAGTACATGGTGAGCCACCTTAACTATTTTTGGTATGTGGAGATGGACGGGGAGTTCATTGAAACCCCGTGTCATAACTTCGAAGAAGTCCCTCAGACTCTGGCGTCGACTGAAACTGTTGCTGAAAATTCTCCAATGAAGATGGCTTCCCTCAAGGATGCCCGGGCTGTTATTGAAAAAGGTTGGCGTGCAAATTGAGGCCAACTCCCTGACTTCGCACACAAGACTGACAAGTTTGGTTTGGGTTTTACTGCAGAAGCTCAAAGGGTTGTTCGGCGTGCACGGATTGGAAGACCTCCCCTGCATATTAGTAACCCGAAAGTGAATGCAATTGAAGATGATGATGAAGAGTCTGAGTTTGACAGCTGGATTTACCCAACAACCGACGGTGGATTAAGCAGTTGGACAGCGAAGCACTTCGTGCCCATTTCTTTTATTACATAGTAATAGACTTTTGTTTTGAGTTTGTAACAGATAATTTAAAACTTTATAGCCCGGTGCCTTGCCTGAGACACCGTGGCTTTGTTTGTGAGGGCTTAACATTTGTCATTTCCATATATCATCAATAAAGCATTGGACGTTTTTCTTGCATTACAAATTTTGCGCTCCTTGTTTTTCTTTTCTATCTTGAACTTTATCAAAACAACTATTTGTCTTACACACACTCACATATCATAATACAGGTCCACATCTACTCTGGATCCCACTGATAACGACTCTGCTACTGCCAGTTATGACTTCGAAAGTACGATCAACCAAGCCGAGGACGAAGGTGAGGATGATTGTGAAGTTCCTGGGGAACTTGCTAGACTGTTACTACAAGAAGAGAGGGCCATACAGTCCCATGAAGAGCCGGTAGAATCAGTGAATCTGGGTACGGAAGAAGACAAGAAAGAGGTCAAGATCGGTGCAAATCTGGATTCTGGGGTTAAGCAACGGTTGATACAAATACTGCGTGACTATGTTGAGATCTTTGCTTGGTATTATGAAGATATGCCTGGGTTGGATACCGACATTGTGGTACACCGCCTGGCAACCAAAGAAGGTTGTCCTCCAATGAAACAAAATTTCACCGAATGCGCCCAGAGATATCTGAGAAAATCAAAGCTGAGGTCATGAAACAGTTTGATGCCGGTTTTCTAGCAGTTACTTCTTACCCACAGTGGGTTGCCAACGTGGTTCCAGTGCCGAAGAAAGATGGAAAGGTTCAGATGTGTGTAGACTATAGGGATCTGAACAGGGCAAGCCCCAAGGAAGATTTCCCTCTGCCTTACATCGATGTTTTGGTCGACAACACCGCACATCATAAGGTCTTCTCCTTTATGGATGGTTTATCCGGTTACAATCAGATTAAAATGGCTCCCGAAGACATGGAGAAGACAACCTTTGTTACGCAGTGGGGTACCTTTTGCTACAAAGTCATGCTGTTCGGATTGAAGAATGTCGGGGAAATATATCAGTGCGCCATGGTCGCTTTGTTTCACGACATGATTCATCATGAGATTGAGGTATACGTTGATGACATGATTGCAAGGTCATAAACTAAAGAAGAACACCTCGACCATCTCCAGAAGCTATTAGACATGTTGAAGATGTATAAGCTGAGGTTAAACCCGAACAAGTGCACCTTCGGGGTAAGGTCTGGTAAGCTGCTGGGCTTCGTCGTTAGTGATAAAGGTATTCAAGTGGATCCTGCAAAGGTAAAGGCTATACAGGAAATGCCAGCTCCCCAAACAGAAAAAGAAGTCAGAGGCTTTTTGGGACGGTTGAATTACATTTCCCGATTCATTTCACATTTGACTACTACTTGTGAACCAATCTTCAAGCTATTGAAGAAAGATCAAGTGGTAAGATGGAATGATGATTGTCAGGCTGCTTTCGAAAGGATCAAGGAATATCTCCAAGAGCCACCTATTCTGATGCCTCCAGTTGAAGGGAGACCTTTGATCTTATACTTGACAGTACTCGACAATTCGACGGGGTGTGTGCTTGGGCAGCATGACGAGTCTGGCCGAAAAGAGCATGCTATTTACTACCTTAGCAAAAAGTTTACCGACTGTGAGACCCGATACTCACTGCTTGAGAAAACTTGTTGCGCTTTGGCATGGGCTGCTCGCCGGCTGAGACAGTATATGCTGACTCACACTACCCTATTGATATCAAAGATGGATCCAATAAAGTATATCTTCGAAAGGCCTGCCTTGTCCGGAAGAATAGCAAGATGGCAGATGATCTTAACCGAGTACGACATCCAATACACAACCAAAAAAGCAATCAAGGGGAGTGTGTTGGAAGATCATTTGGCGCATCAGGCCGCAGATGATTACCAGTCTATGAATTTTGAGTTTCCGGATGAGAGCATCATGTTGGTGACTGACTGTGAAACGCCTGGACCGGATGAAAGACCCGAGGAAGGATGCCCATGGTATATGTAATTTGATGGACTTTAAACTCTTTGGGTAATGGAATTGGCGCCGTGATCATATCTCCTAAAGGCTGTCATACTCCGTTCACTGCCCGATTATGTTTTAACTGCACCAATAATATGGCGGAGTATGAAGCGTGCATCATGGGCCTTCGAGCAGCTATTGACCTGAGGATTAAGTTTCTGAGTGTGTTCGGAGATTCCGCTCTCGTGATCAGTCAGATCAAAGGCGAGTGGGATAGGAAGAACACAAATCTCATTCCTTACAAAGAGTATGTATTGACGCTGCTTCTATATTTTGAGGAGATAACCTTTGAACATTTCCCCAGAGAGGAGAATCAGTTAGCGGACGCGCTAGCTACTATGTCTTCTATGTTCAAAATCAGGTGGGACAATGAAGCTCCCCAGGTTACCATTGAAAGGTTGGACGAACCTGCACATTGCTGTGACATTGGGACTAAAGAGGTAGCAGATAAAACTTGGTTTCATGAGGTGAAGAGGTATCTTGAGGCTCAGGAATACCCCGAGGGTGCATCTGTAAATGATAAGAAGTTTCTGAGGAGGTTCGCGGCGAAGTTCTTCATCAGTAATGGTATCCTTTACAAGCGTAACCATGACCCAACCTTGTTGCGATGTGTGGATAAGAACGAGGCAGAAAAGATCATGGCAGAGTTACATGAAGGTACTTTCGGGACTCATTCCAGTGGACACACCATGGCAAAGAAAATCCTATGGGAAGGATATTATTGGTCTACCATGGAAGCTGATTGTTATCAGCATTCTCGGACCTGTCATAAGTGCCAAGTCTATGCTGATAAGGTGCACATACCTCCAGTTGCTCTGAACGTCTTGACAGCTCCTTGGCCTTTTGCAATGTGGGGCATCAATATGATTGGTGAGATCAGACCTACTACGTCCAACGGGCATAGTTTCATTCTGGTAGCAATTGATTACTTTACGAAGTGGGTTGAAGCAGCTTCCTTTGCTACAGTAACCAAGAATGTCGTGGCACGGTTTATTAGGCATAATTTGATCTGTCGATACGGTGTACCAGAGAGGATCATTACGGGAAACGGTGCAAATCTAAACAATACTATGATCACCGAGCTCTGCAAGCAGTTCAAGATACAACATCACAACTCTTCTCCTTACCAGCCGAAGATGAATGGGGCTGTTGAAGCAGCTAATAAGAACATTAAGAAGATTGTGCAGAAGATGACAGTGACATACAAAGATTGGCACAAGATGTTACCGTTTGCTCTTCATGGGTACCGCACCTCAGCGCAAACTTCAACAGGAGCAACACCTTACTCTTTGGTGTATGGCATGGAAGCAGTCTTACCCATTGAGGTCCAGATACCCTCTCTTCGGATTATGAAGGATGTGGGTTTGAGCGAGGACGACTGGATCCAGACCCGACTTGATCAGCTGAACTTAATCAACGAAAAGAGACTCACTGCTATTTGTCACGGTCAGACGTATCAAAAACGGATGATCAATGCATTTAACAAGAAAGTTAGACGACAAGAGTATCAAGTTGGGGATCTGGTGATCAAGCGCATCATCCTGCCACAAGGTGATCCCAGGGGCAAATGGACCCCTACGTATGAAGGGCCATTTATGGTTAAGAACATTTTCTAAGGAGGAGCTATGATTCTAACCACCATGGAGGGTGATGACCTTCCTCACCCCGTCAATGTAGACATAGTGAAAAAATACTCGCATAATCAAAGACCCTCTAGGTTGACTGGCCTAGGCAAAAATAAGGGCTTCCCGGCGAACCAAAAGGGTTCAGGCAAAAGTAAGGGATGAAAATGAAAGAAAAAAACCGTACACCCGGAAAGTCGAAAACTTGAAAATGCGACTTGGGCAAAAAAGGGTATCCCGGTGGACCGAAAACCCGAAAGGGCTGTCCAGGAAAAAATTTGGGATCAAAGCGTAATACTATGTCTCATTGGATCACCTTGCAACCAGACTTCAGTATCAACTATCAAACTCGGACGGTGATAATCAATCTGATCTACCTTCAACCAAGTAGTAAAGTGATGAGATGCCCGAGGATATAAAGGCAATATCAGAGTTGGAACCCAGTGGGATTGTTGACATAGCTGTTTTTCTTTGTTTTACACAAAAAATATAAGTTCTATTGTTCGGAGGCATTCTCTTACTAGGACGTCAGCCTCTTGTACAAAAACGCCTATTTACAGACTAACTTCAAAATCAACACAATTCATTTTCACAAAGAAATTTCAAATTGTTTTCTTTTTTCTGTTTTGTTTTGCAAAAACGTCCAATGTTTCATTTTGATATATGCATTTGACAATAATTGTTGCTCATAAATATTCACATGCGAAACAAAAGATGATTACTCGTAATATCAGGAACAGGGGAAAATAAGAAATGTCCAAATCGTACAATTGCTATATCCACCAGGTATAGGGATAAACCTAGTTGGAGAAAACGATTGAAGGTACATTCACTCCCCGCAGAGTAAGAAAAAGACAGTGATATTAACGGTCCCGAACAGGACACTACTCTCCCCAGCTGAGGCTTGCAACCGTGAATGAGTCGGAAATATTCTCCCCAAGCAGAGTTTATCTATCATCAGCACTAGAAAATTATCCCCAATGGAGTCTAGAAAATTATCCCTAGTGGAGTTTGGAGAATTATCCCCAGTAGAGTCTGGAGGATTGTCCCCAGTAGAGTCTAAAAGATTATCCCCAGTGAAGTCGCCACTAGGAAATCATCCCCAGCAGAGTTCATTCCTTTCACAAACAGAAACTCAATCCCCAACAGAGTTTATCATCGCCAACAACGGTAATTCACCCCCTACCGAGGATATTCCTCCAAATCAATAGGTCCTCTAGCAGAGCATCTCTTTCCCACAAAATCATTTTCTAGCCGGTTTATTCTCCAACAGGATTATTCTCATAATCATCTTCATTCACTATCCCCAACGGAAACAAAGAATTCAACTCTTTTCTCCAGCAGCAATCCAGGATTTATTTTCCCCAGCTAGAGGATATCATAAAAACATTACATATCCATACATCATGACATACGCATACACATCATACAACCCAATCTCATTCATTTTGAGAACATCATTGCTTGATACATGTCATGCATACAACTAACCTTTACCTTTCAGGAAAGATACAATCAAATTCTCACAAAAGTTCAAGCTATGAAGCCCGGGTACGACCAGATAGTATCTTGATTTCTACAGCATATTGTGAAGCCCGAATTCGACCAGATAGCAATATCAAACACCTCGAAGCCTAGATTCGACCAGATAGTGGTTTACCTTTAAGCTATGAAGCTCAGAGAACGATCGGATAATAATTTAATCCCCAGCAAGCCGTGAAGCCCGGATTATGACCGGATAACAGCTTAGCCAGTTACTGTGAAGCCTGGATTATGACTAGATAGCAGTCCGAGACACCATGAAGCCTGGATTCAACCAAATAGTGGTTTATCATAAGCACAAGCCGTGAAGCCCAAATTACGACCAGATAATAGCTCAGCAAGTTATTGTGAAGCCTGGACTACGACCATATAGCAATATGAGTTTTTGTAAAGCCTGGATTACGACCAGATAGCAGCCAAAGACATTACGAAGCCTGGATTACAACCGGATAATGGCATATCTTTAAAACAAGTTATGAAGCCCAAATTACGACTGGATAGTATCTTGATTTCCTCTGAACACCATGAAGCCTGGATTTCGACCAGATAGTGGTATGAGACATCGCGAAGCCTGGATTACGACCAGATAGCGGTAAAAGACACCGTGAAGCCTGGATTACGACCAGATAATAGTAAGGGACACTGTGGAGCTTGGATTATAACCAAATAGCAGTTCACCCGGCCAGATACTATGAAGCTCGGATTACGACCGGATATTAGTAGGCCCAAAGCCAAAGGGAAGCCCGGATTACGACCGGATAACCATTGGATCTCTTCTGAAGCCTGGATTACGACCAGATAAGAAGTAAGGTATTGTAAAGCCGGGATTACGACTAGATAAAAGTACAAGACACTGCGAAGCTTGGATTTCGACCAAATATCAGTTTACCTAGATAATTACTAAGAAGCCTGGAGTCGACCAGATATTAGTGTGCCCTAAATTCAAGTTGAAGCCCGGATGCGACCGGATAACAACTTAATTCCTTCTGAAGCCTGGATTACGACCAGATAAGAATTGAGAAATTGTGAAGCCTGGATTACGACCGGATAACAAGTTTAATCTCATCTCCCCAGTAAGTCACTGTAAATCCTGGATTGCGACCAGATAGAAGTCGGTCTTATTACTATGAAGCCTGGATCACGACCAGATAATAGTTCATTTTCACCTCTTCGACGAAGAGACGATTCCTCAAGAAGAATAACGGACGACCGAAGTTCCTAAAATTCAACATTTCTCAAAACAGAGATGATTCCCCAGTAGAATAACGGACGACCGAAGCTCCTAAAATTCTATTTCTCTCAAGACAGAGATCAGCATTCCCCAGCGGAATCTTCCTCAACAACAGGTATACAAGCTCTCGCTAAGGAATCTCTTATGCGATCGAAACTCCTTCGGATTGCATCTTTAAACCCATTCCCCGTCAGCAATTTCCAAATGGCATCTGTAAGCCCATTCCCGACATCACAAGACAAGTACCAAATCATGTGAGTGCAAATTTCTGGGCACTCTAGTGTTCAATCATCTTCCACCTTCGGATTACGAAAGGCACGCAAGCCAATCTATATCCTCAGGTTTAAGAAGATTGAACAGGGGAAGCTGTTGTACCCCAAAATTTACCCTCCCATATTTCTCAAAACATTTCAAGAAAGGTCCTCAAGATGCTCAAGGAAGTCCAAAGGGTTGACCAGACAAGCTCTCTCCTAAGGCAGTCTACCTCAAAATTAGGGTTTCATGTTGCATCAAGATACTTGAGTCCAAGGGATCCCAAATTCTCACCAATGTCCTAATATGTTCTCAAGATCATCCATGTCAAGTTTCAAGCCTTGCATAGGAAATTTGCTCAGTCAATTGCTCAAAGGCCTGAAAATCGATTGTGCTACGGCAAAAGTCAACTGTGGCCTATATACAGTCAAACTTCAATATTTTTGGTCAATATACTCATTTTAAGTATATTTCATCATTTGATCAAGGGTTGATCATGATTCATCAAGGATTGTTCATAATTCATCAAGAACCAAAAGTTGCTAAATTAGGGTTTTGTAGGAAAAGTCAACTCAACTTGGACCAAGCATAACTTTCTCATACTTTATGAGAAATGACCCATCCAAAGCTCATTTTGAATAGGATGCAATTACATACAATCCATATTCAACTCCCAAGTTCAAAATATTCACTCACAAGAAGTTATGAATTTGGACATTATAGGTCATTTTGAAAAGTCAACAAAATCACCTTTTTTGTCAAAGCTTCATACTTGAGCATGGTATATAAACTTGAGATGGGACCAAAAGTGTTGCTTAGAGGACATCTCAAGCTTTCTAAAAAGTCCATGAACACCTTAAAAGAGTCAAAATTGAGGAAGTTATCCATTGGTGAAGTTGACCCTTTTTGCAAAATTGCCAAAAGTCAACTATGCCTAAAAATGAAATTTTTGCCAAATGGGCCCAATCTTTTGCACTTGTTTTGAGTTGGCAACATGGTCCACGAGCCCTATCCTTTTCCACTTGTCATTATCTTGTTTTTATTATTTATTTTGATTTTGATTTGAATTAAATCATTTTAAATCAAAACAAATCATAGAAAATTCAAAATATTGAAATCTCAAGATTTGATACATGTTTCTGGTCTTAAATTCCAGCTAGCATGAGATCAAATTCGTGAAAAGGCATGGGGAGCACAAAAAGATTGGATTTGGACTATTTTTGGAAAGATATTCAAAGGAATCAAATCAAAATCAAATGCAATGATGGAGGAAGATTGAGCACACTCTTTCAACCCTAATTCATTCCTCAGTACATAAGGATCATTGACAAACCTAAAGCAAGGCTAGAGAGAGAGGCGTGTGAACCAGAATCAAACTTGAAAAAACACCAAAAAGTGTAGACACGATTTCATATTTACAGGCATTCTCAAAGCCTCCTGACCATCCCAATCGTTTCCTGGGATCACCAGCAAGCTAAACCAACCAAGAACAAGCATTTCCAGGCCCTGAAACTCGTTGTAAGGCATTCATAATACTGAACTTTTCTTGAATTCAGTTTGCATAATTTTGGCACTTATAGCATGATATGATCATATATTCTTGTTCACCATCACATTTGCAAACTATCTGTAATATTCAATTGCATTTTTATGGATTGTATCAAGATTTTCCATTGTTAGGTTTTCTGGGTTCGTTTTAGGTTTTTCTCGTGCAGGTGAAATTGGCCTAAATGGAAGAAACCATTGTGATCAGCAGATCAAACCCATCTGATCCATGGTCTTGAATTTTATTTACATTGCTTGTATGTGATTTCTGAGATGTACAGGGTTACTGCTACAACGCCATGTCCGTAGGTAAAAGTTATGAGTTTTAAACGACGGATCTAGGGAAGAAGACGATAACGTGTCACCACTTTACTGGCTGGTTTAAATTCTGGCGCGTTTGTTTTGGAAGAAACCCATAGTTCTGATCTGTTTGTTTGTTATGTTGTATTGCTAAACTAACACCCTAATGTAGTAGTCCAGAAGGAGGAGGTCAGAGATTCATGATTCTGGGTTTGATCCCAGGCGTGACCTTCTGGCACCCTTTCCCTTTGTTTTCACCAGATCCAGTGCTTACATCTGCTGGAGGTTATCCTCTGATTTCATCAAACAGGACTAGACCGAGCATCCCCTGGGGTTATCCTCTAGATCCATCAGTCTCAGCCAGATCCAGCGCATCTCATCTTCTCACAATCACAATCTGCTGGATCCACTACCCAGGAGTAGGCCCAATACCATCATCCTCTAGACCGTCATCTTCTAGACCTTCATCCTCTGGACTACCATCATCCTCTGGACCATCATCTTCTGGATCATTATCCTCTGATCAGAGCCATTGGCAGTGGGCCCTTGGGTTATTTCTTTTACTCTTTTTTTATTATTGTCCTTTTTCAATATTAAAATAATTTCCTTTTTAACCAATCAAAAATTCATAAAAATCAATTTTCACCAAATTAGGTTTAGATTTTATTTTTTATCAAAAATTAATTAATTTAATTAGGTTATTTAATTTTAGATAACTTTAATTATTTTGTAAATAAATTAAAATTAATTAGAATGATTAGGGTTTCGTTTATAATTTAATTATATTTTCTATTTTCTTAAAAATAACAAAAAACACAAGATTAGGTTAAATATTTATTTTCATCAATTAATTTAATTAGCTAATTAATTGTGTATTTAATTTTTAAAACCTAATTTTTTCTTAAAAATAATTAAAAAAAACAAATTTTTCTTCTTCTTTTAATTAAGTTAGAAAGGGTCAAAACCCTAGTTCTCTCCTGATCTAGTTTTCCTCGGGCACATTTTTATTATTTATTTTTATCCTATTGATGTAACTGCTCACAAGTTGTAATAGTTAATTAGGTATTTTATTTTCATTTATCGCTTTATTTTTCAAGGGGTTTGTTTTTGGCTATGTAAATACCTGAAGCCTTATAATAGCGTAGTTTAATTTCCGCACTTTAAATTCCGCAAAAAAATATTTAACTGTTAGATGTATGAATATTAGGGATGCATGACAATAATGTATGTAAACTTTAAAATAGTTAGCAAACCCTAAATGTGCAAAGATAAATAAATCTGAAATTGAATCACTCGCACATGCGCACTCCTAGGGTACACTCCCACTTGGTTGCCTTCGCTAAACGGTCATTTAGTATAGGATGCTTTAGTGGTCTCTCTCTTGTCTAAACAAAGATCAAAGTCCCTTTTGGAAATGTTGCCTCGGAATGGTTGCCTCAGAATTGTTGCCTCGAATAAATTGATCTAAGACATTAGGGTTGTTACTAAGACGTCCTAACATTGCTTTAGTGACCATACGTCCCTTTCAAATTGACCCTCAAAACTCCAACGACGGTGCTACCTACTCACTAATAGTAGGATAGCACTGTCTAAAGGAAAAAGGCACATAAAAATTCCTTTTTTTTCGAGTAGGTAGATTAGTTCTTAAAGTACTTGCTCAATCCAAACAAATTTTTTCACACTTACACTCCTCTTTCAAACAAAGCTTTCAAAAAAACACTTCGTAACACTCTTGAAGACAGAAGCAAGAGTTAAATCGAAGTCAAAAACTTTTCAAATCAGATAAACACACAAAGAAGCAATTTTAAAAATAATGAGCAAGTATCTAAGAGCCCGTAGATAACTACGGATAGAAAGGGTGCTAATACCTTCCCTTTCTATAATCTACCCCATGTACTCAGAAAATCTCGACAAAAGGAATTTTTCTGTGCTTTTTTCCTTTCCTTGTTGGATAAAATAAAAGTCGGTGGCGACTCTTGCTTACCGTGACATTTTGCGAACACAAACGCAAAACGCAAACCAGCAAATTCCTAAAAGAAACAGTCCCGGTTCTGGCCACCGTATCACAACAACCAATGCATGGCTCATGGAAAGGCAGGCATCTCGAGGAGGCTAAGGGCGTGGGTTCAACACCCACCTCTATTGGTTTTGGTTTTCTTCCATTCTATTTATCCTTTTACCTATTTTCTTTCTTTCTGTTAAAAACCTTTTTCATAAAACCTAACATTTTTCACAAACCTTTGATATTTCATAATAAACCCGAATGATTAATTTTTGGTTTTTTAAATTTAATTTTAGGTTTTAAATTAATTTTTGGTTCAACATCGACCCCTGACATTTGCATTATTTATATTTTATAACCCTATTTTCTATTGATGCTTCTTCCTCTATCTATTTTTTGGCAAACTTAATTCCTTTTTTGTTAATCATTAAACATAAGCTTTTTTTTAAAACCTTTTTTTTAATTAAAATTAATTAGGTTTTAGGTTTTTTTAATTAACCTTTTTTTCAAAATTAACCTTTTTTTTATTATTAATTAAAATACTTAGGTTTTAGGGTTTTTTTAATTAACCTTTTTTTTAAATTAACTTTTTTTAATTCAAATTAATTAGGTTTTAGGTGTTTTAATTAACTCTTTTTTTTTTCAAAATTAACATTTTTTATTAATTAAAACTAATTAGGTTTTTAGGTTTATTTAATTAATTATCATAAATCATTTTTTTTCATAAAAAATTACCAAACTATTTTCTTTGCTATTTTCATCTTATTTTTATAATTCTAGATAAAGTGTATAGGGCGCGTTCAACTGTAATAGCGTAGCTTTATGTTTCTCGCTTTTTTTTATCATTATCATGTAATTGCTTCTGGGATGTAATAGTTTTAGGATTTCTTTTCCGCACTCTTCACTATTATGTAACTGCCCCAAAGCTCTGTAATAGCCTAGGTTTACATTTTCGCCTTTACCTTCAGCTACTATATTTTATACAATGCTTAGATTAATAGGATTGAATGAAAAGATAAAAATGAACGATAGAAAACCGTAATTGCAAGATAAATAACCAAACATAATTATTTGCACACTCGCACCTCTAGGGTAACATCACTTGTTGCCTTCGGAAAAACAATGGTCATGTCTCTCGAACATAGGGATACCCTTAGCAAAGACCCTCGGTTAAAGTTATCGTAAAGATCATAGTTCCCCAATGTCCCTCGAGTTGCCTACGAGAAATGATCTTGTCCCTCGATATTGCCTACGAATATATAATGACAGTCTCTTCGAACTGCTAAGGTATCCCTATATGTTGCCTTCTATGACCATAGCGATGACTCGCGCCTGTCCCTCACACATCCAACGATAGGGATACCTACTCACTAATAGTAGGATAACACTGTCTAAAGGTTAGGAGGAAAAGAACGACCTTCTCGAGTATAAGTAGATAAGTTCTTAGATGCTTGCTCAAAACAACTTTTTACACCTAAACAAAAATATTTCAAAACACTTTCAAAAACATTCGCCTTGTCGACACTCTTGAGGACTGACACAAGAGTTATCACAAAGCGAATTGCCGCACTAAGGCATTTTCAAAACAATTTTCAAAACACACAAAGCACAAGTAATTTTCAAAACATGAGCTAAGCATCTAAGAGCCCATAGAAAATTATGGATGGAAAGGGTGCTAACACCTTCCCTTTCCATAATCTACCCCCCTTACTCAGAAACTCTCGAAAAAGGTCTTTTTCTGTTCTTTTGACCATTTCCTTTGTTGGATAAAAGAAAAGTCGGTGGCGACTCTTGCTTACCGTGAAATTTGCAAATACAAAATGCAAACCAGTATTAATAGTCGATTCTGTCACCGTATCACAATTTTGATTCCACATCTAAGAAACACACATCTCTCCACTTTCGACACCTAGTAAGGCCTGCTCGAAGGATGCAAATAATTCCTTCGAAAGACATGCACTTGGTCAAGTCGAAAAAAACATGTATTGGATGGAAACAATTTTGTTTGCTAACCAAGGTTTTGCATACTGATATGCCCAAGCTTTCTGCATAAGCATTCATATTCACAAGCTTCGACTGGCCATGTTAAAGTCTTTCGATTGGTTTAGTTGGTTATTATTAGAGCGAATTGAAGAACAAGGCGAATAGGGATTTAACCGAAAGCCATAATGATGGGGGGTTGGGGAAATTCGAAATAAAGTGAGGAAGATTCTACAAAGCCTTCGATTAATAGAGAGCTGAAGCAACCTTCAACAAGTCAGAAAGAGAGAGTTGATGTTATGATTGGTTTGAGTTGAAAGAAAGCCATTCGAAGGAAGTAATGATGGGCCAATCGAAGAGCAATGTTGGAGGGTATTCGAAGGGACCAAATGCATCCAGGTTCATCCTAAGGCCCAAAGGGGCATGAATATTCAAAAAAAGAAGTCTTTTAATGTGTCTGATTTTTTGTCTCATGACTTTCAAAGCTTGGTTAATGGCTGTCTCTTACCATTTCCATGCACCCTGTCCTTTATATAAAGATCACATGCACAAGTATTAGACAGACAAAAAGATCCTAGAGGAACTCTACAGAAAATTTGCAAAAAAAAAACCAAAGTTATAAAACTCGAAAGAGAATTTCCAGTCTAAAATCCAAGTCATCCCAAGCTCAGATCGAAATACCTCAATCGATAGAATTTCCTTCTTATCATTCAATAATGTAAACTCGTTGGATTGCATATTCATGTTATTCTTATTTGTGTGTGATTGATTTAACATGATATACGTAAGTTGTAACATCCAAATGTTAGGATGCCAATGTTAGGGCCCTCCGATATAGATTATTTTCAAAACTCAAGGTATAATTTGTCATTGATCGAAACAACCCCATATTTGAGATTAGTGGCGAGTTTGATGGGGATAGGTTCGATAGATGTTGGAACTAATAAATTTTGCAGGATCCAGTGGTAGTTTCATTTAGTTCGAATGATTCAACAACTCAGTTGGTAAAGGCGCGCGTGTAGAAGGGAAATGACCTGAGTTCGAATCCCAGGTCTAGCACTTTAACTTTTCTAACATATTTCATACATATATAGTGCTCCTCGAGGCCATTTACTCATCATACACCATCAGGTCCAAGCCATCAGAAGCATCCCTGATCCAAGTCAAAGCATCCAACGTGCAAGCTCATCATGCACCCTCAAAGCTTCTCCTCACTGGATCCAGACGAAGTTTGGGCTCCCTTCAGCTGGGCCTAACCAATTTCAATTTCAACACCCCCATTTAATTTTGCTATCATGGCCCATTTAATTTCTCTTCATTTTTTTTTATTATTTATTTCTTTTACCTTTCTTTTATCAGCAAATAAATAACCAAAAACCACACAAAAATTAGGATTATATATATATTTTTAATTTCTTTATGCAATTAATTAATTAAACTTTAACTCCTTTTTAAATTAAAATAAAACATAATTAGGAATAATTTTATATTGATATCATTTTCTTTTCTTTTCATAATAAAAAAACAATAAAAAAGGGACTTAGACTAATTCCTTAATTAATTTATATTTTTCTAAATAATTTTAGGATATTTAATTTAGTCATCTTCATAAATAAAAACCAACAAAAAGATTCCCTTTTCTTTAGGATTTTTAGACATCTTTTCTCAACTCGCGCGCATTTATCTATTCTTGCATTTTACGTATTATTGTAACTGCTCAAGGGTTGTAATAGAATAATTAGGATTATTTTTCGCTTTATTCCCCTTATTCTTGGACATGTAATTAATCCCCAAAGCCTTGTAATAGCGTAGATTTAACTTTCCGCACTTTAAATTTCTGCAATATATATTAACTGTTAGTAATTAGGCTTGTATGGAAAGACTAATAACAAAACGTTAGCAAACCTAACACAAAAGATAAAAAATAACTTAATATAACACACATTTCACATATACACCTCTAGGGGACCCCACTTTGGTTGCCTTCGGAAATAAAGCAGTCACGTCCCTCGAAACGGGCACGTTTTAGCAAAGACCCATAAATCAAAAATATCATATTCCCTCGATGACCCTACAGTTGTCTCTCGGTAAATGATCTAGTCCCTAAACAAAATTGATAAAGCGTCTCCACAAGTTGCCTTCGTGACTGTAACATCCCTTCGAAAGTCCCTCAAACATCCAACGATATGGCTACCTACTCACTAATAGTAGGATAGAACTGTCCAAAGGATAGGAGGAAAATAACAACCTTTTTGAGTATAAGTAGATAGTTCTTAGATTCTATGCTCAAATAAAACAAACTTTTCACACTTACACATTTCAAAAACAATTTTCGAAAACATTTGTTTTGTCAACACTCTTGAGAACTGATACAAGAGTTATCACAAAGCGAATCTCCGCACTAAGGCATTTCAAAATATTTTTTCAAAATGCACAAGGTACTTTTAAAATGAGCTAAGCATCTAAGAGCTCGTAGATAACTATAGATGGAAAGGGTGCTAACACCTTCCCTTTCCATAATCTACCCCCCTTACTCTGAAATAATCTTGAAAGGTATTTTTTTTTGTTCTTTTCACCCTTTCCTTTGTTGGATAAAAGAAAAGTCAGTGGCGACTCTTGCTTACCACAACATTTACAAACACAAACGCAAAACCAGTATTAACAGTCGGTTCTGCCACCGTATCACAGAACTGGCGACTCTGCTGGGGATATAATAAAAAGTGGGGTTACCTTAGAGTTTATTCATTATTTAACTACTTTTGTATGCTTTGTTGGCTTTACTTTTCAGGGCTTTGTTTGGTTTACTATAGATCCTACACCCGAATCTGGGTAACCTTTTAGGTAAGTATAAATAGATCGTGGAAACTGTGCGGGGTATACCGACACAGTTAAAGCAATAGCTACGTTGATGTGACACTTTGGTTGGTACCGGTAGCCCTTGAGTAGTCAAGGAGAATACAGGCCCACTACGTGGTGGCATGAAGCATCAACTGACCTTAAAACCTTTAATTGAACAACTTGGCCATTAGGAAGTAGTTAGATAGCCGTCTTTGGTGTAGTCCTAAGTCGGTTGATACTCGATACTACACTCATTGAGATTTGACTCCCGAGTTTTGTTTGGTGGCAAGTTAGTTGTCGATCGGAACGAAACTTGTGGGAAAAATTAGTGATATTGAGATCCCTTAGAACTCGGTTACTATTGATAGGACATGTTGGGCCAACTAAACTTCAAGAGGGTACTTACCTACAAATCCCATGCAAGCCTAAACCTAAGGCTACTTGTGTGACTTGTTTTCTTTCAACTTGAACTACTTGTAGGGTTTTATTATCTAACCACATGATTTCCTTGCAGGATTTGTTTACAGTCATTATCCAATAAATTGGTTTTCTTGCAAGACATACTTGTCTTCATCACCCTGCATTTTTGCTTAACGCATAGCATACACATCATAAGAATCACACCATAGCATTTCCTTAACCATTTCAAGGATCTCAAGGGCCTGTAATGCAGGTTATGATAAAGCAGACGTCTAGCAAGGGGCAAGGGGATTTATTTTCCTCTAGCTAATGTCGTCAGAAGATCAAAACACGACAACTTGAGTCAGGGGGCTATGACCCACTTGATATGGTGAGCTTGATTCTCGTAGAAGGACATTCAACGATACGAGGTTCTTCCATCAAAGATGTAGTCAACTCCTAACATCTCCTTGTGTTTAGCCTGTGAGATCCTTGAAAACATTGCATACATATATCATGCATATCATTGCACAAACAGGTATCAAAAAACAAGTTTCTTATCTTTTCGCTATTTATTTCAGCAAAAAGAAATGGCTCTTGAACAAACAGTTAAGGAGCTTCAGGAACAGAATGCTCAATTCCAAGAAATGTTCCTGAATCTGGCTAAGGGACAAGAAGATCTGAAGGCTCTTGTTCTCAAAGACAAGAAGAAAAAGGCAAAGAAACCAGTTCGTGTTTTGAGTATGGGAAGAAGAAGACCAGCTAACCGAGCTCTAGATTTCGCAACCCCATCAAAGGAGGGGGATAATCAAGAGGAGGGTGACAAGAAATTTGAGGAAGGAGACAACAATCCAAGGTCTGAGGAAGATGAAGCCGACTATACCGAAGAGAAGTATCCTCCTACTGATGACAAATACAAGCAGTTGGAGGATCGCCTCAATGTAATGGAAATTCAGAGGGTACCCAGTCTGGATTTTGAAGAATTAGGGTTGGTTCCAGGGGTGGTCATCCCACCTAAGTTCAAGGTCCCTATCTTTGCAAAATATGATGGTGTTTCCTGTCCCAAGCTTCATTTGAGGTCTTACGTCAGGAAGATCCAACCCCACACTACTGACCGAAAGTTATGGATCCATTTCTTCCAAGAAAGTTTGCCCGACACTCAACTGGATTGGTTCTATCAGTTGGAAGGAACCAACATCCATACCTGGGAAGACTTGGTTGTTGCTTTCTACAAGCAGTGCCAATATAATGCTGACCTCGCTCCAACTCGTACACAACTTCAAAGCATGTCTATGGGTTCTAGCGAAGGCTTCAAGGAATATGCCCAAAAATGGAGGGATCTAGTTGGAAGGGTACAACCTCATCTGAATGATCGGGAAATGATAGACATGTTTATGGGCACTTTGATAGGCCCGTTCTTTAATCTTCTGTTTAGGATTTCTTCATCTGGTTTTACAGAGATGGTTCTGACTGGGGAAAATATCAAAAATGGTATCAAGAGTGGGAAGATTCTAATGGTTGTACCTTCTAATGCTGAGAAGAAGCCATTCAGTGGCAAGAAGGAAGTTAATGATGTATATGGCCAGGAGGGACATGCTAGAGGTAACCACAACCTATCTGTGGGGGCAGTATTGGTCTCTAATCATATGCCCGTGCAACGATAACAAGGGAATCAACATACGGAGGTCGCTCCTAAGAGACAATTCACCAAAATTAACATGTCACTAGCTCAAGCATTACAACACATGTTGTAAGTAGGATTGATTACGTTAAAGGATCCTCTACATAATCCTAATACCTCTTCTCCTAGCTACCACCCCGATGAACGATGTGCATACCATTCTGATAGTCCTGGACATGATATGAATGGCTGATGGGATCTGAAGACCAAAATTCAGGATATGATTGATGCCAAGGAGATTGAATTCGACCCTCTAGAGACTCACCACGTCATCACTGCTCCTAGGCCAAATCATTGAGAGAGTCTAGTTCATTTGTGATTTTTCAATTGTAATTTCCTTTGCTTGTTCAAACAATTACTGTCATGTCAAACTTTGGTTTTCCCATTAATGCATTACATATGTTTGTCTTGAATTATGTTACTATATTTACACTGCTTTCTTACTTCCTTTTTGTGATATTCAACTCTCGATTAGAAGTTGTAAGCCTTTAGAGGGAGGATGACGAAAATGATACCACAATCTCTATAATATGCTTTTGAACAGACCCTGCTGACGATGTACATGTGTTGTTTCAAAATCCTAAAACAATGGAGTTATAAGGAAGATAATCCCTAGTCAACCCCTTTGACCCTAAGAAGTAGGAGTTTTTTCTTTTCACACAAATTAAAACCCTTAATCATAATCTGAGGAAGGGTAGCTTTCTCAGTTAATTCAGAGGTGCATTCAGTTGCAAGCTCATCCTTCATACGTGACAAATAGTGTAGAAGATTCCTTCCAAAAGATGGTGACGGTTCCACATAATCATTAAAGCAGGAAGTCATTATTTTTCAAAAGAAAAGCTTGCTAAGTCAAAACCTATGAAGGAGGCTTAAGAAGAAAAAACTGGGGCATCCCGCTGACTGTAGTCTCAATAACAAGAAAAAAATAGTCAGGCAAAAATCAGGGATAAAAAAAAGAGGTCCTACAAATCCTCAACAAAAGGGTTACTAAAGTGACTACCTTCTCAGACGAACGTTCAATTCCTGAACCATCACCCAGTATCAGAGCAATGATTCTCGACTCAATTGGGATCTAAACGCACAATTAACTGAGCATAGGACTAAAGAACATCATGAAGAGCGAGTTGGGTACAAATAAAATTTAAGCCTTTATCCTTTGTTTCTTGAATCGTGAACCAGGACACGTTATAACCCTTAAAAATCCTAGCTGAAGCATGGGTTAGTTAGAAAGCATATTGTTATCAAAGGTATCTTGACTCATGTAAGGTTTGCTATAAATCCTGAGCTGATATCACATTCTTACAAAATTTGTTTGTTTTACAAAAAAAATGAATTTTCAAACTTCAAGACAGACATAACTTTGCATTCTTAAAATACCATTGTTTTCATATGACTAATTGTTCAACAACAGGGAAATTCGCACGACAAATTTTAAATGAACGAAAATCCTCTCAATGGACAGAATCACCTAAGATGGAAAGACATTCTAGTAATAGGATGTTCATAATCAAGGGGCAGAACATGGTGTCCAGCTGATCTGGGGCAGTCAAGTCAAGGTTCAAGGAATCTCAAAAATTCCAAATAGCCAGGGGCAGATCTCCATCTGAATCACTTGGGGTGTTCGACATGAATTCCAGCAACGAATCATGTACCATTAAACAAACACCTTCTGGAAGTGTGATAACACTTACTACTATAGAGAGTGACAATTCTCTGTACCCGGTGAACATGGACATAGTCGGAAACTACTACGCATGAACAAAGACCCACTAGGTTGACTGACCTAGGCAAAAATAAGGCATCCCGATGAACCAAAAGGGTTTGGGAAAAAATTAGGGATATACATATGAAAAAACCGTACACCCGACAAGTCGAAAACCTGAAAAGGCAGCTTGAGCAAAAAAGGGTATCCCGGTGGACTAAAAACCCGAAAGGGCAGTACAGGAAAAAGTTAGGGATTAAAGCGTATGGATACGTCCCATCATCTTATCACTTGTCTATCAGTAGAAGGTTTATTACCCTGATCTGCATTCAGCAAGGACTCCAAGAGTTGGGATAAGAGTCAAACCAACTACAAAATCCCAACAGATACCTTCTCCAGCAGGTTCAGGGGCATGGGCATCCTACTACAAGGTCACTGCCATACTCTTAGCATACAACATAATAATGTCAGGTGTTCTCATACCCCAGTAGAGCAAGAATCTCCAACTACTGCTACAACATATAAGAAAAATTCCCCACTGAAGTCATCAAGCTTCTCAGGATTCCCTAACGGATTTCTTCTCGAAACAACAAAACAGGAATCCCCAGCGGAAACATTCTAAAGCAGACTACTTTAGAAAATGGTTCAGGTACGATCCAAATACGGATGTCATTCTGACACTTACTCCAGATTCTCATATGGAAACAGTTCATGTACAATCCAAATATGGATGTCATCCTGAAAATTATTCCAGACTTCTCATCTAGAAATAGTTCAGGTACGATCCAAATACGGATGTCATCCTGACACTTACTACAGATTCTCATCTGGAAATGATTCAGGTATGATTCAAATACGAATGTCATCCTGACACTTATTCCAGACTTCTCATCTAGAAAACGGTTCAGGTACGATCCAAATACGGATGTCATCCTGACACTTACTCCAGATTCTCATCTGGAAACGGTTCAGGTACGATCCAAATACGGATGTCATCCTGACACTTATTCCATACTTCTCATCGAGAAACGGTTCAGGTACAATCAAAATACGTATGTCATCCTGACACTTACTCCAGATTCTCATATGGAAACGGTTCAGGTACGATCCAAATACGGATGTCATCCTGACATTTATTATAGACTTCTCATCTAGAAACAATTCTGGTACGATCCAAATACGGATGTCATCCTGAAACTTACTCCAGATTCTCATCTGGAAAAGGTTCAGGTATGATCCAAATATGGATGTCATCCTGACACTTATTCCAGACTTCTCATCTAGAAACAATTCAGGTACGATCCAAATACGGATGTCATCCTGACACTTACTTCAGATTCTCATCTAGAAACGATTCAGGTACGATCAAAATATGGATGTCATCTTGACACTTATTCAAGACTTCTCATCTAGAAACAGTTCAAGTACGATCCAAATATGGATGTCATCCTGACACTTACTCCATTCTCTCATCTAAAAATGGTTCAGGTACACTCCAAATACGAATGTCATCTTGACACTTATTCCAGACTTCTCATTTAAAAATGGTTCAGGTACGATCCAAATACGATGTCATCCTGACACTTATTCCAGATTCTCATCTAGAAACGATTCAGGTATGATCCAAATACGGATGTCATCCTGACACTTACTCCAGATTCTCATCTAGAAACGGTTCAAGTACGATCCAAATATGGATGTCATCCTGAAACTTACTCCAGATTCTCATCTAGAAACGGCTCAGGTACGATCCAAAGAAGAATGTCATCCTGATACTTATTCACATCATCTTCTAGAAACGGTTCAGGTACGATCCAGAGACGGATGTCATCTTGATACTTTTCCAGATTATCTTCTAGCAACAATTCAGTTCACGGAGTTTACCTTCCCCAACAGAGTTTATTTCTCTAACAACGAAAGTTCATCTCCCAGCATTTCAACTTCAAACAAAATCTGAATACCTACATTCTTCACTCCCAGCAACAATTAGGGATTTATTTTCCTTAATTCAACAATACAACTATGGAACAATTGACACGTTCATACATTGCATTCATATATCATTTCTACAAACATCATAACATATGCAACACAAATGCATATATCATAATCTCATTTATTTTGAGAGTATCATGCAATTCATACATCATGACATCGCATGAACCTGATTTTACCTTTTCAGGTTAAATTAGAAGACAGACAAACACTGCCAACCTATACAGTAGGTCAAAGATTAATGCCCTAAACCAGACGGGAAACTATCTACACAACCAAGTGGTATGAACTCCCGAAGAAAGACGGGTTCACCAACAAATACAACAGGCCACAGATTAATGCCCGAAACCGGACAGGGAAACTATCTATGTGACCAATGTTGCCAAGTCCCAGATTAATACTTGTAACAAGCCAGGAGAACTATATGTGTACAACCGTTGTGGATTAATACCTGTAACAAGCCAGGAAAACTATCTACATAAGGATATTGAAGATTAATACCTGTAACAAGCCAGGAAAACAATTTTTCTTTCTCAGGTCAGAGATTAATACCTGTAACAATCTAGGAGAACTATCTCAACGACCAACAAAAACAAGTTCAAAATTAATACCTATAAAAATCCAGGAGAACTATCTGTGGACGACCGACTTTGTATTAATACCTGTAACAAGCCAGGAGAACTATCCACATGAATATATTTATGATTAACACCCGTAACAAGCCAGGAAAACTATCTTTCTTTCTCAGGTCAGAGATTAATACCTGTAACAAGCCAGGAGAACTATCTTAACGACCAATAATTTTCAAGTTCTAGATTAATACTTGAAACTAGACATGATAACTATCTGCGAACAACTGACTTGTAGATCAATACCTGAAACCAGACAGGAAAACTATCTACACGACCGGGTGAAACAGCCCTACACAAGTTTCTTCTGATACGTTTCCAGATAGAAGTTAATTCCATTTTCCCCAGCAAGTTACTATGAAGCCCTAATTTCAACTAGAAAACAACA
The DNA here is from genome assembly GCA_948472305.1 of Vicia faba. Lineage (NCBI taxonomy): Eukaryota > Viridiplantae > Streptophyta > Magnoliopsida > Fabales > Fabaceae > Vicia > Vicia faba. The sequence continues at coordinate 178,533,879 of OX451735.1, read as the reverse complement.
AACTTTCATCTCTCCAGAGATAACTCTTCAGCAGAGCCTTGGACAACTGAAGCTCGTAGACTCTATTCCCCACAGAGTTTTCCTCAAGCAGGAGAACATCATGAATCAACATTCCCCAGCGGACTCCTCCTCAGACAGCAGGAACAGGGATCCCCCACAAAGAGACCTCTTATGAAGTCAACATCTACTTTGGATGGCATCTTTAAGGCCATCTCCGAAAAATCTGTCATATTCTCCAAATGGCATGTGTGAGCCTATTCCCAGCATCATCAACCATCAGTGTTACTTCATGTGAGTGAAAATGTCTGGGCACTCTAGTGTTCAATCATCTTCCACCTTCAGATCACGAAAGGCAGACAAGCCAATCTAATCCTCAGGTTTAAGAAGATTGAACATGGGTAGCTGTTGTACCCTAAAATTTGCCCTCTCATGTCTCCCAAGGTTTCCTCCTATATGGGTGATTACAAACCCTTGTTTTGAAGAAAATGATTTTTTTTGAATGATGGTCATGTGTCTTTCAATTGGAATCTGAATAAAGTATACTTCGAAGTCACGTTAACAAAGTCCTTCGATTGGCATTTGAATAAAAGAGTCTTCAATTGGAATCTGGACAAGGAGCTTCGACTGGGCTTTTAAAACCCTTCAAGAGATATTTGTCTCACAAGCTTTGATTGGGTGCTGAAAAGCCTTCGATCAAGCATTGGTCTACAAGCTTCGATCGGGCGCTGAAATCCTTCGACACAAGCTTGGTTCATAAGACTTCGACTGAGCATGGGTTGTTCATGCCTAATTCGATTGACAAGGAAACGACTCTCACTGTGCGTGCCTTCAGCACACAAGGCCAAGATTTCTTCAGATTTTCTTTCAATCCATTAGGCTAAAAGTTTCCTTCGATTCACAAGGCATTAACTGCCTTTGTGCCAACTTCGACTGGGCAACGGTCCCGGTTGAAACGGTTTCGATTCCACATATAAAAAACACACAACTCTATACTTTTGACAACTAGTAAGGCCTGCTCGAAGGATGCAAATAATGCCTTCGAAAGACATGCACTTGGTCCAGTCGAAAAAAACATGTATTAGATGGAAACAATTTTTCTTGCTAACTAAGGTTTTGCATACTGATAGCCCCATGCTTTCCGCATAAGCATTCATATTCACAAGCTTCGTCTGGCCAGGTTGAAGTCTTTCGATTGGTTTAGTTGGCTAGTATCAGAGCCAATCGAAGAACAAGGCGAATAATAGAGAGCTGAAGCAACCTTCGACCAGTCAGAAAGTGAGAGTTGATGTTTCGATTGGTTTGAGTTGAAAGAAAGCCATTCGAAGGAAGTAATGATGGGACAATCGAAGAGCAACGCTGAAGGGTATTTGAAGGGACCAAATGCGTCCAGGTTCATCCTAAGGCCCAAAGGGGCATGAATATTTCAAAAAAAGAAATCTTTTAATGTGTCTGATTTTTTGTCTCATGACTTTCAAAGCTTGGTTAATGGTTGTCTCTTGCCATTTCCATGCACCCTCTCCTCTATATAAAGATCACATGCACAAGAATCAGACATACGGAGAGAGCCTAGAGGAACTCTACAGAAAATTTGCAAAAAAAAAATCCAAAGTTATAAAACTCGAAAGACAATTTCCAGTCCAAAATCCAAGTCATCCCAAGCTCAAATCGAAATACCTCAGTCAATAAAATTTCCTTCTTATTGTTCAATAATGTAAACTCTTTGGATTGCATATTCATGTTATTCTTGTTTGTGTGTGATTGATTTAACATGATATACGTAAGTTGCAGCGTCCAAATGTTAGGATGCCAATGCTAGGGGCCTTCAATATAGATTGTTTTCGAATCTCAAGGTATAATCCATCACAGATCGAAACAACCCCATATTTGAGCTCAGGGGTCGAGTTCGATGGGGATAGGTTTGATAGATGTTGGAACTAACAAATTTTACAGGATCTAGTGGTAGTTTCATTTAGTTTGAATGATTCAGCAACTCAGTTGGTAAAGACACGCGTGTAGAAGGGAAATGACTTTGGTTCGAATCCCAGGTCCAACATTTTACCTTTCTAACATATTTCATGCAGATCTAGTGCTCCTCAAGGCCATTTTATCATCATACACCCTCAGGTCTAAGCCATCAGAAGCATCCCTGATCCAAGTCAAAGCATCCAACACGCAAGCTCATCATGCACCCTCAAAGCTGCTCCTCATTGGATCCAGGCGAAGTTTGGGCTCCCTTCAGTTGGGCCTAACCAATTTCAATTTCAACACCCCCCATTTAATTTTTCTATCCTGGCCCATTTAATTTCTCTTCATTTTGTTTTTATTATTTATTTCTTTTACCTTTCTTTTATCAGCAAATAAATAACCAAAAACCACACAAAAATTTGGATTAGATTTTTTTTTTAAAATTTCTTTAAGCAATTAATTAATTAAACTTTAACTCCTATTTAAATTAAAATAAAACAGAATTAGGAATAGTTTTATATTATATTGTTTTCTTTTCTTTTCATAATAAAAATAAAAATAAAAAAGGGACTTAGACTAATTCCTTAATTAATTTTTATTTTTCTAAATAATTTTAGGATATTTAATTTAGTCATCTTCATAAATAAAAACCAACAAAAAGATTCCCTTTTCTTTAGGATTTTTAGACATCTTTTCTTAACTCGCGCACATTTATCTATTCTTGCATTTTTCATATTATTGTAACTGCTCAAGGGTTGTAATAGAATAATTAGGATTTTATTTTCCCATTTATTCCTCTTATTCTTGGACATGTAATTAATGCCCAAAGCCCTGTAATAGCGTAGATATAACTTTCCAGACTTTAAATTTCTACAATATATATTAACTGTTAGTAATTAGGCTTGTATGGAAAGACTAATAAAAAAACGTTAGCAAACCTAACACAAAAGATAAAAAAACAACTGAATATAACACACATTGCACATAACACCTCTAGGGGACCCCACTTTGGTTGCCTTCGGAAATAAAGCAGTCATGTCCCTCGAAACGGGGATGCTTTAGCAAAGACCCGTAAATAAAAAAGATCATAGTCCCTCGATGACCCTACAATTGCCTCTCAGTAAATGATCTAGTCCCTAAACAAAATTGCTAAAGCGTCTCCACAAGTTGCCTTCGCGACTATAACGTCCCTTCGAATGTACCTCAAACATCCAACGATAGGGCTACCTACTCACTAATAGTAGAATAGAACTGTCCAAAGGATAGGAGGAAAAGAACAACCTTTTCGAGTATAAGTAGATAGTTTTTAGATGCTATGCACAAATAAAACAAAATTTTCACACTTACACATTTCAAAAAATTTTTTTGAAAACATTTGTTTTGTCAGCACTCTTGAGGACTGATACAAGAGTTATCACAAAGTGAATCGCCGCACTAAGGCATTTCAAAACATTTTTTCAAAATGCACAAGGTACTTTTAAAATGAGCTAAGCATCTAATAGGCCGTAGATAACTACGGATGGAAAGGATGCTAACACATTCCCTTTCCATAATCTACCCCCTTTACTCAGAAATAATCTCGAAAGGTCTTTTTCTGTTCTTTTCACCCTTTCCTTTGTTGGATAAAAGAAAATCCAGTGGCGACTCTTGCTTACCTCAATATATGAAAACAAAAATGCAAAACCAGTATTAACAGTCGGTTCTGCCACCGTATCACAAAAAGCAACAAGCAACTGGCCTACAAGCATCCAACATGAGGAAAAAGTCAAAACTAGCACAACAAGTATTAAAAACCAACTTTTATCACAAATGAGTAACAATCCAACAAACAACAAGTACAAAAAAGTTGATTTGTGAACAATCAAGTCAAAACTGAAACATATCAAAATCAACAAAAATGTTATCACAGAAAACTGAGCAACGCCAACCAGAATAAAAAACCGCAACAACACTGTTCGCAGGAAAGAGAATTTTTCCAGCAAAGAAAAATATACAGAGATACAAAAACAAATCGTAACAGCAACCCACATAACCTTTTCAAATTTATGTTCATAAATATACAAAACATACAGCAAAACCGAAACATACAAAAACCCAACCATTGTTCCATCATACCAAAACTCCTCAAAAATCATTTTCAGCAAAGCCACAAAAAATATAGAAATGCAGCAACACAGAGACTGAGTCAGAGCAACATAAAAAGGTAAACTTTTATTTTTATTCTGAAAACAAAAAATACAAACTCCTCAAATCGTTTTCAAACCAAGTTCACTAGTAAATATACAGGAGAAAACATAACACAAACCATAAAAAAAAATTTTCCATCATTTTCTAAAGCCATACTCTTCAGAGATTCAAAGAGAGTAAGAGAAGGAAAGATCTCATCAAAATCATGTAGAAAAAGCAAATCAGAACCCTTAGGGTTCCGGTCATCCCCTTTTAGATCTACGCAAAACCATGCGAAATATGAGAAAACAAACACAAGATTAGCATTCAGAAGAGCAAGCCGAACCAAATAATGTAAAAAAAAATAGGTTTGGAACAACGCCGCCGCCGTGAGGCGATTTCCGGCACGGTGGCATTTCTCTTGTTTTGTTAAAATAACCAGGCCCACTATAAATTCATTTCCAGGCCCAATCCATTTACTGACACGCACTCCATCCCTTGCTATTCACCATGAGCCCAGTCCAACCTCCTGCTTACTCAGCGCATACCCCATATTTTACTACCTATTCCATTTTTGTTTGCACTAAATTTGTGAATAGGCCAGCTACAAAAACAACACACAAGCCCAATATTTTCACTCAATACCCCCTATGATTACTAACCATCACGCAAGCTCAATTGTTTTTTTGTTATTATTATTATTCTGACTAACAAAAACACTAATGGGCCAGACTTTAAAACTGTTTTACTTCTAAACTCCCAAATTCAAATTTCACCCCACCTGACTTCATTTTTATTTTGTATTTTATTTTAATTATTTTCATTTTTTATTATTACAAATATTATTATTACTATTATTTTTATTCATTAAAAATCCAAAAATATTTTGTTTATGTATTGGCACATTTAAAATACTTCTATTTTATTTTCTAAACTAAAAAGACAAAAATATTTTCTTAAACAAATTTAATTCTTTTCTTAAATAAACTAGTAATTAGACTTAGGTTTAATTTATTTTCTTTTAAACTTAGAACTTAGGTTTTCTTTTAATTAATTAATTTTTATACTAGTTTAATTTAATTAAAGCCTTTTCACAAACAAAACCCTAAAAAACAAAAACTTGTTTTCTTTAATAAATTAATTTCTTTTACTAACTTAATTTTAATTTTCTTATTTTAGTTAATTATTTTCTTTAAGTTAATTAGGTCAAAACTATCTTTCTTAACAAAAATCCCAACAAAAATCCATTCTTTATCCATTTATACTTGTATATCATATTCATTTCATTTCTTGTACATTTGTTCAAATTCAATATGGTTGTAATAGATAATTAGGATTTAATTTCTTACAATCCCCATTTGTAATTTGTATACCCCATCCCCAAACGATGTAATAGCGTATAAATTTACTTTCCGCAATTTATCGCTTTCATATAAATGCTAGTAATTAGGGTTTGTATGGAAAGATAAAATTAATACTTAGAAAACCCTAATTCAAGATAAATCAAGCATGAAAGGTAAACACTTGCACACTTATACCTCTAGGGTTAACTCCACTTTGTTTCCTTAAATAAATGGTCATGTTATGCATGTGAGACATCTTAGCAAAAACAATCAAAATACAAGATCATAGTCCCTCGATGACGCTACAAATGTTGCCTTACAAATGATCTTAGTCCCTTAAGAAAAATGCTAAGATATCTCACTATATTGCTATCTATGACTATACGATGACCCACGCTTGTCCCTTTACATCCAAAGATAGGGCTTCTTACCAATCAATGGTAAGATAGCAATATCAAAGGAAGGGAGAAATGAACAAAAAACTTTTGAGTAGGTAGAACGTTCTTAGTTGCTTGCTCAGAATCCATCATAAAAAACAAACATCTTTTCAAACACACCAAACACTTTCAAAACATGAAATATTTTCAAAACAGTCCAACACTTTGTATGCATTCTTATAGAGGCGAGAATCATTACAAAGTTTGCCTAAACAAAGGCGCTTTTCAAAAATACTTTCAAAACCCACCACAAACACATTTCAAACAAAGTAATTCCAAAAGTGAGCTAGAAAACAACTAAGATCCCGTAGATAACTACAAATGAAAAGGGTTGTTGTTCCCTAAAATTTTCCCTCCCACTTTACTCAACATATGTTTATTAAGATCCTCAATTTGCTCAAGGATGCTCAAGAGTTGACCAGACAAACTCTCTCCTAAAGCAATGAACCTCCAACTAGGGTTTCTATTTTCATCAAGATGGGTGAGCTCCAAAGGCCTAATATTCTATCCATAGTCCTAATATGTTCTCAAGATCATCCATGTCAAGTATCATGCCTTGCACAAGAAGTTTGCTCAGTCAACTGCTCAAATGCCTGAAAATCAATTGTATTAGGTCAAAAGTCAACTGCGGCCCACATACAGTTAAACTTCAAGATTTTTGGTAAACATCAACATTTTGAAGTAATACCCATCATTTGATCAAGGGTTGATCATGATTCCCCAAGGAAGGCTCCGAATTCATCAAAACTCAAAAGTTGCTAAATTAGGGTTTCTCAGGAAAAAGTCAACCAAACTTTGACCGAGCATAATGTTTTCATACTTTATCAGAAATTTCTCATCCAAGGCTCATTTTGAATATAATTTAGTTCCCTACAACTCATCTTCAGTCCTCAATCCAAGAAATGCACTCATGGAAAGATATGGATTCAGACATTATAGGTCATTCCAAAAAGTCAACAAAAACTCCTTTTGGGTCAAAGCTCCTTACATGAACATGGAAGATCCAATTGAGATGAAACCAAAGAGGTTGCTTAGGGGACATACTAAGCTTTCTAAAAAGTCCAGGAACACACTCTTAGGTTCAAAATTGAGAGAAATATGCATTGTCAAAGTTGGCCATTTTTGGAAATTTGCCCAAAGTTAACAATGCCCAAAGTTGCATTTTCTCCACATGGGCCCATTTTTTAAAGATTGAATCTCAGTCCTAGCATGGCCCATGACCTATGGGACCCTCCATGCCTTTTTATTTTTGGTTTATTTAATTTATTTTGATTTTTATTCATTTAAAATCAAATAAATTCAAATAAAATCAAATTTGTGGAATAGGATTTGTTTTGCATTGAATTATAGATCTCATATGCTGACAATGATCAAACAAATCGTGTAAGCTCTAAAAAGAAGAGAAAATATCCAATTTGGGAAAGCTTTGAATCCAAAATTCAAGACCATCAATCTCTTGATTCTTTCCAATTTTTATTGACCTAATTGGATTCATTACTTATAGAGAAGCTTTGTGAACCCTAAAAGGGAGAACACACGCGCAACCTGCCTTCCAAGAACAAGAACAAAGTTCAACTTTTTTCGTGAAAAAGTGCAGATCGAATCTTTCATTACAGACAGTTTCAAGACATTCCAAGAATCAAAACATATTCCTAGACATCCTCTGAAGCGATTGCAAGCATCATCAAGGCCTGATGCATCAAGAATCACACGCTAGCACCTTCACGGTTTGCCCTTTTTTCAAAACTCAGTTACAATGATTCTTGCATCATAAACATGTTTTGATTATATATCTATGTTTGTTATCATATTTGCAACGTACTGGAATGCTTTGATTGGAGTTTATGTGCAGGTATGGACATCTGCCATGGCTAGGGTTCATGAGCTCGAATTTGGGGTTCCTTCTCTAGGGAAAATTGGCCCAGATTATGGGTACCATAGAACTCAGGGGGTTATTTACTATTGACCCTTGCCCTTGGTTGGAATTGATATTACTTGTGCTGCGTTTTTTATGTTTACAAGTTTGTAGCCACGCACAAAAACCGTCACAATAGCCTATAGTGACGATTTCATCCGTATGTAAAAGATTTTTTCTAAAACAACAGTCCTGAGGAAAGAGACGATTGCGTGGTTGACTTCCATTGGTCCATTTAAATTCACGTGTGTATTTTGGGCATGAAGCATTGTTTCCATTATAATATGATTTTGTCATATATATATCAACGAATGACAACTTGTCCTAGTGGTAAGGAGGAACGTATGGGAGGCGAGAGTCCTGGGTTCGAAACCCAGGTTTGGCATTTTTATTTTATAACAATTTGATTGCAGATCCGGTGTGTCTCACCTTCCCAATACCCGACATGCACCATAGATCCTTCCCTTGGATCATCACCATCACATATCCAACGCTCAACATACGCAGGTCCACCATAAACCCTCATAAGATGGTCCCAACGGATCAGGCCCCAGACTCTGGGCCGCCAGTTTGGGACCTAGCGCAGATTTGGAAATACACCCCCTGGGTTGATTATAACATCAGGCCCATCCCTTTTTCTTTCTATTCTTTTTATTTGTTTTTCTTTTTAACTGATTATTTTAATTATTTTCACAATAAAAATCATTTTTTAAATTAAAAAAATCATAAAAAATTTAAATTTAGTTTTTTTTCTTTCATAAAATATTTAATTGCTATTAAATAATTAGCTTAATTAGATTAATTCAAATTCTTTTTTATAATTAAAATTAATTAGGAAAATTAGGTTAAGATTTCAAATATTTTTCTCAACAATAAAATGCAAAAAAATATTTTCTCTTTAATTGAACAGATTTTTTAGGACTCAGACTTTATTCCCGTACTTAATTCGTCGCGCGCGTCTTTAGTTTATTTTAATTCAAATTATTGTAATTGTTTCAAGTTTGTAATAGATTAATTAGGACTTAAATTTCCGCATCTTTATTTTCAGTCAAATATTTATGTATCTTCCCAAAAGTCCTGTAATAGTTAGGTCTTTAAATTCTCGCACTCTTTAATTTCCGCAACTATTAAACTGTTAGATGATTGATACTAGGATTGTATGCTAAAGATCATAATTTAAAATAGTAGAAAACTATAATTGTGCAAATATAATTTACTGAAAAAAACACACTTGCACATGCTCACTCCTAGGGTTTTCCCCCACTTGGTTTCCTCGGAAATAATGGTCGTGTCCCTCGAACATAGGGATACCTTAGCAATGACTCGCAATTCAAAATTGTCATAAAGATCATAGTCCCTACTTGTGCCTCGAGTTACCTACGAATTGATCTTATAACCATAGTCCATTCGAAATGCTAAGGTATCCTTACTTGTTGCCTTCAGAGACCATTTCGTCCCTTCGAACGTCCCTTTAAAATTCCAACAACGGAGCTACCTACTCCTTAATAGTAGGATAACGCTGTCTAAAGAAACGAAAATGAACAGACTTTTTTTGAGTAGGTAGAAAACTCTTAAGTACTTGCTCAAGACAAAAACTTTTCACACAAACACTTTTCAAAAACAGTTTTCAAAACAACTTCATCACACTCTTGAGGACCGATACAAGGGTTATCACAAAGTAAACAAAACTTTTCAAAGCAAGCACACACAAGCAATTTAAAAATGAGCAAGTACCTAAGAGCTCGTGGAAAACCATAGATAGAAAGGGTGCTAACACCTTCCCTTTCTATAATCTACCCCCCGTACTCAGAAATATCTCAAAAAAAGGTTTTTTCCGTTCTTTTTCCTTTTCCTTTGCTGGATGAAATAAAAGTCGATGGCGACTCTTGCTTACCGCAACATTTGCGAACAAAAAATGCAAACCAGTATAACAATCGGTTCTGCCACCGTATCACATAACTCGCGACTCTGTTGGGGAATATAAAAGTGAGGTTTACCTAAGGATCTAGGTCTTTTTTAAAATTGCTTTCTTGTTTGCTTTGCCAGCTTTATATTTGAGGGTTTTTGCTTGGGTATTATTGAAGATCCTACACCCAGATCTGGGGACACTCTTTAGGTAAACATCAATAGATCGTGGAGACTATACGGTGTAGACCTATATGGTTTAAGTGATGGCTGTGTTGGTGTGACACTTTGGTTGTTACCGGTATCCTTCGTGTGGAAACGAGGAGAATACGGCGCCGCCGCATGGTGTCGTAAAGCACTAACAAACTTTAGAACCTTAGTTGAACAAACTTAGCCATTAGAAAGTAGTGAGATAGCTGACCTTGGTGTAAAGCCGATGATTGGTTGATACTCGATGCTACACTCATTGAGGTCAAACTTTCGAGATATTTTGGCTGCAAGAAAAGATTGCCTGAGCTGAAACAACGCCCGATAAAGGATGATCAGTGATATTGAGAATCTTTAGAACCTGGTTACTTTTCTAAGACAGGTTTGAAACCAACTAAACTTCAAGCGTGTACCTACCTTTAACCTCATGCAAGCCTTGGAACCTAAGGTCTATTGTGTGCTTTGCTTGTGTGTGATTTACTCTGTTTGAACATAACATCATGCATCATAACATAGTTTTGATTCTCATTACACTAATCATTTCAAGGACCAAGGGACTTTATCTTTGTTCTATTTTGCAGATCATGGCTTCCGCTCGTAGAAACACTATTCGAATCAGCTTTGTGAGAATACCTCCCCAACTCAAAGAACTAATATCAAGGGTTCCATAAACTTTTGCGTTCACTAAGAGACATGGTCGACTTCTCAACCTGGTTACTTCAAGCTTTGATAAAAATATGATGGGTGTACTCTTTCAGTTCTTTGATCCCAAGCACCACTTATTCACCTTTCCAGACTATCAGTTGGTGCCTACCATGGAAGAGTTCTCTCAGTTATTGAATCTACCCATTCTTGACCAGGTTCCTTTCACAGGTTTAGAAGAGGTTCTGAAGCCAGAAGTCTTTGCCTCAGCTTTGCATCTAAAACGAACCAACATGGTATCCAATTGGGAAACAAGATCTGAAGAACTATAGAGGTCCTGGATTCAGTTTAAAAAGGAGCGAGACACTTATAAGGACCAGTTCTATGCCCAGGAGAAGAAGGTTTTAGAGCTCACAAAGCAGCTTCATGAGGAAAGAAGCCTCAATGTCTATCTCAGCACGAAGAGGAAGCATCCATGGGAAACTTGATTTTTTTTAGTTTTTAGAATTTTTAATTATAACGCCTAAAAGGAAATTGTATTTTGAATTCTACTAATAAAATCTTTATTTCATTTTGGGTTCTCAAATTTAAATTTCCCAAAGTCCTTGAAATTATTGCATATGCATCCCATCCATATAATTGCATATACAGGTACCATTACAGGCTTCTCATCTACTTCGCTGTTTATTTCAGCAAAAATGTCTTCTGAACAAAGCATCAAAGATCTTCAGGCACAAACTTCCCAATTTCAACAAATGTTCATCTCTGGCAAAAGGGCAGGAGGATGTGAAAGCCCTCATCCTGAAGGAAAAGAAGAAAAAGAAGAAGGTCTATGGTGTTCTGAATCTAGCCAGAAGGTTCAGAGGGCCGTTAAAGCAACCAATCGATCTGACCTCCTCATCCAAGGAAGGGGAGAACCAAGAAAGGGAGACAAGGGAGAAGGACCCTAGTCCTGAAGTTTCTCACAATGATACAGACTACAATGATGAGAAGTATCCTCCCACTGAGGATAGATACAAGCAGTTGGAAGATCGTTTGAGTGCTATGGAAGTCTAGAGAATACCTGGGTTGGATTTTGAAGAACTGGGATTGGTGTCTGTGATCGGTGGAAATAGAACTGACCGTTTTTTAGCTGGTTTCGCAAAATGTCGCGGTAAGCAAGAGTCGCCACCGTCTTTTATGTTCTCCAACATGGAAAGGACAAAAGCACAGCAAAATTCCTTATTCGAGATGTTTCTCGGTTCGGGAGGTAGATTTATAGAAAGGGAAGGTGTTAGCACCCTTTCTATCCATGGTTATCCATGGGCTCTTAGATAGTTGCTCTTATGTTTTCAAAGTGTTTGCTTTTTAAAATGTGAGTGCGTTTGAAAAAGTTTCTTTGAAATATTTCTGAATAACTCTTGTATCAGTCCTCAAAAGTGTTTGAAAAACTGTTTTAAAAGCTTTTTGAAAGTGTCAGTGTTAAAAGGTTTTTTGATTTGTTTTTGAATAGAGCAAGTATCCATGAGTCATCTACCTACCCTAAGGAATTAAGCTGTGTAAGAGTCCTTTAGATAGTGCTATCCCACCATTGAGAGGTAGGTAGCACCATCGTTGGAGTTGTTCGGGTCAATTCGATTGTAGGGACAGTGTGGTCACCGAAGCAACAGTAAGACACCTTAGAGGCTACCCTTATGTCCTTGATCTTTTTTTAATCTGAGGCAACCGTTTCGAGGCAACTGTTCCGAGGCAACCCTTATGGGTCAGATCTTACAGGATGAAACGAAGGAATAGAAGTAAAAAAAAAAAAGAATTAGAAGATTACAAAACAACAAATTCAAACTTGATTGAAAAGCATCTTTTTTGATTCTCGAAGAATCAGCTGTAAAAGGATTAATCGAGAAAGATTTATTCTTCTGATTTCTGATTATAAGATCATAACATAATCGGATTCACATATGTTTGGTAAAAGTAAAAATAATAAATTTCTCCTTTGAGAATAAAATAAAGGGAGAGTGTTTAATTGAAACATGAAAAAAAACGTGACTGACTTAATTAGTTCTCGTTCATTTGGGGGAAGAAGTGGAGATTATCGAACGAGGAAAAGGATCTAATTACGTCGAAAGAATTGAACGAGGAGCCGTATGCGGTGAAAATCTCAGGTACGGTTCTGTAGAGTGGCAGTAAGAATGACTTATCTGTCAACTTTTCCAATATTACCCCTAAAAAACCAAACTCTGCGTTACGTAAAGTTGCCAGAGTACGCTTAACCTCTGGATTTGAAATCACTGCTTATATACCCGGTATTGGCCATAATTTACAAATACATTCTGTAGTTTTAGTAAGAGGGGGAAGGGTTAAGGATTTACCTGGTGTGAGATATCACATTGTTCGAGGAACCCTAGATGCTGCCGCAGTAAAGGATCGTCGACAAGGGCGTTCAAAATATGGAACCAAAAAGCCAAAATAAAATATTTTAGCCCCTATAAGTTATAAAAAAATGGATTATTACGCTCATGTCACGACGAGGTACTGCAGAAAAAAAAATCGCAAAATCCGATCCAATTTATCGTAATCGAGTAGTTAACATGTTGGTGAACCATATTATGAAACACGGAAAAAAATCATTGGCGTATCTAATTATCTATCGAGCTCTGAAAAGGATTCAACAAAAGACAAAAACAAATCCACTATACGTTTTACGTCAAGCAATACGTGGGGTAACTCCCAATATAGGAGTTAAAGCAAGACGCGTGAGCGAATCGACTCATCAAGTTCCCATTGAAATAGGATCGACACAAGGAAAAGCACTTGCCATTCGTTGGTTATTAGCGGCATCCCGAAAACGTCCGGGTCGAAATATGGCTTTCAAATTAAGTTCCGAATTAGTGGATGCTGCCAAAGGGAGTGGTGATGCCATGCGCAAAAAGGAAGAGACTCAGAGAATGGCGGAGGCAAATAGAATTCTTGCACATTTTCGTTAATCCATGAACAGGATCTATATACACACATGGACCTATGGATCCATACATAAATTGGGATTTTTTTGGAGATTCAATGGAATTATTAATTCATGATTTGACATGTACAGAATGAAAATATCATTCTCGAGTCTACGAGAATTTTTATGAAAGCCTTTCATTTGCTTCTTTTCGATGGAAGTTTTATTTTTCCGGAATTGATCCTAATTTTGGGCCTAATTCTTCTTCTGATGATTGATTCAACTTCAGATCACAAAGAGATATCTTGGTTTTATTTTCTCTTTTCAACAAGTTTAGTAATGAGCATAACGGCGCTGTTGTTCCGATGGAGAGAAGAACCCATGATTAGTTTTTCGGGAAATTTCCAAACAAACAATTTCAACGAAATCTTTCAATTTCTTATTTTACTATCTTCAACTCTATGTATTCCTCTATCCGTAGAGTACATTGAATGTACAGAAATGGCTATAACGGAGTTTCTGTTATTCATATGGAATAGGCCCACTGAAATCTAAGCCACGTTTAACTTTCATGATTGCCTGCAACACGCTTGACTCCAGAGTATGGTGTGCTACACTTTTTGTCCTTTGGATCTACATTGATGACACTTGGAGCGCTGGGATATGAGGTTTATGGTGTTCCTCCTTTGAGAATCTGCACATGAAAGTAATGAAAAAAATGATATGGAAATTATAGGGGACCTGGGAAGAACTTACAGCGCGGTATGAGCCTCAGGACTTGGCAAAGGTTGCTTTAGCTTCAGGGTGTGGCAAGGAATAGAACCACGTGCTTGTTTTGATCAAAAGATGCTCGCAACTATGTTTTAGAACTCTCACTTTTTGAATAATTTTTGGTTTTGCTCTTGGCCGTTTCTGCACCCACTCTTTTTTGAATGAGGTTGGGAAGGCCTGTATATATAGTAATGAAATGTGTATCAATCCAAATAATGGTCATTAAGCCTTTGCATTCATGTTTAAGATTATGCCATGAACTCCATTGAAACAACTTTCTATTTTTGTGTCAAATTTGAATTCTTGCCTGGAATAGGCCCTTGCACGAATTTGGAATGTGTTTTAAGGTGTATCAAAGCTAATCATCACAAAATATATCCCTCCATTAATTTCTTTGATTTTTATTTGATTTTAAAAGATTTAAAATGAATTAAATCAAATAAAATTAAATAAAAATGGAAAAATTAATTTTAAATCTTGAAATAAATTGTGGGACACGTGGGAAGCATGGCCAAGCTGAAACAAGTGGAAAAAGTGGGCCCCTTTTGTCAAAAATGAAGTTTCAAGGATAATTGACTTTGGCCATTTCACAAAAATTTCCCAACTTCTCCAATGCATATCTTGCTCAATTTTAAAGATATGAACATGTTCTTGGACATTTTGGAAAGGTCTTGAAGTCCTCTAACCAATGTCTTTGGTCCCATGTCATTTTGATTTACCAATCTCAAGTTATGGTCTTTGACTTAAAGTGCCTTTTTGTTGACTTTTGAAAATGACCTATAATGTTGAAATTGATAACTTGTTGTGAGAGCATTTCTTGGACTTGGAATGTGAAGATGAATTGTAGGAAATGTATTCCCCTTCAAGATGAGCATTGGATGGGATTTTTCTGATGAACCATGAAAAAGTTATGCCTTGGTCAAGTTACAGTTGACTTTTCAACTGTCCAAAAATAGAAACTTTTGACACCTTGATGATTTTTGAGCCATTCTTGTGAAATCATGATCAAGAATTGATCAAATGATGATTGTGGCTTCAAAATAATATGTTGACCAAAATGTTTGACTTTTGACTGCCAAATGACCATTTTGCCCCTACAGTTGACTGTTGAGCAAATGGGACTTTTGACTGTGCAACTTGACCTTGTGAGCCTTGAAACTTGACATGTAGGTGCTTGACAATGTATATGAGCATGTCGGACTTGACTGAGCCCTTGAAAACCTCAACTTCCTTGCAAGAACCAAAACCCTAATTTGACTGGCTTATGAGGGTGGTTGACTGTGTAGCCCTTGAGAGATCTTGAAGCATTTGAAGATGATGCTTGTCAAAACTTTGAAGAATATGGGAGGGCAAATTTTGGGGTACAACAGTTGCCCCTGTTCAATCTTCTTAGACCTGAGGATGTAGATTGGCTTGTGTGCCTTTCGTGATCCGAGGGTGGAAGATGATTGAACACTAGAGTGCCCAGAAATTTGCACTCACATAGTAGAGTATCAGCAGTGTGATAGCGGGAATGGGCTTATAGATGCCATTTGGAGACTGATGGATAGGAGGATGGGCTTACAGATGCCATCTGGAGGTGTGACAGAACCTTGTCAGAAATGGGCTTATAGATGCCATTTGGAACTGTAATGGATAGTTGAATCTGAATAAGAAATAGAATTGCTTCCGGGATGGGGCATCTCTAGGTTGTCTTTTAGAAGTGGGGATCTGAATAAGCAGTAGAATAGCGTCCGGGTCAGGAGCATCTCTGAGCTATATTTCAAAGGAAATCTGGAATAAGTATCAGAACGTCGCCATGCCTGGGTCACATTTGAACTATCTCTAGGAGGAGTCTCGAATAAGAAAAAGAACAGCATCCATATCTGGAGCGTTTCCAAGCTATCTCTGAAAGGAAATCTGGAATAAGTATCAGAACGTCGCCATGCCTGGGTCACATCTGAACTATCTCTAGAAGGAGTTTTGAATAAGCAAAAGAACAACATTCATATCTGGAGCATTTCCAAGCTATCTCTGAAAGGAAATCTGGAATAAGTATCAGAACGTCGCCATGCCTGGGTCACATCTGAACTATCTCTAGAAGGAGTCTTGAATAAGAAAAAGAACAGCATCCATATCCGGAGCATTTCCAAGCTATCTCTGAAAGGAAATCTGGAATGAGTATCAGAACGTCGCCATGCCTGGGTCACATCTGAACTATATCTAGAAGGAGTCTTGAATAAGAAAAAGAACAACATCCATATCTGGAGCATTTCCAAGCTATCTCTGAAAGGAAATCTAGAATAAGTATCAGAACGTCGCCATGCCTGGGTCACATCTGAACTATCTCTAGAAAGAGTCTTGAATAAGCAAAAGAACAACATCCATATATGGAGCATTTCCAAGCTATCTCTGAAAGGAAATCTGGAATAAGTATCAAAATGTCGCCATGCCTGGGTCACATCTGAACTATATCTAGAAGGAGTCTTGAATAAGCAAAAGAACAACATCCATATCTGGAGCATTTCCAAGCTATCTCTGAAAGGAAATCTGGAATAAGTATCAGAACGTCTCCATGCCTGGGTCACATCTGAATTATCTCTAGAAAGAGTCTTGAATAAGCAAAAGAACAGCATCCATATCTGGAGCATTTCCAAGCTATCTCTGAAAGGAAATCTAGAATAAGTATCAGAACGTCGCCATGCCTGGGTCACATCTGAACTATCTCTAGAAAGAGTCTTGAATAAGCAAAAGAACAACATCCATATCTGGAGCATTTCCAAGCTATCTCTGAAAGGAAATCTGGAATGAGTATCAGAACATCGCCATGCCTGGGTCACATCTGAACTATATCTAGAAGGAGTCTTGAATAAGCAAAAGAATAAAATCCATATCTGGAGCATTTCCAAGCTATCTCTGAAAGGAAATCTGGAATGAGTATCAGAATGTCGCCATGCCTGGGTCACATTTGAACTATATCTAGAAGGAGTCTTGAATAAGCAAAAGAACAACATCCATATCTAGAGCATTTCCAAGCTATCTCTGAAAGGAAATCTGGAATAAGTATCAGAACGTCGCCATGCCTGGGTCACATCTGAACCATCTCTAGAAAGAATCTCTGAATAAACAATAGAATAGCATCTGTGGTTGGAGCATCTCTAAGTTATCTCTGAAAAGAAGCCCTGAATAAGCAACAAAATAGCGTCCATCTGGAGCATCCCTGAACTATTTTGAATAAGTAACTCTGAATAAGCAACAGAATAGCGTCCATCTCTGGAGCATTTCTAAGCCATCTCTGAAGAGAAAATCTGAATAAGCAAAAGAACAGCATCCATATCTGGAGCATTTCTCAGCTATCTCTTTAATCTCTTTAATGTAGATATGCCCTGGCTAGATACAGGTATCGAATCCACAATCAATCGCTCACAGATATGCCCTGGCTAGATGCAGGTATCGAATCTGGAATTGCAACAGTTGATAGTAATCGTCTTTGGATTGACCTTTTTCCTGAAAAGGCAAAACACCAGTTGTATGCAATGTCATGATGCATGAACTGCATGATTTTAAGATATTCTCAAAAATAAATGAGATTTGTGTGATATGATGCGTATGTGCATGCATTGTGTATGTAAGCAAGACGCATGAAAGGTGATATGTTTATGAATGTATTTTCGTCTAGGAAAATAAATCCTTGACGAATGCCGGGAAGTTGAATCCTGGGCTGATGTTGAAGAACATAGTTCTTCGTTTCCGCTGGGGATGATGGTTGCAAGAACAAACCGGTAGGAGAAGATGACTCCGTTGGGGAATAAACTTGTTGGAGAGATACTCTGCGGGGAATACTCTGTGGGGAAGGGATACTTCGCTGAGAATTTTATGATAACTCCGCTGAGGGATACCGTTGATAAGCTTTGTTGAGGGAATTGATGAACTCCGCTGGGGGGTAGGAAGAAACTTCGCCGAGGACGGTCTTTCCGTGGTTATTAGCTGAGGATAACCCAGTTATAAGCCCTGGTGGGGAATAACCTTTGGATAAAGCCGGGGAGACGCGTTCGTGCTCTGCAGGGGATAAGCTTCCAGAATCTACTGAGGATAAGCTTCCTACTGGGGGATTGATTCAACTCTCCTGGGGAAACTTTTGAACTGTACTGGGGAAGTGGCTCCACTGGTGTGTCTGTATTCCGCCGGGGAACAATCTTATATTAAGACTGCCGGGGATGCTTGCTTAGGAAGATCTGTATACTCCGCTGGGGAATATTGAGATCTTCTGGGGGATAAACCAACTTCCTTGAGGCTGACAGTAGATTACCTCTGCTTGGGGAGAGGGTTGACTTTCTAGGGATACTGTGCCTTTCCAGGGCTGATGGGAGGCCAACTCTGCTTGGGGAGAGTATTGTTGAGTCTTGTCTTACTCTGAGGGGAGTGCAGGTATCTGGGTTATGTTCTTCAGCTGAACCTACCTTAGTACCTTGGTGGACAGAGCAACTAGACCGCTTGGACAACTCATCATTGCCCCTGTTTCTGATGTGGGAGAAGAAGATACCTTGTGGAGGTGCTTGATAACTGCCGATCGACAAATCTTCTTCTGGTAGGCAAGTGACGAGATGATGGGACATAGTCGTACGCTTTTGATCCCTAACTTTTGCCTGGACCGCCCTTTCGGGTTTTCAGTCCATCGGGATACCCTTTTTTGCCCAAGCCGCCTTTTCAGGTTTTCGACTTGCCGGGTGTACAGATTTTTTTATTTTCATCCCTTATTTTTGCCCGAACCCTTTTGGTTCGCCGGGAAGCCCTTATTTTTTCCTAGGTGTGTCAACCTAGCGGGTCTTTGATTATGCGCAGTATTTTTTCGACTATGTCCATACTCTCGGAATGTAGGGAGGTGCCCCTGTCAGTAGTGTTGCGTTGCTCTACTACCAGAAGATCTTCGTTTGATCGTCCAATGCTCCAAGTGATCCAGATGGAGATTTGCCCCAAGTTGGTTGGCCTTTTGAGAGATTCTCCGAATCTTGACTTAACTGCCCCAGATGATGGACAATGATCATGCCGTGCCCCTTGCTTGTAGGTGATTTTGTTCATTAGACATTCGTCGTGCGAACTTCTATGATGTTCAGACAAAAAGTCATATGCAAACAAAGTTATGTTAAAAATGCAAAGCTTATGTCTGTCTTGAAGTTTTTTTGAAAATGTATTTTTTCATAAAAACAAGTGAATTATGTAACATGTGATGTCAACTCAAGATTTTATAGCGAGCCTTAAGGAGTCAGGATACCTTTGTAACAGTATGCTTTCGAATTAACCCATGCTTCAGCTAGGACTTTTTAGGGTTATAATGTAGCCTGGTTCACGGTTTAAGAAACAAAGGATAAAGGCTCAAATTTATCTGATGTTCTTCAAACCTAAGCTCAGCTGATCGTGCGTTAGACCTTTTTTGAGTCTTTGCTATGATGTTCCGGTGATGGTTTGAATGTTGACAATTTATTTTGAATAGACAGTCATTTCTTTTTGTTGAGGGTTTGTGAGACCTCCTTTTTTTTGATTTCGTTATCCCTGTTTTTAGCCTGAACTGTTTCTTTTGTGATTACAGTCAGCGGGATGCCACAGTTTTTGTAAGTATCCTTCATAGGTTTTGACTTGTTGGGCTTTTATTTTGAGAAATGATGACTGCCTGTCTTTATGATTATTCGGAACCATCACTGTCTTTTGTTTTGTGAGGACCTCTTTGGGGCTATTCGTTGTGCACTTGGATCAACTGAGAGAACTACCCTGCCCCAGGTTATGATTAAGGGTTTTAATTTTCGAAAAGAAAACTCCTACTTCTTTGGCTCAAAGGGGTTGACGAGGGATTATCATCCTTATAACTCCAGTGTTTAGGAATTGAAATAATGCCTGTACCTCATCAGCGGGGTCTGTTCAAAAGCATACTGTAGATCATGGTATCGTTCTCGTCATCCTCCCTCAAGAGGCTTAGAATTATCAATCGAGAGTTGATCATCACAAAAATATGAAAATAGTTTATATATAGCGAATGCGAATATATTGATTCAAAACAGACATATGCGATGCATTAATGAAATAACAGCGTTTGACATGATAATTGTTTGAACAATCAAAAGAAAATTACAACTTGAAAATTCTAATGGACAAAATTCTTCTCATTTGAACTAGTCACTTCAAGTGATGAATCTTGCAGGGATAGTAGAAGAACTCAGCCTGGCCATCTGGGGTGAATTCCACTGCTCCTTCATCAATCAGATCCTGGATCTTGTTCTTCAGAGACCAGCAGTCGTTTGTGGCATGCCCCGGGCTGTCCGAATGATAAGCGCAGTGAGCGTTAGGGTTATACCTTGAAGGTGTCTTGTTGGGGTTCTTAGGATGGTCCCTTAGAGTTACCAAATTCAACCTCAACAGATGTTGTAAAGCTTGAGACAGCGACGTGTTGAGCTTGGTAAATTGCCTCCTAGGCTTGTCTGGCTTGCTCTGATCAACCCGTTGCTCTGGGCGAGGTTGTGTTTGAACCTGTGAAGTAGCAGCAGCTTGGAGAGGTCTATTATTCACCATACCAGACCCTTGTCCTCTTGGAAGCTGATCAGTGACCTGGTTCCTGACTTGGACTGGTTGCTTCATGTTGTATCTATCTTGATGAAGCTGGTTGACCATGGCTTTCAACTCTTCTTGCTCCCGAGCCAAACTTTGGATAAGGGCCATCTGCCCCAGCATCTGAGTCCTCATTGCATCTACCTCAGCTTGCAGACGTTTCAGCTGTTCGTCCTTATCATCTTCGGGACTTTTCTTGGCCAAGTTCCCCATGAGGAGTGTCCTCAACTCCTTCTGCCCCTTGGATAGGCTTAAAAAGATCTCCCTGAACTGAGTCTCTTTAACATGAAGACCCTGGTTATCTTGTTGGGAAGCCATTGCTGAAATAAACAACGGAGAAGGTAAGTGTCCTGTAACAAGGGTACCTGTTATGCAATGGTGTGTATGATATGCATGCAATGTTTTCAAGGACCTCGCGGGATAAACAAGAAACTTTGTTAGAATCTGCATTTTGTAGCTTGATGGAAGGAACGACATATTGTTGAGAGTCCTTCTTCAAGAGTCAAGGCTCACCATATCGAGTGGGTCATAGCCCCTGACAAGTTATCAACCTTGGCTAGAGGAAAATAAATCCCCTTTTCCCCTTGCTAGACACTTTGATTCATCATGACCTGCATCACAAACCCTTGAGATCCTTGAAATGGATTAGTCCTTATGAAGGATGTATGCAATGGTATGATGTTATGCTATGCATGGAGTGATGTAAGTAGGCCCTGTAATGAGTCCCAATTAAGGACTGTAAACAAAACTTGCAAGGAACTCAAGTGTCAGATAACAAGCATGCAAGTAGTCAAGTTTGAAGGCACACAAGTCACATAGAGAGCCCTTAGAGTTTAGGCCAGCATGAAGTTTGGGGTACTACCCTCTTGAAGTTGGTGGGCTCAAAACCTGTCCTATCAAAAGTAACCGGGTTCTAAGGATCTCAATATCATTGGATTGTTTTCTGTGTTCATCGTTTCGATTTAGCCACTGAACTGGCGATCGAAATATTCCAAGAAAACAACCCTCAACTGAGTGTAGTATCGAGTATCAACCAACCTCGGACTGCACCAAAGTCAGTTATCTCACTACCCTAAAGAGGCCAAGATGGTTCAATTAAGGTTCCTAAGGTCAGTTGATGCTTCACGACACCACGCGGCGGCCCCATACTCTCCTTGACTTGACTCAAGGGTTACCGGTACTCACCAAAGTGCCACATTAACGTAGCAGACTGCTTCAACCGTGTCGGTATACCCCGCACAGTTCCCTCACAGTCTTGTTGCTACTTTCTAAGAAGGTATCTCCCAGATCCGGGTTAGGATCTATAGAACTCCCAAGAAAATACCCACAATAATAGAGCAAACAATTCAGACAATTGAAAACACAAGTGATCTTAGTCCTAAGGTACACCTCACTTTAAGTCTCCCCAGCAGAGTCGCCAGTTCTGTGATTGGTGGAAATAGAACTGACTTTTTTTTAGCTAGTTTCGCGAAATGTCGCGGTAAGCAAGAGTCGCCACCGTCTTTTATGTTCTCCAACATGGAAAGGACAAAAGCACATCAAAATTCCTTATTCGAGATGTTTCTCGGTTCGGGAGGTAGATTTATAGAAAGGGAAGGTGTTAGCACCCTTTCTATCCATGGTTATCCATGGGCTCTTAGATACTTGCTCTTATGTTTTCAAAGTGTTTGCTTTTTAAAATGTGAGTGGGTTTCAAAAAGTTTCTTTGAAATATTTCTGAATAACTCTTGTATCAGTCCTCAAGAGTGTTTGAAAAATTGTTTTGAAAGCTTTTTGAAAGTGTCGGTGTGAAAAGGTTTTTTGATTTGTTTTTGAATAGAGCAAGTATCCATGAGTCATCTACCTACCCTAAGGAATTAAGCTGTGTAAGAGTCCTTTAGATAGTGCTATCCCACCATTGAGAGGTAGGTAGCACCATTGTTGGAGTTGTTCGGGTCAATTCGATTGTAGGGACAGTGTGGTCACCGAAGCAACAGTAAGACACCTTAGAGGCTACCCTTATGTCCTTGATCTTTTTTTAATCCGAGGCAACCGTTTCGAGGCAACTGTTTCGAGGCAACTGTTTCGAGGCAACTGTTCCGAGGCAACTGTTTCGAGGCAACTGGATCATGGACATAAGGACCGCTAAGACATCCTATACTTGACAACCACGTTTCGAAGGCAACAAGTGAGGCGTACCCTAGAAGTGGTGTGTGTATTTGTGTGTTGTATTCGGTTAATGTTTGTCTGGTTAATTAGTGAGCTACGGGTTGTTTTTATTTATATACATTCTTTCATGCAAGTTAACAGTTAAGGGGTGCAGAAAGTAAATTGCGGAAACGTAAATCCTACGCTATTACAAGGCGCGGGTCTATACATCGCCAAAAATTACAAAGACCCGTTTTTTAGTAAATGAGTACGGAAATTAAATAAAGCGATAAACCTATTTAACTATTACATTCTTGGAGGAAGTTACATAATAATCAAATAGAGTAAATGCGCGCGAATAAATTAATCGGGAATGTCTAAGGGTGTTGACCCTTTTAAGAAAAGAAATTGATTTTTTTGGCTTTTTTTGTAATTAAAATTAAATTAAAGCTAATTAATGACTAATTAATTAATTTAATTAAAAAGAAATATTTTTTGTTTTTTTATGTTTTTATGAAATAAAAGAAATGGAATAAAATTAAAAGTTAAGTTTTACCTAATTCTAGATTTATTTTAATTATTTAAGAAAAGGAATTAAAATTGCCTAATTAAACTATTTTGGTTAATATTTATTTACAAAATAAAATAATAATAATAATAATGTTAATTCTATTTTTTGGTTTTTTATGAAAATGCGTTAATTAAGTTAATTGTTAATAATAAAAATAATTAAAAGGTTAGCAATTAAAAATAAGAGAAAATGACAAAACAAAATAAAAAAAAGAAAGTAAAAACCAAGGGGGGTGTGGGCCAAATAGGAGGTTTATTGAAGTAATCCAAGCCCACTGAAATCTAAGCCACATTTGACTTTCATGATTGCCTGCAGCACGCTTGACTCCAGAGTATGGTGTGCTACACTTTTTGTCCTTTGGATCTGCGTTGATGACACTTGGAGCGCTGAGATATGAGGTTTATGGTGTTCCTCCTTTGATAATCTGCACATGAAAGTAATGAAAAAAATGATATGGAAATTATAGGGGACCTGGGAAGAACTTACAGCGCGGTATGAGCCTCAGGACTTGGCAAAGGTTGCTTTAGCTTCAGGGTGTGGCAAGGAATAGAACCACGTGCTTGTTTTGATCTGAAGATGCTCGCAACTATGTTTTAGAACTCTCACTTTTTGAATAATTTTTGTTTTTTCTCTTGGCCGTTTCTGCACCCACTCTTTTTTGAATGAGGTTGGGAAGGCCTGTATATATAGTAATGAAATGTGTATCAATCCAAATAATGGTCATTAAGCCTTTGCATTCATGTTTAAGATTATGCCATGAACTCCATTGAAACAACTTTCCATTTTTGTGTCAAATTTGAATTCTTGCTTGGAATAGGCCCTTGCACGAATTTGGAATGTGTTTTAAGGTGTATCAAAGCTAATCATCACAAAATATATCCCTCCATTAATTTCTTTGATTTTTATTTGATTTAAAATGAATTAAATCAAATAAAATTAAATAAAAATGGAAAAATTAATTTTAAATCTTGAAATAAATTGTGGGACACGTGGGAAGCATGGCCAAGCTGAAACAAGTGGAAAAAGTGGGCCCCTTTTGTCAAAAATGAAGTTTCAAGGATAATTGACTTTGGCCATTTCACAAAAATTTCCCAACTTCTCCAATGCATATCTTGCTCAATTTTAAAGATATGAACGTGTTATTGGACATTTTGGAAATGTCTTGAAGTCCTCTAACCAATGTCTTTGGTCCCATGTCATTTTGATTTACCAATCTCAAGTTATGGTCTTTGACTTAAAGTGCCTTTTTGTTGACTTTTGAAAATGACCTATAATGTTGAAATTGATAACTTGTTGTGAGAGCATTTCTTGGACTTGGAATGTGAAGATGAATTGTAGGAAATGTATTCCCCTTCAAGATGAGCATTGGATGGGATTTTTCTGATGAACCATGAAAAAGTTATGCCTTGGTCAAGTTACAGTTGACTTTTCAGTTGTCCAAAAATAGAAACTTTTGACACCTTGATGATTTTTGAGCCATTCTTGTGAAATCATGATCAAGAATTGATCAAATGATGATTGTGGCTTCAAAATAATATGTTGACCAAAATGTTTGACTTTTGACTGCCAAATGACCATTTTGCCCCTACAGTTGACTGTTGAGCAAATGGGACTTTTGACTGTGCAACTTGACCTTGTGAGCCTTGAAACTTGACATGTAGGTGCTTGACAATGTATATGAGCATGTCGGACTTGACTGAGCCCTTGAAAACCTCAACTTCCTTGCAAGAACCAAAACCCTAATTTGACTGGCTTATGAGGGTGGTTGACTGTGTAGCCCTTGAGAGATCTTGAAGCATTTGAAGATGATGCTTGTCAAAACTTTGAAGAATATGGGAGGGCAAATTTTGGGGTACAACAGTGTCGGGAGTGGTCATCCCGCAAAAATTTAAGGCTCTAGTTTTCGCAAAGTACGATGGAGTGTCTTTCCCAAAACTCAATCTCCGTTCCTATGTAAGGAAGATCCAACACCACATCACCGATAAAAACTTGTGGGTTCACTTATTTCAAGATAGTCTATCTGGGACTCAGCTTGAATGGTTCTACCAATTGGAGGGAATCAATGTCCGAAACTGGGATGATTTGGTTGCTGCTTTTTATAAGCAGTATCAATACAACACCGACCTTGCCCCTACTCGTACTCAACTCTAGAGTATGTCCATGGGTGCAGGTGAAGGCTTTAAGGACTATGCGCAGAAGTGGAGAGACTTGGTGGGGAGAGTCCAACCCCCCTTATCTGACAGGGAGTTGGTTGACATGTTTCTTGGGACGCTGTCTTGTCCATTCTTTAATCATTTGGTTGGCAGCTCATCAGATGGTTTCACCGAGCTGATATTGACAGGAGAAAGGGTAGAGGCTGGGATTCGGAGCGGTAAAATACAGAAAGAAACCTCCTCGAGTTCAGTAAAGAAGCCTTTCACTGGTAAGAAGGAGGCCAGTACCATCTATAGCCCAAGAGGTCAAAGCAGAGCTGAACACCATCCAACAGTAAGTGCCGTAATGATACCTAGGCATGCAGCTGCTCCACAATGAAACAATCAACAAAAGGTAGAAAGACCACAAAGGTAGTTTACCCAAATTAACATGACATTGACATAGGTTCCACCCCATCTGCTGAGATCCAACTTGGCAACCTTGAAAGAGGCTCTCGAGAATCCTAATACCACTTCTCCTCGGTACAATCTAAATGCTCGGTGTGCCTACCATTCAGAGAGTCCTGTCCACGATACAAATGACTGTTGGGCTCTGAGAAATAAGGTACAAGATCTGATTGAAGCCAAGGAGATTGAGTTCGATGCTCCGGAGAAGCCCAATTTCATAACTTCTCCCATGGCCAAGCACAACCGAGGAGTTAATGTCGTTGGTACTGATCTGTTTGTGACCTCAGTTGATGAAGTTTCTACTCCCCTTATGACTGTTAGGAAGAGTTTGTTACGGGCCGGTTTATTTCCGAGTTATGGTGAAGGTTGCCACATGTGTTCATCTATGCCTTCTGGTTACTATTTTCTGAAGACAGGTGTCCAGCGCCTGATGGACAGCAGAGAAATTTTGTTTGAGAAAACTTTGATTTCAAATGTTTCGTTCGAAGATGTTGCTATTATAACCATTTCCGCCAATCCTTTCAAGGTCTCCTCGAGAAGACCTGTTAGGATTATACCCGCTCCGAGAGTTGCTCCATTAATAATCACCTTTCCTGGTCCTGTCCCGTATGCCTCGAACAAAGTTGTCCCTTGGCACTATGGCGCCGATGTTTACTATCATGGCGTTAAACAAGATCTGAAGAATGAAGAGGCTAATCCCGATGTCAGTAACATTGTCGGGACCAGTAAGATTACCAGAAGTGGAAGGGTTTTCTCTCTCGAGATTTCCCTAAAGACTGTCAATAAGCCTATTGTTATTTAACCTGCTATTCCTACTAGTACTTCAACTACTACTCCTGTTCTTACTCCAATTGTTACTCCTGCTGTCGAGTCATCCGGGACCCGAGGCAAAGAAGCTATAAGTGAGCCTTCTCGGACGGAGGTACCTAGAAAGATTGCCGTAGAAGCCTCTAAGCAAGAGATAGAGGAAATATTAAAAATAATTAAAAAGAGCGACTACAATGTGGTCGAGCAGCTGGGGCATACCCCCTCGAAGATATCCATGTTGTTTCTGTTGTTGTGTTCCGAGGCCCATGCGAAGGTTTTGATTGCATTCCTCAAGACTGTGCATGTGCCACAAGAAACTTCAGCCGATCAATTCAAAGACTGTGTGGCCAACTTAACTGCTGACAATGGGCTCGGTTTTTCAGATGCTGACTTGACATCGAAAGGGAGGAAGCATAATGATGCTCTGCATGTCTCGATCGAATGCAGGGGCACCAATATGGCTCATGTGCTGGTGGATACTGGGTCTTCACTAAATGTTCTACCTAAGAAGGCTCTCGACCGTCTAGAACGTGAAGGCTTGACCTTAAAGCCTAGTAACATTATGGTAAGGGCTTTTGACGGGTCGAAGAGAATGGTGCATGGGGAGGTGGACATCCCTGTTAAGGTAGGCTCTCAGACTTTTGAGTCCACCTTCTATGTGATGGACATCAGGCCGTCATACTCTTATTTGTTGGGTCGTCCTTGGATCCATGAAGTTGGGGCTATTACTTTTACACTGCACCAAATGTTGAAGTATCTGGTGAAGGGGAAGATAGTCACTGTGCATGGAGAAGAGGAGTATATGGTGAGCCACCTGAATTCCTTCAGGTATGTGGAGATGGACGGGGAATTCATAGAAACACCTTGTCAAAACTTTGAAGAGGTTCCCCAGATTTTGGCGTCAACCAAAACTACCACCAGCACCAAACCTCCTCTGAAGATGGCTTCTCTCAAGGATGCCAGAGCGATAGTTGAGGAAGGTGGGTGTACCAACTGGGGACAGCTCCCTGATTCTACTCACAAAACTGACAAGTTTGGTTTAGGCTTTACTTTAGGAGCTCAAAAGGCTGTTCGACGTACTCGAGCTGGAGGACCTCCCCTACGCTTCAGAAATCGGGGAATTAATGCCATTGAAGACAATAAGGAAGACTCTAACATTGACAGCTGGATATACTCGACTACCAACGGTGGAACGAGTAACTGTACATATATGGATTTTATACCAGTTTCTTTTATTCCGCAGTAATTGTCTTACTTGTTTTCTGAATTTGTAATAAACAATTTAAACTTCATCGCCTTGTGTCTTACCCTAGGCACAATGGTTCTATCTGTGAGGAAAATTGTGTCATTTCATATATCATCAATAAAACATTGGATAATCTTTACATTCAAATTTTGCGCTCTCTGTTTTTCTTTTCTGCCTTTACTTTATCAATACAACTATGCTCTTACACACACTCACGTATCAAATTGCAGATCCATATCAACTATGGATCTCATTGATAACAATCCTGCTATTTACAGTTATGACTTCGAAAATCCGATCTACCAAGCCGAGGGCGAAGGTGAGGACGATTGTGAGGTGCATGGAGAATTGGCTAGACTGTTGCAACAGGAAGAAAGGGCTATACAACTTCATGAAGAGCCAGTTGAGACGATAAACTTGGGCACGAAGGTAGACATAAAGGAAGTCAAGATCTGCACAAATTTGGAGGCTAAGATCAAACAAAGTTTGATACAGATGTTGCACGACTATGTTGAGATCTTCGCTTGGTCATATAAAGACATGCCTGGTCTAGACACTGATATTGTGGTACATCGTCTTCCAACTAAAGAAGATTGTCCTCTGGTCAAACAGAAGGTCCGCCGTATGCGCCCTGAAATGTCAGAAAAGATCAAAGCAGAGGTTATGAAGAAATTTGACACAGGGTTCTTAGCTGTCACCTCCTATCCGTAGTGGGTTGCTAATGTCATTCTGGTACCTAAGAAGGACGGAAAGGTATGGATGTGCATAGATTATAGAGATCTAAACAGGGAAAGCCCCAAGGATGACTTCCCGCTTCCCCACATTGATGTTCTGGTCGACAACACCGCACAACACAAAATCTTCTCCTTCATGGATGGTTTCTCTAGCTACAACCAGATCAAGATGGCTCCTGAAGACATGGAGAAGACAACCTTCGTCACACAGTGGGGCACCTTATGTTACAAAGTGTTGCCTTTTGGGTTGAAGAATGCTGAGGCAACCTATCAACGAGCCATGGTCACTTTGTTCCATGATATGATTCACCGTGAGATTGAGGTTTATGTCGATGACATGATAGCCAGGTCTCAAACCAAAGAGGAACACCTTGATCATCTACAAAATTTGTTCGACAGGTTAAATACATATAAGCTGAGGTTGAATCCGAATAAGTGTACCTTCGGGGTAAGGTCTGGTAAGCTTCTGGGTTTTGTCATCAGTGACATAGGTATTCAGGTAGACCCCGCGAAGGTAAAGGCCATACAAGAGATGCCGGCTCCTGTACTGATAAGGAAGTTAGAGGTTTCTTGGGACGCTTGAATTATATCTCCATGTTCATTTCACATCTAACTGCTACTTGTGAGCCCATCTTCAAGCTTCTGAAGAAGGATCAAGTGGTAAAGTGGAATGAAGAATTCCAGACCTCCTTCGAAAGGATCAAAGAATATCTCCAAGAACCGCCAATTCTGATGTCTCCGGTTGAAGGAAGACCTTTGATATTGTACTTAATAGTGCTAGAAAATTCAATGGGGTGTGTGCTGGGGCAGCATGACGAGTCTGGTCGAAAAGAGAACGCAATATACTACCTTAGCAAAAAGTTTACCGACTGTGAGACACAATATTCATTGCTCGAGAAAACTTGTTACGCTTTGGCATGGGCTTCTCTCCGACTAAGACAGTACATGTTGACCCACACTACTTTGTTAATATCTAAGATGGACCCAATCAAATACATCTTCGAGAAGCCCGCTCTTTCCAGAAGAATAGCGATATGGAAAATGTTCTTAACTAAATACAATATATAATATACAACCCAGAAAGCAATCAAGGGAAGTGTATTGGCTGATCATTTGGATCATCAGGCCGTGGATGACTACCAGTCCATGAACTTTGAGTTCCCGGACGAGAATATTATGCTGGTGACTTACTATGAAGAACCTAGACCGGATGAAGGACCTGAGGAGGGATCCCGATGGACTATGGTTTTTGATGGAGCTTCGAACGCACTCGGCACCGTAATCATATCTCCTAAGGGCTGTCATACTCCTTTCACTTCCCGACTATGTTTCAACTGCACTACCAACATGGCAGAGTATGAAGCCTGCATCATGGGTCTCAAAGCTGCTCTTGACCTCAGGATCAAGTTCTTAAATGTCTTCGAGGATTCAGCCTTAGTGATAAGTCAAATCAAAGGCGAATGGGATACGAAGCATCCGAATCTCATCCCATTCAAAGAGCATGTGCTGACATTGCTCCCACACTTTGAGGAGGTAACCTTTGAACATTTCCCACGAGAGGAGAATCAGTTAGTGGACGCACTAGCTACCATGTCTTCTATGTTCAAAGTCAGGTGGGACAACGAAGCTCCCCAAATCACCATTGAAAGGTTGGATGAAACAGCTCACTGTTATGAGATTGATACCGAAGAGGTGGCAGACAAACCCTGGTTCCATGATGTAAAAAGGTACCTCGAGACTCAGGAGTATCCCGAAGGGACATCTGTCAATGATAAGAAGTTTATGAGAAGGTTCACAGTGAAATTCTTCCTCAATAATGAAATCCTCTACAAGCGCAACCATGACTCTACCTTACTGCGGTGTGTAGACAAGAGCGAAGCAGAGAGGATTATGACAGATCTACATGAAGGTACCATCGGAACCCATTCCAGTGGACATACCATGGCTAAGAAGATCCTACGGGCAGGATATTACTGGTCTACTATGGAAGCAGATTGTTATCAGCACTCCCGAACGTGTCATAAGTGCCAAATTTATGTTGATAAAGTGCATGTGCCTCTGGTTCCTTTGAATTTTTTGACAGCTCCGTGGCCCTTTGAAATGTGGGGCATTGATATGATAGGAGAAATCAGGCCTACCTCTTCTAATGGGCACCGCTTCATCCTGGTAGCAATCAATTACTTCATGAAATGGGTTGAGGCTGCCTCCTTTGCTACCGTTACCAAGAACACCGTGGCGCGATTTATCAGACATGATCTGATCTGTCGGTATGGTATTCCAGAAAGAATTATTACTGACAATGGTACGAATCTCAACAACACGATGATCACGAGCTCTGTAAACAATTAAAGATATAACATAATAACTCTTCTCCCTACCGACTGAAGATGAACAACATTGTCGAATCGGCTAACAAGAACATCAAAAAGATTATACAGAAGATGACAGTGACATACAAAGACTGACATGATATGTTACCATTCGCTCTTCACGGGTACCGTACCTCAGCACGGACGTCGACAGGGGCAACACCCTACTCTCTAGTATATGGCATGGAGGCAGTTCTATCCATTGAGTTCCAGATTCCTTCTTTAAGGATTATGAAAGATACGGGTTTGAATGAAGACGATTGGATCCAGACTCGACTTGATCAACTAAATCTGATCGACGAGAAGAGACTTACTGTTGTCTGTCATGGTCAGACGTATCAAAAACGAATAATCAAGGCTTTCAATAAAAAAGTCAGACGTCAAGAGTATCAAGTCGGAGATTTGGTAATCAAGCGCGTCATACTACCGCAAGATGATCCCAGGGGCAAATGGACTCCCACATACGAAGGTCCATTTATGGTTAAAAACATTTTCTCAAGTGGAGCTATGATTCTAACCACCATGGACGCTGACAACCTTCCTCACCTTATCAATGAAGACATAGTGAAAAGATACTACGCCTGATTAAAGACCCGCTAGGTTGACTGGCCTAGGCAAAAATAAGGGCTTCCCGGTGAATCAAAAGGGTTCGGGCAAAAATAAGGGATGAAAATGAAAAATTTGTACACCCAAAAAGCCGAAAACCTGGAAGGGCGGCTTGGGCAAAAAAGGGTATCCCAGTGGACTGAAAAACTGAAAGGACGGTCCAGGAAAAAGTTAGGGATGTAAAGCATATCACTATGTCCCATTGGATCATCTGGCGACCAGACATCAGTATCAATTATCAAGTTTGAACGGCACCAATCAATCTAATCAGCTTCGGACAAGCAACAAAGTGATGAGACGCTCGGAGACATAGGGGAAATAGCAGAGTTGGAACCCAATTGGATTTTTGCACATAGTTGTTTTCTTTTACACAATATTGTATAGCTTATATATTTACGACGATGTTCTCTTACTAGAGCGTCAACCTCCTTGTACAAAAACGCATATTACAGGCCAACTTTCAAAATCAATACAAATCATTTTTACAAAACTATGTGTTTTTTCCTTTTTTTGTTTTGTTTTTCAAGAATGTCCAATGATTTATTCTTGACATATGCATTTGAATATGATTGTTGCTCATAAATATTTACATAAGAAAAGACAATTGCTCATAACTTAAGAAACAGGGGCAAAAAACCAGAAATGTCAAACCCGACAGTTACTCTGTCCAGCAGGTACCAGGGCAGAGACAACTTGGGAGCACAGTCATCAGTACATACAAACTTGTAACATCTATACTCCCTACAGAGTAAAAGGTAATCAAAACATTGATATCAGTTCTCTCCAAATAGGAAGTAATCTCCCTAGCCAGGGTCGTCCAGAAACCTGACATCTATATCCCCCAACCGAATTTCATAATCGTGAGCGAATCATCATAAATTTTATCTCCCAAGCAGAATTTATTTCTCTGAATACAAAAGCTCAATCCCCCAACATAGTTTATTACTTCAACTACGGAAATTCACCTTCCAATAGAATTATTCCCCGCAGCGCCATTCTCAAACAGAGTCTCTCCCTGGCAGAATATTCACAAACAACAAGGAGTAATATTTCCAGCATAATCATTTCCGTTCATCATCCCCAGCGGAAGTAGAAGAACCACAATCCTCTACGACAGTTAGGAATGCTATACTCTCCAGCAATAGTCAGAGATTTATTTTCCCAGACTCGGACATGTCCCAATAGCATTTCATGTTAATACATCATGACTTTCACATACATATCACATACAACATAATCTCATTTATTTTGAGAACATCATCTCACAATGCATTGCATGCATTGCATAATTATCCTTGGTATCTTTTTAGGAAATACAATTATCTCCGATGATTCCAGCAGTTATACATGTTATATCTGCATACAACTAATCTACATGACCAAATGAAGAAACCCTACTATCTAGGTTCCTTCTCATAGCCCTACTATCCAGGCTTTCATTTCGAAGTAACCCTACTATCCAGGTTCCTTCTCATAGCCCTACTATCCAGGCTTTCATTTTGAAGTAACCCTATTATCCAGGTTCCATCTCATAGCCCTACTATCCAGGCTTTCATCTCGAAGCAACCCTACGACCCAGGTTCCTTCTCATAGCCCCACTATCTAGGATTTCATTTCGAAGTAGCCCTACGACCCAGGTTCCTTCTCATAGCCTTACCATCCAGGCTCTCATTCGAAGTAACCCTACTATCCAGGTTCCTTCTCATAGCCCTACTATCCAGGCTTTCATCTCGAAGTAACCCTTCTATCCAGGTTCCTTCTCAAAGCCCTACTATCTAGGCTTTCATCTCGAAGTAACCCTACTATCCAGGTTCCTTCTCATAGCCCTACTATCCAGGCTTTCGTATCGAAGTAACCCTACTATCCAGTTTCCTTCTCATAGCCCTACCATCCAGGCTTTTATCTCGAAGTAACCCTACTATCCAGATTCCTTCTCACAACCCTACTATCCAGGCTTTCATCTCGAAGTAACCCTACTATCCAGGTTCCTTCTCATAGCCCTACTATTGTACCCCAAAATTTTCCCTCCCATATTCTTCAAGATTTGCCAAGATCAAGCTACAAAATCTCTCAAAGGTTGCACAGTCCAATTGCCTCATAACACAGTCAAAATTAGGGTTTTGGTTCTGGCAAAGAAATTGAGGTTTTCAAGGGTCCAATCAAGTCCCACATGCCTATATACCTTGTCAAGCATCCATATGTCAAGTGTCATAGCTCACAACATCAAGTTGCACAGTCAAAAACCCTAATTGCTTCACAGTCAACTGCAGGGGCAAAATGGTCATTTGATAGTCAAAAGTCAAAATTTTGGGTCAACATCTTATTTTGAAGCCACAATCATCATTTGATCAAGTCTTGATCATGATTCCACATGCATGGCTCAAAAAGTCTCAAGATGCAAAAGTTTCTATTTTTGGACAGCTGAAAAGTCAACTGCAAATTGACTAGGGCATAACTTCCTCATGGTTTATCAGAAAAATCCCATCCAAAGCTCATTTTGAATAGGATGACATTTCCTACAACTCATATTCACACTCCAAGTCCAAGAAATTCTCTCACAAAAAGTTATCAATTTCAACATTATAGGTCATTTTCAAAAGTCAACAAAAAGGCACTTTAAGTCAAAGACCATAACTTGAGATTGGTAAATCAAAATGACATGGGACCAAAGGCATTGGTTAGAGGACTTCAAGACCTTTCCAAAATGTCCATGAACATGTTCATAGCTTCAAAATTGAGCAAGATATGCATTGGAGAAGTTGGGAAATTTTTGGGAACTTTCAAAAGTCAACTTTGCCTAAAACACTTCAAATTTGCTAATGGGCCTCAAATTCTTTCTTGAATCATTACCCAAAGCCTATGCATGACCCATTGAGCTCAAAATAATTTATTTTCTTATTTTTGATTAATTAATTGAATTTATATTTATATTAATTCATTTAATTAGATTTAATTATGAGAAAATTCAAAGATATGCTTTTTCAAATCTTTTTATGCAGCAAATATACTCCAAATATGCTAAAGATTTCGTGCATCATCCAAGGGGACAAGATCTTCCATAATTGGCAAAGTTTTCATGGGAAAAAGATTGAAAAATATATGATGAAAATCAAAGATATGAAACATCAATTCATGGACTTTTGGGCCAAGGTTTTGACCTAGAATCATTCACATACAAAGGCACAAGGAAACCCTACTGAGGCATACACGAAAAAGCTGTTGAAAACTCATAACCAATTTGCAAAAAATAGAGAAAAAGCTTGAAACTGATTTCACACTTGCAGGGCAATTCAAGGCCTAAAAACGATTCTAACACATTGCTAGACCTTCCAGGAGTCTATTAGCATCAAGAATCATTCCAAACGCGCAAAGAATTGAAGAATAAAAATCACAGGTTTGCCTTATTTTTCAAATTTGCACATCACGATTCATGCATTTTTAATACATTTGGTTGATTGTTTTATGTTCACAGCATTCAGGCAAAGCTTTTGGTATGATTTAATTCCATTAATATGCCTTGAAACGCCAGTTACCATGAACGACATTTAGGGTTTCTGAAGCTCCAAATTATGGCTTTCATGTAGAGGAAAAATTGAACCTTGAGACCTATGCAGTTGAATTCAGGAGCTCAACACGAGTTGAATGGAAACCTCGCGCTCAATTTATATTACCTATGGGCGTAATCGCTATGTTCCACACTTTCATTTAGTGGGGGTTTAAAACCCCCGCTATCTCATTCATGTTACAGGTACAAACAAAGACGAAGCACGCGTGGCATATTGTGACTGAAGCATTTAAAATCTGGCGCGTTGTTTTTGTGTTATACCACTAACATTTGTTTTCTTTCATAATGATTGTTGTCTATTATATTTACAAACGCGCTAAAGTAGCTCAGTTGGTGGAGGATGTGCCTTGCAAATGCTGGGACCTGGGTTCGATTCCCAGGTCCCCCCATATAATTCATGACTTTTGTTTTAATGTCTTCTAGTGCAGCGCCTCATTCAGTGGCTTACCATGAGCCTCACGCCTGTGCTTGCCAAGTGGCCAGGAGATCCCATCCAATGGTCAGAAGGTGAATTCCATGGTACACTCCAGTCAACCATCATGCATACAATCAGAAAGTCAACGAGGCCTTTGTCTTAATGGGCCAGGATTTCTCAAACAAACCTCCATATGGGCCAGACACCCCCCTTGGTTTGCATCTTTTTTAATTTTATTTTCTTTTCTTTTTCAATTCTTTCTAATTGTTTTAATTGTTTTTTTCACCATAAAATAATTTTCCATAATAAAAACAGAAAGTAAAATTGTAAAATATATTTAATTATTATTAATTTCACCATTAACATATTTTTTGTAAATAAACTCTAATAATTAATCTAGTTTAATTTAGGTTTTTAATTTCAATCTTTTTTTAATAAATAAAAGTTACCTAGAATTAGGGTTTGACATTTTCATCTTTTATTTTAATTAATTATTTTCATCATTATTTATTATTATTAATTACTATTATTATTGTACATAAATATGTAAAATAATTAATTAGTTTAAATTAGGTCAACTTTGACATTTTCTTTAATAATTAAAATAATCTAGATTTAGGGTTTCCTTTTAATTCTTTTTTTCTTTATTTCCATAATAAATACAAAAACATAAAAAACACTTTTTTTAATTAAATATTAATTAGCTTTAATTTAATTTAATTTCAAGCAAAGGGTCAAAACCCTCGGACGTCCTAATTTTAATTCTTTTCGCGCATTATTTTCTTTTGATTGTTATGTAACTGCTTTCCGGATGTAATAGTAATTAGGTATTTATTTACTTTCCGCATTCTTTATCAAAAACGGGTCTTTGTATTTTGGCGATGTATAGACCCGCGCCTTGTAATAGCATAGCTTTTATCTTTCCGTCTTTTAATTTTCCGCACTCCTAACTGCTAAACTTGCATGAAAGAATGTATGATAATTAAAAACAATGCGTAGCTCACCATGCCCTGATCAAAGATAAATGTTAAACTGAAAACAACACACAAATACACACACCACTCTTAGGGTACGCCTCACCCGTTGCCTTCGAAACGTGGTCGTCAAGTATAGGACGTTTTAGCGGTCCTTATGTCCATGATCCAGTTGCCTCGAAACAGTTGCCTCGAAATGGTTGCCTCGGATTAAAAAAGGATCAAGGACATAAGGGTAGCTTCTAAGGTGTCCTACTGTTGCTTCGGTGACCACACTGTCCCTACAATCGAATTGACCCGAACACCTCCAACGGTGGTGCTACCTACCTCTCAATGGTGGGATGGCACTACCTTAAGGACTTTTACACAGCCTAATTCCTTAGGGTAGGTAGATGACTCATGGATACTTGCTCTATTCAAAAACAAATCAAAAACCTTTTCACACTGACACTTTCAAAAGCTTTCAAAACAATTTTTCAAACACTCTTGAGGACTGATACAAGAGTTATTCAGAAATCTTTCAATGAAACTTTTTCAAACCCACTGACATTTTGAAAAGCAAACATTTTGAAAACATAAGAGCAAGTATCTAAGAGCCCATGGATAACCATGGATAGAAAGGGTGCTAATACCTTCCCTTTCTATAAATCTACCTCCCGAACCGAGAAACTATCTCATAAGGAATTTTGCTGTGCTTTTGTCCTATCCATATTGGAGAAAATAAAAGACGGTGGCGACTCTTGCTTACCGCGACATACGCGATCCAGCTTTAAACAGTCAGTTCTAAATCCACCGATCACAGAACTGGCGACTCTGCTGGGGAAATAATAAGTGAGCTGTACCTTAGGATTAGACCACTCTTGTTTTCAATTTCTTGCTTTGTTTGCTTTTATATTTGTGGGCTTTGCATCGGAGTTTCATAGATCCTAACCCGGATCTGGGGAATACCCTTTAGGTAGCATAAGCTGTGAGGGACCTGTCCGGCATAGACCGACACAGGTGAAGCAGTGGCTACGTTGGTGTGACACCTTGGTATGTACCGATATCCCTTGTGTTGCAACGAGGAGAATATGGGTCTTCTGAGGAGTCATTAAGCACCAACCGACCTTAGAACCCTAAATTGACCCAACTTGGCCATAGAACAGTAGCAGTATGCTACACTCATTAAGGCTAAACTCTCGCGATGGTTCTGGCCGCAAGAAAAGATTGCGATGCTGGAGTTATGACCGATTGAGGGTAGTCAGTGATATTGAGATCCTCTAGAACCCGGTTACTATTTTCTAGGACAGGTCTTAACCAACGAAACTGAAAGAGGGTAGTACCTAAACTTCATGCTGGCCTAAACTCTAAGGGCTGTCTTGTGTGACTTGTGTGCCTTCAAACTTGACTACTTGCATTCTTGTTATCTAACAACATGAGTTCCTTGCAGGTTTTGTTTACAGTCCTTAATCTGGGCTTATAACAGGGTTTACTTACATCACTCCACACAGCATAACATCATACCATCATACCATTGCATACATCCTGCATAAGGACTGACCCATTTCAAGGATCTCAAGGGTCTGTGATGCAGGTCATGATGAACCAACTGTCTAGCAAGGGGCAAAGAGTATTTATTTTCCTCTAGCCAAGGTTGATAACCTGAGTCAGGGGTTATGACCCACTCGATATGGTGAGCCTTGGCTCTTGAAGAAGGACTCTCATCAACATGAAGTTCCTTCCATCAAGCTACAAAATTCAAACTCTAACAATTTTTCTTGTTTACCCCGCGAGATCTTTGAAAACATTGCATGCATATCATACATATCATTGCATTACAGGTACCACTGTTTACAGGTCACTTACCTTCTTGGCTGTTTATTTCAGTAGTCTCATTATGAATCCTGAATCATCTACTGAGCAATCCATCAAGGCCCTCCAGGCTCAGAATGCCCAGTTCTAGGTGTTGATTAAGAGTCTAGCCCAAGGTCACCAGGATTTGAAGACTCTGCTCTCAAAGAAGAAGAAGAAGAGAACGGTGTTGTTCAACTCGAGACGCAAATCTGGGAATGGATCACTAAATGAAGTTGAGCAGACTACCCCATATGTTGGAAAAGACAGCCCCCATGAGAGAGAGGTTCCTAGTCCAGTGGTCTCCGACAACAAGACCGATTACAATGATGAACAGTACCCTCCAGCTGAGGACAGGTATAAATAGCTAGAAGACCGGCTAAGTGCTATGGAGATACAAAAAGGGCCCGGCCTGGACTTCGAAGATCTAGGTCTGTCTTCTGGGGTAGTAATCCAGCACAAATTCAAGGCACCTGCCTTTGCAAAGTACGACGGGGCATCCTGTCCTAAGCTGCATCTCAGGTCGTACATAAGGAGGATCCAGCCCTACACGGCTGACAAGAATTTATAGATTCACTTCTTTCAGTATAGTCTGTCAGGAACTCAACTCGACTGGTTCTATCAACTGAATGGAGCCAACATCCGCAGTTGGGAGGACTTATCCACTGCATTCTACAAGCAGTACCAGTACAATGCCGACCTTGCTCCCACGCGCACTCAGCTTCAGGGAATGCTATGGGCGCGGGCGAAGGTTTTAAAGAATATGCGCAAAAGTGGAGAGACCTTGCTGGGAGGGTGCAGCCACCTCTAACTGACTGTGAGCTTGTGGACATGTTCTTGGGGACCCTGTCTGGACCTTTCTTCAACCATTTGATTGGAAATTCTTCTGCTGGGTTTACAGATTTGATCTTGACTGGGGAAAGAATTGAAGCTGGTATCAAGGCTGGGAAGATTCAAGAGGCCGCACCTTCTGATACTCACAAAAATCCTTACATGGGGAAGAAAGAGTCTAATGCTGTATACAGTCAAAAGAGTCGTCGTGACCAACATGCAGGGGTAGTCATGATCTCTGGTTCTGCACCACGCCGCCAACCACAAAAGGGAAATCAGCGAAGGCCGGACGAGCCTAAAAGACAATTCACCAACATCAACATGCCATTGTCACAAGCATTACAACACATGTTGAAAATGAATCTGATTGCGGTGATCAACCCTCCTGCAAATCCCAAGACCTCCTCTCCAAACTACGACCCAGAAGCGATGTGCGCTTATCATTCTGATAGCCCGGGGCAAGATACTGAGGATTGTTGGGCGCTGAAATACAAGATTCAGAACATGATTGATGCTAAAGAGATCGAATTCGAGCCTTCTGAGACTCCTAATGTGATCACTGCTCCCTTGCCAAAACATGGCTAGGATTGAAAAACTTTTGTTCATTCGAATGTTCAAATTGTAATTTTCTTTGATTGTTCAAACATTTTATTTCATGTCGAACTTGGTTATTTCATTAATGCATTACACGTGTCTATTTTGAAGTAATTATGTTTACTATATTCAAATTGCTTTCATATTTTTTGATGATCAACGCTCGGTTAATAATTCTAAGCCTCTTGAGGGAGGATGACGAAAACGATACCACAATATTTACAGTATGCTTTCGAACAGACCCCACTGATGAGGTACATGCATTGTTTCCATTCCTAAACACTGGAGTTATAAGGAAGATAATCCCTCGTCAACCCCTTTGAGCCAAAGAAGTAGGAGTTTTTATTTTCGAAAATTAAAACCCTTAACCTGGGGCAGGGTAGTTCTCTCAGCTGATCCAAGTGCACAACAAATGGCACCAAAGAAGTCCTTCCAAAGCAAAAGACAGTGATGGTTCCGAATAATTAAAGACAGGCAGTCATTACTTCTCAAAATAAAAGCCCAATAAGTCAAAACCTATGAAGGAGACTTACAAAACTGGGACATCCCGCTGACTGTAAATACAAAAAGAAACAGTTCAGGAAAAAAACAGGGATAATGAAATCAAAAAGAAAAGAGGTCCTACAAACCCTCAACAAAAGAAAAATGACTGCCTGTTCAAAATGAACTGTCAATATCTGAACCATCACCATAATATCAGGACAAAGACTCAAACAAGGTCTAACGCACGATCAACTGAGTTTAGGTTTGAAGAACATCACGAAGAGCGGGTGGGTACAAATAATTTGAGCCTTTATCCTTTGTTTCTAAAACCGTGAACCAGGCCACACTACAACCCTTAAAAGTCCTAGCTGAAGCATGGATTAGTTCGAAAGCATAATGTTACGAAAGGTATCCTGACTCCTTAAGGCTTGCGGTAAAATAACGAGTTGACATCACAGTTTACAAAAAATTCACTTGTTTTTATAAAAAAAAATACATTTTCAAAAACTTCAAGACAGACATAAGCTTTGCATTTTTAACATAACTTTGTTTGCATATGACTTTTTGTTCGAACAGCAAAGAAATTCGCACAAAGAATATCTAGTGAGCAAAAGCACTTCCAACCAAAGGGGCACGACATGATCATTGTCCATCATCTGGGGCAGTTAAGTC
This sequence comes from Vicia faba, assembly GCA_948472305.1. Lineage (NCBI taxonomy): Eukaryota > Viridiplantae > Streptophyta > Magnoliopsida > Fabales > Fabaceae > Vicia > Vicia faba. Next base: position 178,492,608 of record OX451735.1, on the reverse strand, counting down.
AAGATTTGGAGAATCTCTCAAGGGCCAAATAACCAGGGGCAAATCTCCATCTGGATCACTTGGGGCATTGGACGATCAAACGAAGATCTTCTGGTGGTATGGTAACACAGCATCATTGACAGTGACACCTCCCTACATCCTGAGAGCACGGACATAGTCGAAAAAATACTACGCATAATCAAAGACCCACTAGGTTGACACACCTAGGCAAAAATAAGGGCTTCCCGGCGAACCAAAAGGGTTCGGGCAAAAATAAGGGATGAATATGAAAAATTTGTACACCCGGCCAGTTGAAAACCTGAAAAGGCGGCTTGGGCAAAAAGGGGTATCCCGATGGACTGAAAACCCGAAAGGGCGGTCCAGGCAAAAATTAGGGATCAAAGCGTACGACTATGTCCCGTCATCTTGTCACTCGCCTACCAAAAGAAGATTTGACAAATCGGCAGTCCTCAAGCACCTCCACAGGTACCTTCTCCCATAGAAGCTGGGGCAATATGAGTTGTCTAAAGCAGTCTAATTGCTCTGTCCACCAAGGTACCAAGGTAAGTTCGGCTGAGGAACGTAACCAAGATACCTTCACTCCCCAAGAGTAAGACAAGATCCAGCAGTATTCTCCCCAAGCAGTTGGTCTCCCATCAACCCTAACAAGGCACCATATCTCCAGCAAGTCAGCAATGCTCTCCCCGAGCAGAGTTATACTCAGTCAGCCTTAAGGAAGTGGTTATCCCCCGAAGATCTCAATATTACCCAACATTCCTAACAAGCATCCCCGGCAATCTTGATCTAAGATTGTTCCCCGGCGGTATACGAGACATCTAGTGGAGCCATTCCCAGTGCAATCTGAAAAGTTTCCCCAGGAGAGTTGAATCAATTCCCCCAGTAGGAAGCTTATCCCCAGTAGATTCTGGAAGCTTACCCCTGCAGAGAACGAACGCTCCCCCCGGATTTATTCAGAAGGTTATTTCCCCACCAGGATATAACTGGGTTATCCTCAGCTAATTGCCACGGAAAGATCGTCCCCGGCGAAGTCTTCCTATCCCTAGTGAAGTTCATCAAATCTTCCAACAGAACTCAACAATGGTATCCCCAGCGGAGTTCTCATCAAACCTCAGCGAAGTATCTCTTCCCATAGAGTTCACTCCCCACAGAGTAATCTATTCGCCAAGTTTATTCCCCAACAGAGCCATCTTCTCCTACCGGTATTCTTGCAATCATCATCCCCAGCGGAAATGAAGAACTCTACTCTTCAAACATCAGCCCAGGATTCAACAAGCTCCCGACATTCGTCAAGTATTTATTTTCCTAGATACATTCATGAAAATCATATCTTCATACATTATAGCATGCACATACGCATCATACACCACAAATCTCATTTAGTCTTGAGAACATCTTAATATCATGCAATTCATGCATCATGACGTGGCATATAGCTAACATTTTTGCCTTTTCAGGAAAAGGGTCAATCAAAAGATGATTACCATCTACCTTTGAAGTTCCAGATCAACACCGGTAACAAGCCAGGACAATTCTGTGGACGACTGATCGTGGGTTAATACCTAAAAACCAGACAGGACAATCATCTACTTGACAATCATGAAGCAACCCTACACCGGTTCCTTCTCAACTTCAGATGAAGTTTTACACGGAATCATCCTCAGGCAACCCTACACCGGTTCCTTCTCAACTTAAGATGTAGTTTTACACGAACTCATCCTCAGGCAACCCTACACCGGTTCCTCCTCAGTTCCAAGATGAAGTTTTACACGAACTCGTCGTCAAGGTAACCCTACAACGGTTCCTCCAGAAGTTTTACACGAACTTATCCTGCAGTAACCTTACCGCGGTTCCTCCAGAAGTCTTACACGGACTTATCTCAAGATGACCTTACCCCGGTTCATCCAGAAGTTTTACACGAACTTATCCTGCAGTAACCTTACCCCGGTTCCTCCAGAAGTCTTACACGGACTTATCTCAAGATGACCTTACCCCGATTCATCCAGAAGTTTTACACGAACTTATCCTGCAGTAACCTTACCCCGGTTCCTCCAGAAGTCTTACACGGACTTATCTCAAGATGACCTTACCCCGATTCATCCAGAAGTTTTACACGAACTTATCCTGAAGAAACCCTACACAGGTTCTCTCTCTCAAGACGCAGTTTTACACGGACTCGTCACCAAGAAACCCTACACAGGTTCTCTCTTCCCAAAGATGCAGTGTTACATGGACTCGTCATTAGAAACCCTACCCAGGTTTTACTCCTTCCAGGATGCAGTTTTACACGGGCTCATCATCAAAGTAACCCCACACAGGTTCCCTCCTCAAACTCCAGGCGTAGTTTTACACGAACTCGTCATCAGTAAACCCTACACAGGTTTCCTTCTCAGCTCTAGATGCGGTTTTTACACGGACTCCTCATCAAAGTAACCCTACACAGGTTCCTTCTCCCTTTCAGATGCGGTCTTATACAGACTCATTATCAGTAAACCCTACACAGGTTTCCTTCCTTCAAAGATGCAGTTTTACACTGACTCATCGTCAGTCAACCCTACACAGGTTTCCTTCTTTCAAAGATGCAGTTTTACACGAGCTCATCATCAGGCAACCCTACACAGGTTCCCTCTTTCAACTCACAAAAGTTATAATTCAACAGACAACCTCCAGATGGCATCTATAAGCCCATCCACCTACCAATAGTTCCAAATGGCATCTATAAGCCCATTCCAGACAAGGTCCTGTCACATCTAGATGGCATCTATAAGCCCATCCTCCTATCCATCTTTCCAAATGGCATCTATAAGCCCATTCCCTACATCACACTGCTGACACTCTACTATGTGAGTGCAAATTTCTGGGCACTCTAGTGTTCAATCATCTTCCACCTTTGGATTACGAAAGGCACGCCAGCCAATCTACATCCTCAGGTCTAAGAAGATTGAACAGGGGCAACTGTTGTACCCAAAAATTTTCCCTCCCATATTCTTCAAGATTTGCCAAGATCAAGCTACAAAATCTCTCAAAGGTTGCACAGTCCAATTGCCTCCTAACACAGTCAAAATTAGGGTTTTGGTTCTGGCAAAGAAATTGAGGTTTTCAAGGGTCCAATCAAGTCCCACATGCCTATATACCTTGTCAAGCATCCATATGTCAAGTGTCATAGCTCACAACATCAAGTTGCACAGTCAAAAACCTTAATTGCTTCACAGTCAACTGCAGGGGAAAAATGGTCATTTGACAGTCAAAAGTCAAAATTTTGGGTCAACATCTTATTTTGAAGCCACAATCATCATTTGATCAAGTCTTGATCATGATTCCACAAGCATGGCTCAAAAAGTCTCAAGATGCAAAAGTTTCTATTTTTGGACAGCTGAAAAGTCAACTGCAAATTGACCAAGGCATAACTTCCTCATGGTTTATCAGAAAAATCCCATCCAAAGCTCATTTTGAATAGGATGACATTTCCTACAACTCATCTTCACACTCCAAGTCCAAGAAATGCTCTCACAAAAAGTTATCAATTTCAACATTATAGGTCATTTTCAAAAGTCAACAAAAAGGCACTTTAAGTCAAAGACCATAACTTGAGATTGGTAAATCAAAATGACATGGGACCAAAGGCATTGGTTAGAGGACTTCAAGACCATTCCAAAATGTCCATGAACATGTTAATAGCTTCAAAATTGAGCAAGATATGCATTGGAGAAGTTGGGAAATTTTTGGGAACTTTCAAAAGTCAACTTTGCCTAAAACACTTCAAATTTGCTAATGGGCCTCAAATTCTTTCTTGAATCATTACCCAAAGCCTATGCACGACCCATTGAGATCAAAATAGTTTATTTTCTTAATTTTGATTAATTAATTGAATTTATATTTATATTAATTCATTTAATTAGATTTAATTATGAGAAAATTCAAAGATATGCTTTTTCAAATCTTTTTATGCAGCAAATATACTCCAAATATGCTAAAGATTTCGTGCATCATCCAAGGGGACAAGATCTTCCATAATTGGCAAAGTTTTCATGGGAAAAAGATTGAAAAATATATGATGAAAATCAAAGATATGAAACATCAATTCATGGACTTTTGGGCCAAGGTTTTGACCTAGAATCATTCACATACAAAGGCACAAGGAAACCCTACTGAGGCATACACGAAAAAGCTGTTGAAAACTCATAACCAATTTGCAAAAAATAGAGAAAAAGCTTGAAACTGATTTCACACTTGCAGGGCAATTCAAGGCCTAAAAACGATTCTAACACATTGCTAGACCTTCCAGGAGTCTATTAGCATCAAGAATCATTCCAAACGCGCAAAGAATTGAAGAATACAAATCACACGGTTTGCCTTATTTTTCAAATTTGCACATCATGATTCATGCATTTTTAATACATTTGGTTGATTGTTTTATGTTCACAGCATTCAGGCAAAGCTTTTGGTATGATTTAATTCCATTAATATGCCTTGAAACTCCGGTTACCATGAACGACATTTAGGGTTTCTGAAGCTCCAAATTAGGGCTTTCATGTAGAGGAAAAATTGAACCTTGAGACCTATGCAGTTGAATTCAGGAGCTCAACATGAGTTGAATGGAAACCTCGCGCTCAATTTATATTACCTGTGGGCTTAACCGCTATTTTCCACACTTGCATTTAGTGGGGGTTTAAAACCCCTGCTATCTCATTCATGTTACAGGTACAAACAAAGACGAAGCACGCGTGGCATATTGTGACTGGAGCATTTAAAATCTGGCGCATTGTTTTTGTGTTATACCACTAACATTTGTTTTCTTACATAATGATTGTTGTCTATTATATTTACAAACGCGCTAAAGTGGCTCAGTTGGTGGAGGATGTGCCTTGCAAACGCTAGGACCTGGGTTCAATTCCCAGGTCCCCCCACATAATTCATGACTTTTGTTTTAATGTCTTCTAGTGCAGCGCCTCATTCAGTGGCTTACCATGAGCCTCACGCCTGTGCTTGCCAAGTGGCCAGGAGATCTCATCCAATGGTCATAAGGTGAATTCCATGGTACACTCCAGTCAACCATCATGCATACAATCAGAAAGTCAACGAGGCCTTTGTCTTAATGGGCTAGGATTTCTCAAATAAACCTCCATATGGGCCAGACACCCCCTTGGTTTGCATCCTTTTTAATTTTATTTTCTTTTCTTTTTCAATTCTTTCTAATTGTTTTAATTGTTTTTTTCACCATAAAATAATTTTCCATAATAAAAACAGAAAGTCAAATTGTAAAATATATTTAATTATTATTAATTTCACCATTAACATTTTTTTTTGTAAATAAACTCTAATAATTAATCTAGTTTAATTTAGGTTTTTAATTTCAATCTTTTTTTAATAAATAAAATTTACCTAGAATTAGGGTTTGACATTTTCATATTTTATTTTAATTAATTATTTTCATCATTATTTATTATTATTAATTACTATTATTATTGTACATAAATATGTAAAATAATTAATTAGTTTAAATTAGGTCAACTTTGACATTTTCTTTAATAATTAAAATAATCTAGATTTAGGGTTTCCTTTTAATTCTTTTTTGCTTTATTTCCATAATAAATACAAAAACATGAAAAACACTTTTTTTTAATTAAATATTAATTAGCTTTAATTTAATTTAATTTCAAGCAAAGGGTCAAAACCCTCGGACGTCCTAATTTTAATTCTTTTCGCGCATTATTTTCTTTTGATTGTTATGTAACTGCTTTCCGGACGTAATAGTAATTAGGTATTTATTTACTTTCCGCATTCTTTATCAAAAACGGGTCTTTGTATTTTGGCGATGTATAGACCCGCGCCTTGTAATAGCGTAGCTTTTATCTTTCCGTATTTTAACTTTCCGCACTCCTAACTGCTAAACTTGCATGAAAGAATGTATGATAATTAAAAACAATGCGTAGCTCACCATGCCCTGATCAAAGATAAATGTTAAACTGAAAACAACACACAAATACACACACCACTCTTAGGGTACGCCTCACCCGTTGCCTTCGAAACGTGGTCGTCAAGTATAGGACGTTTTAGCGGTCCTTATGTCCATGATCCAGTTGCCTCGAAACAGTTGCCTCGAAATGGTTGCCTCGGATTTAAAAAGGATCAAGGACATAAGGGTAGCTTCTAAGGTGTCCTACTGTTGCTTCAGTGACCACACTATCCCTACAATCCAATTGACCCGAACACCTACAACGGTGGTGCTACCTACCTCTCAATGGTGGGATGGCACTACCTTAAGGACTTTTACACAGCCTAATTCCTTAGGGTAGGTAGATGACTCATGGATACTTGCTCTATTCAAAAACAAATCAAAAACCTTTTCACACTGACACTTTCAAAAGCTTTCAAAACAATTTTTCAAACACTCTTGAGGACTGATACAAGAGTTATTCATAAATCTTTCAATGAAACATTTTCAAACCCACTCACATTTTGAAAAGCAAACATTTTGAAAACATAAGAGCAAGTATCTAAGAGCCCATGGATAACCATGGATAGAAAGGGTGCTAATACTTTCCCTTTCTATAAATCTACCTCCCGAACCAAGAAACTATCTCATAAGGAATTTTGCTGTGCTTTTGTCCTATCCATATTGGAGAAAATAAAAGACGGTGGAGACTCTTGCTTACCGCGACATACGCGATCCAGCTTTAAACAGTCAGTTCTAAATCCACCGATCACACCTACTATACAGGCTTTCATCTCGAAGTAACCCTACTATCCAGGTTCCTTCTCATAGCACTACTATCCAGGCTTTCATCTCGAAGTAACCCTACTATCCAGGTTCCCTCTCATAGCCCTACTATCCAGGCTCCTTCTCATTTATCTCCAGACGACAATTCATAACACTGTAAGACCTGGACCTGACCAAATGCGGTTGATTTCACATTTCCCCAGTAAGTCGCTATGCAGCATGGATCCTAACCAGATATGCAGTGTACTCCCACCTCCTCAACCAGGAGTTAATTCCCCTAGTAGAGTAATGGACAACCAAAGCTCTTATACTCTGTTTTCCCAAACGTAGATCAACATTCTCCAGCAAAGTACTCCTCAGTGGCAGGTACAGTAATTCTCCCAAGGGAATCTCTTATGCAATCAACATCTCCTCTGGATGGCATCTTTAAGCCCATCTCCGACGACTCCCTGTTGTCTTTCGAATGGCATCTGTAAGCCCATTCCCGATATCACCAATCAGTATTACTCCATGTGAGTGCAAATTTCAGGGCATTCTAGTGTTAAATCATCTTCTACCTTCAGATCACGAAAGGTAGACCAGCCAACCTACATCCTCAGGTTTAAGAAGATTTAACAGGGTCAGCTGTTGTACCCAAAAATTTTCCCTCCCACTTTACTCAACATATGTTCATTAAGATCCTCAATTTTCTCAAGGATGCTCAAGAGTTGACCAAACAAACTCTCTCCTAAAGCAATGAACCTCCAACTAGGGTTTTATTTTCATCAAGATGGGTGAGCTCCAAAGGCCCCATATGCTCTCCATAGTCCTAATTTGTTCTCAAGATCATCCATGTCAAGTTTCATGCCTTGCACAAGAAGTTTGCTCAGTCAACTGCTCAAATGCCTAAAAATCAACTGTATTAGGTCAAAAGTCAACTGTGACCCACATACAGTTAAACTTCAAGATTTTTGGTCAACATCAACATTTTGAAGTAATACCCATCATTTGATCAAGGGTTAATCATGATTCCCTAAGGAAGGCTCCTAATTCATCAAAACTCAAAAGTTGCTAAATTAGGGTTTCTTAGGAAAAAGTCAACCAAACTTTGACCAAGCATAACTTTTTCATACTTTATCATAAATTTCTAATCCAAGGCTCATTTTGAAGATAATTTAGTTCACTACAACTCATCTTCAGTCCTCAAGTCCAAGAAATTGCACTCATGGAAAGATATGGATTCAGACATTATAGGTCATTCCAAAAAGTCAACAAAAACACCTTTTGGGTCAAAGCTCCTTACATGAAAATGGAAGATCCAATTGAGATGAAACTAAAGAGGTTGCTTAGGGGACATCATAAGATTTCTAAAAAGTCCAGGAAAACCCTCTTAGGGTCAAAATTGAGAGAGATATGCATTGTCAAAGTTGGCCAGTTTTGGAAATTTGCCCAAAGTCAACAATGCCCAAAATTGCATTTTTCCACATGGGCCCATTTTTTAAAGATTGAATCTCAGTCCTAGCATTGTCCATGACCTATGGGACCCTCATTGCCTTTTTATTATTGGTTTATTTAATTTATTTTTATTTTTATTCATTTAAAATCAAATAAATTCAAATAAAATCAAATTAAATCAAATTTGTGTAATAGGATTTGTTTTGCATTGAATTATAGATCTCGTATGCTGGCAATGATCAAACAAATCGTGCAAGATCTAAAAAGAAGAGAAAATCTACAATTTAGGAAAGATTTGAATCAAAACTTCAAGACCATCAATCTCTTGATTCTTTCAAATTTTTATTGACCTAATTGGATTCATTACTTATAGAGAAGCTTTGTGAACCCTAAAAGGGAGAACACACGCGCAACCTGCCTCCCAAGGACAAGAACAAAGTTCAACTTTTTTGTGAAAAAGTGCAGATCGAATCTTTCATCACAGGCCGTTTCAAGCCATTCCAAGCATCAAAACATATTCCTGGACATCCTATGAAGCAATTGCAAGCATTATCAAGGCCTGAAGCATCCAGAATCACGCGCTAGCACCTTCACGGTTTGCCCTTTTTTCAAAACTCGGTTACAATGATTCTTGAATCATAAACATGTTCTAATTATATATCTATGTTTGTTATCATATTTGCAACATACTGGAATTCTTTGATTGGAATTTGAGTGCAGGTATGGACATCTGCCATGGCTAGGGTTCATGAGCTCGAATTTGGGGTTTCCTTCTCTAGGGAAAATTGGCCCAGATTATGGGTACCATAACACTTAGTGGGTTATTTCCTATTGACCATTTTCCTTGGTTGGGATTGATATTACTTGTGTTGCATTTTTGATGTTTACAGGTTTGTAGCCACGCACAAAAACCGTCACTATAGCCTATAGTGATGAGTTCGTCCATAGGTAAAAGCTTTTTCTAAAACAACAGTCCTGAGGAAAGAGACGATTGCGTAGATGACTTCCGTTGGTCAATTTAAATTCATCCGCGTGATTTGGGCATGAAGCATTGTTTCCATTATAATATTATTTTGTCATATATATCAACGAATGATAACCTGTCCTGGTGGTAAGGAGGAACATATGGGAGGAGAGAGTCCTGGGTTCGAGACCCATGTTTGGCATTTTTATTTTCTAACAATTTGATTGCAGATCCGGTGTGTCTCACCTTCCCAATACCTGGCACGCACCCCAAAACTTTCCCTTGGATCAACACCATCACATATCCAATGCTCAGCATATGCAGGTCCACTATGAACCCTCAGAAGATGGTCCCAATAGATCAGGCGCATGACTTCGGGCCACCAGTTTTGGGCCTAGCGCAGATTTGGCAATACACGCCCTGGGTTGCTTATAACATCAGGCCCATCTGTTTTTCTTTCTATTCTTTTTTATTTTTTTCTTTTAATTTATTGTTTTAATTATTTTCACAATAAAAATCATTTTTTTTAAATTAAAAAATCATAAAAAATTTAAATTTAATTTTCTTTTCTTTCATAAAATATTTAATTGCTATTAAATAATTAGCTTAATTAGATTAATTCAAATTATTATAATTAAAATTAATTAGACAAATTAAGTTAAGATTTCAAATATTTTTCTCAACAATAAAATGCAAAAAATATTTTCTCTTTGATTGATCAGATTTTTTAGGACTCAGACTTTATTCCCGTACTTAATTCGTCGCGCGCGTATTTACTTTCTTTTAATTCAAATAATTGTAATTGTTTCAAGTTTGTAATAGATTAATTAGGATTTTAATTTCCGCATCTCTATTTTCAGTCAAATATTTATGTATCTGCCCAAAAGCCTTGTAATAGTTAGGTCTTTAAATTCTCGCACTCTATAATTTTCACAACTATTAAACTGTTAGATGATTGATACAAGGATTGTATGCTAAAGATCATAATTTAAAACAGTAGAAAACCATAACTGTGCAAAGATAATTAACTGGAAAAAACACACTTGCACATGCTCACTCCTAGGGTTTGCCCATACTTGGTTGCCTCAGAAATAATGGTCGTGTCCCTCGAACGTAGGGATACCTTAGCAATGACCCGCAATTCAAAATCATCATAAAGATCATAGTCCCCACTTGTCCCTCAAGTTTCCTACGAATTGATATTATGACGATAGTCCCTTCGAAATGCTAAGGTATCCTTACTTGTTGCCTTCAGAGACCATTTCGTCCCTTCGAACGTCCCTTTAAAATTCCAACGACGAAGATACCTACTCCTTAATAGTAGTATAGCGTTGTCTAAAGGAAACGAAAATGAACAGACTTTTTTCGAGTAGGTAGAAAACTCTTAAGTACTTGCTCAAGACAAAAACTTTTCACACTAATACTTTTCAAAAACAGTTTTCAAAACAACTTCGTCACACTCTTGAGGACCGATACAAGGGTTATCACAAAGTAAAAAAAACTTTTCAAAGCAAGAACATACAAGCAATTTAAAAATGAACAAGTACCTAAGAGCCCGTGGAAAACCATGTATACAAAGGATGCTAACACCTTCCCTTTCTATAATCTACTCCCCATACTCAGAAATATCTCGAAAAAAGGTTTTTCTGTTCTTTTTCTTTTTCCTTTGTTGGATGAAATAACATTCGGTGGCGACTCTTGCTTACCGCAACATTTGCAAACAAAAAACGCAAACCAGTATAACAATCGGTTCTGCCACCGTATCACAAGGGTGCTAACAACTTCCCTTTTCATAACCTACCCCCCGAACTCAAGAAAATATCTCAAAGGTCTTTCCTGTTCTTTTCACCCTTTCCTTATTGGATAAAAGAAAAGTCGGTTGCGACTCTTGCTATCCGCAACAATTGCGATCAAACGCAAAACACCCAAGTCAGTTCTCCCATCGTATTACAATAATCATATAATTATCTTCACATGGCATGTATACATTTCAAATATGCAATCTTCAACTTCATTCATCATAATAGCTCATAGTACAACACAACATCATCATAGCAACAACAATTCATCATTTACACATACATCATAATGAATCAATCGCAAAATCATCCAATTCATCAAATCATATGTAATAGAAAACACATCATATGGTTCATTACATTACACACAATTATAGTTCATCACGTTAGCTTCCTAAAGCTTCAAACAATGCATTAAATAGAGTCATGAAACTCAAGTTATGACACTTTGAAAAATCCTATTTGCTGCCACTTGCTTGAGGCTCTCCCGGCGAAGCAGCTCGCCCAAGGCTCGCCCGACGAGGCTGGGGCGACAACCCTTCCCCCATACAATTTCTAGGAGTACTATTTTTCTCCCATTATCCTCACCTCTCATATTCCTGACGAAGCTCGCCTTCGCCATCTCGCTCGCCCAACGAAGCAGGAGCGAGTGTCACCCTCCATACATTTTAAAGGTGTACCCAAAATACCAAGTCTTTTCGGCTCACGCTCGCCCGACACATCAAGGGAAAGTCACTTCGCCTGACAATGCAGAAGGCTCACCTGATGATGCAGAAGGCTCGCCAAATGATGCGGCACGACCAGGAACTTCCTGGTGCAATTTCTGCATTGCACCAGTCCCAAAATCCTTACAATTTCACCATATATCAGACCTAAAATTCACATAGCTTACATGTTTTCAGAGACAACAACAACACATCATAATGGGTATCATATACAACATTTCATTGCATTACAACATCAATCTATCACCAAAGTCATCATCTATTCAATCATAATCATCATGTTATCAAATTCATCATAAAACCCCAAACAACATACATACATCTAAACCCTATATCAACCATAATAATAAGGATAGCCCCCTTACCTTAGATTATAGTTAGAAATCAAATCTTCTTCGTGTTTAGCAGATGGTTCTCTATCTCTTTTTCCTCTTCGTGCTCTAGTTGTTCACAATGTTCTCTCTTTCACAATTTCACAGAATGAAACACTGACACTCACTTTTCCTTGTTTAACCCTTAGACTTTTCTATGGTCTTCCCAACTTACCCTAACTAATCCTCATAACATTACCACCTTTCCCTTAACACTTCTACACCATTTATTATATTTATTTTATTAATAATAATAATTATAAATAATTAAAACTAATTATCTAAAATTATCAAAACATCCAATATCACTCAATTTCCACTAAACCACACATAACACCCAAATAAAATCATTTCCCTTAGCAGTCTTCAGAAAGCCCGAAAAAAATCCATATAAACATTCTCCCATTTCCATTGTGGAATGTTCAACGGCTGCATTAGACCCAAAGGCTTATGATGCTCAATTTTTGACTTCTAACAAGTCAAACAAGCATAAACAAATTTGGAAAATTCCTTCTTTATACCAGGTTGCCAAAACAACTTATTTAAGTCTTGGTACATCTTCCATGCACCAGGATGAATACTTAACCCACTTCCATGTCCTTCTTCAAGAATACTCCTCTTAAGCTCCGGAATATCCAGAACACACACTCTATTTCCGAACCTTATCACACCATTCTCATTAACTCTGAACTCACCTCCATTACCTTGGTTAATCAATATCAACTGATCAACCAACTTCAAATTAGACTTCTAACCTTCTCGAATTTCTTCTAAAATACCACTAGTCAGTTTCAACATTCCAAACTTCACACTCTCAGGAGTCTCTTCCCACACGAAGCTCATATCTCTGAATTGTTCGATCATTTCTAACTCTCAAACCATAAGCATCGACATATGCAAAAACTTCCTATCCAATGCACCAACTACCAAATTTTCTTTATCCATATGGTAATTCAATTTAAAGTTACCACAACTTCTCTGCCTCATATTCAATTCCTTTTGATCGAATAAGTACTTTAAACGTTTTTGATCACTGCACACCTCAAATTTAGAGCCAAAAAGAAAATGTCTCCAAATCTTCAATACAAACACCACAACTTCTAGCTCTAAGTCATGTGTAGGATAATTCCTTTCATTATCACACCACAAAGATGTAAGATAAGAAGTGTTTCTACATCTAGACTTGAGATTTTAATGATAACTTTACATGTTATCTTAGAGAAAAATTGTATACACTAATGGTTTCATTCTAGTATGTAGCTGATACTGTAATGTTCTAACTCTGGTACAAGGCGTGTGACTTCATCAGGTTCTGAACATACACTACTGAAAGAAAGCATGTGGTTACGTGTTACAGTTTAAGTCAAGGTTCTGAATCTATCTTCTACAACGTGTCTATGGAACCTTAGTATAAGAGGTTTTAATCGTGACTTTATGGTTAAGATTTGGAGGCCTTCTAAAGCTTTTCTTCTATGTGTTACATGTACTAAAGATTATAAAGACAAGATTCTGCTGAACAAGTTCTGATGATCTGAAGAAAAGCAAGTTCTTACAACCAAGTGCTGAAGACTCTGAAGACAAGGTTCTGTGTGACATGTCCTGAAGACTCCAAGATTTAGGTTCTATGACTTAAGAGTGAATCTTCTACAATAAGCTTCAACGTTTAACATTCAAATATCTGAAACCTCTGATGATAAGAAGAAAGTTTAAATGGTTAACGTGTGATATTGCACAAAAGGTACATAATGTGTCTATGACCTCTACCTTCTAGGGTGGTGTAAGGACAATCCTTTATACTGTATTGAAAACCACTCTCATTGTGACCGTTAGGAACAAACAGCTGGATTTGCAGCTATGTTTCTTTACTTAACGGATCTCTGTTTACAAAGCTTAATAGAAAAACATTATTCAGAGAAAAGGTGGAAAGCTATTATTGAATAGTGACAGGATACAAAAATATTATTTTATATTTTCTGAACTTTTACACCTTATTTTATCCATTCAGAACTAACAGTTGGTGCAGGAAAAGTCCTTTCTATCCTCACAATGTCTCTCTCTATCAAAGGCTATAAAAGAAGATTGAAGATTCAAAGAAAGTTGTCGTTGGCCATCAAGCTAAAAAATAGTGGATGCTGAAGATGTTAAAGCTGCAATGCTACACATTCTGAAGACCACTAAAGAAGAGAGAAAAGAAAGAAAGAGTATTTCATCGAGATTTCATACAACTATCATCATATACATCTTGATTTAAATAGAATAAGCAAGGAGCTGCTTCTCATAGCATGCTTAAGAAGAAGAAGACTACAAGATTCTATTCAACTTCCAATCACATACATCTTGATAGATCTCAAAAGAAGCAAGTAGTTTTAGCTCTGAGCTTTCTCAATAAGAAAATTAAGAAGAACACTACAATATGCTACTCAACTTCTAATCATATACATCTTTGTAGAACATTGTAATGAACACTAGAGTTGTAGCTCGTATAGTGTGTTTGTTTGAATATTTTCATGTAAATTGTTTTAACACTTGAGTTGTTGCTCGGAGAAGTGTTAAACAATATATGCTTAAAACACTTGTGTAATCTTCTTAGAAGAAGTATTCATGTAAACATAAGAACACCATCAACTTTTTTTTATTGATTCCTTGGGAGATTTGGAGAAGGTCGAATCTTAAGAAGATAATGGTTGCAGTCATTATAGGAATTCCTGATAGGAGATCTTGGGGGATTGGATTATGTTAGGTCAATAGTAGTCATATCTCAAAGGGGCAGAATGAAGGTCAAAATCTTGTGAGATCACTGATGGATATCATTGAAAGGAAATCTTGGTAGAAGACCTCGAGGGATCAAATTCTTTTGGGTCAATGAACAATATATTCGGTTGGATCACTAAACGTGTCATTGTGTGTTAGTCACCAGCGGTTTCCCGTGCACTTGTAATCATTTTGTTTATAGTGGATTAAGTCCTTAGATATGGAGAATTCATCTTTGCAGGGATGGATAGGAGTATCCTAGTTAACAATGAACCTAGATAAAATACTTGTATCCTTTTCTCTTCATTGTCTTTATAGCTATTATCATTTGAGTACTTATAAATTCTAAAGGGGAATGTTTTCTATGAATACAATTTAACCTCCCCCCTTTCTTGTGTGTTATCTACCTTCAATTGGTATCAGAGCCCGACTCTGTTATTGACTCAAGAATTAAACACTTAACCGTGTAGAGAGATCCAATTAGAGAAAATTCCATAGATGATTGCTACTCAAATGATAGAAAGATTTTTTGATTCAAAACCTGTTCTGTAGAGGATTCAAAACTCTGGGAAAGAATAAAAATATAGAATCCATGTGACAAGTTCTCAGGATTCTGAAGTCTCAAGTACATGATGGTGTGGCAGTAAAAATGTTGAGACTAAGCCATTGGATTGACTTGACTCTCCCAGATCAAGTAAAAATCGCCACCACGCTTTTTTGTTTCCAAAGGAATGGTAAAAGAGAGAATAACCCAAAAAAGAGGGAGAGAGAATCTAATTTTGGGGGTTGGTTATGCAAAGGGAAGGTATTACCACCCTAAACATATATGGTACTCCGTAGGAACCTCTTTGAAAATCTGTGTATTTTGGCTATAAATGTTGTATATAACAATAGATTGTGGGGATGAGAAAAGAAATATTTTTTACAATTTTTTCACCCTCCGTAGTTGTGAACCTTTAGTGCCTACATACCACCTCCCGTGCAATATGGGATCAAGGTACTCGTAGTTCACCTTTAAAAATTTTAAACACAAATATGTTGGTTAATTTTAAGAGACACGACATCATCGTCTTATCCGAATGGAAAACATACTTACTACCCACGATTATGAGAAATGAGAATTTGCATCATCTCAAAGTGGAGGATATAGCTTGGATTATAAAATCAACAAAGCCTCGCTCAACACCCAAGTGGAAAACTCTCACTTCACTACATATCGTAGAAGTATAGTAGTTTGCATCACTACAAGGATTGACAAGACTCTAATCTTTTGAGAAAGAAGTTTTAAAGATAAAAAAGACAAAATGGTAAAATGGTTTGAATGAGATTGATTGACTTTTAGTCTTCTCACAAAAATGTCAAAGTATAATTAAGTTGGTTAAATTTGATTAAGAAAAATGTTTTATTGAAAATGCATGGACATAAGTCCAAGTTTATTGTGAAAGCGGTTCAAGTTTAAAAACAAGAAGAGTTTTCAAAAGGAGGGAGAAGATTTTTGAAATTAAAGAATATGGGAAGAGATGAAGAGGTTATCCTATAACATAAGCTAAAAGCTAGGGAAAATAACCATCTAACCAACAAGAAGCTAACATTTGACATAATGAGTCAATATAGAATTCCCATCCATTGCATTTGAAACCAAACAAGTAAAGGTAATAAAACCTCTTAAGAAAACCAAGTTTCAAAGGAATTAAGTCTTCAAAAAAATTGGGCAGAGTAACGATTGTATACAGATGAGTTCCCAATCATAGACAAATCATATAATCAGAATAACCTGCAAACAAAGAAAACAAACAACCCAATGTCTCGGGGTAAACCCCAAGAGCTCCAGAAAAAATGATAATAGAAGTCACAAGGTTCCAAGGGTAGTCAAGGTTTCTAATCCTAGGTCCAAGAATCCATAACTCCATCATGCCAAGGATAGTAACCAAATAGTCCAAGTAACCATAAATTTTTTTATGGTTCAAGTTGATTATTAGGCATCTTCAAAAAGAAATGAAAAGCTCAAGTGAGCAAAATAAAAATGACATAAAAATAAATGCTCAAGTGAGCAAAGATTAAAATAGCATGAAATGAAAATGCTAAAATAAATGTACTTAAAGTAAAAAGCATAATGTAAAAGCATAATATAAAGCCAATTGATATAAATTAGAGGTCAGTTGAATGACCATCTTGAAACTTGCATTTGAAAACTCATTAAAAGATTTATAAAATCAAAGCCTCTCAACAACAAGTTTCATTTGCTTTTTGTCAAGTATACCATTCATTTCAAAATCTCAAGGGAACAATAAATGATCTATGATGTTTAAATGATTCACTTAGTTCCAAAATTTCTGAAGATTCATTAGATGATTGATAAGACCAAAGCCTCCTAATAATGGATCTCAAGGTTATTGGATCAAAGGTTTAAAATTAAATATGCTTGGGTTTGCAAATATAGGTTTGGGTCACGAATGATCATTTCTTGAATCGGGACAAAATTTAGCACTATGTTAGCAATCAGAAGTGGACATATATAGAAGTCACACCTATTTTGAGGCCGGTCAATAGCAATCTATGTACCATATGTTTAGACAGATGGTATGTAAATCATCCTCTAATAACATATAGTACAAGTATGAAAGGGATAAGATGAAGAGGGAGATAAAATATTTGAATTAAAGAATTTAACCAAACTACCATTAAAATCATTCATCCATTTTGGTGGAGTTAAACTCAACACCCAAGATCCAATGAGGTTAATGAAGTTCATGATAAAAAATCACATGGCCAGAAAATGTTCAAAAAATAAATTGAAATTAAAAAACAAGATAAAAAAAGAAAATGGTTTTTAAGTTATTTTTTTAAAATGGAAATAAAAGGTAAAATAACAAACTATATTCAAAGTATCAAAGAAAAATCAAAAGAGACCATAGAAAAGTCAGAAATGATCTAAAATATTTTTATACAATTTTTGGTAATTTTTTAAAACAGGAAAGTATTTTTAAACTAATTAAAATCAATTAAATAAGTGAAAAAAATTAAAAAATAGTAGAAGTCATAATGAAATTCTATAAAAATTCAAAAGTCAGAAATGAGTAAAATGATTTTTATAATTTTTTTCAGAATTTAAAAACATCAAAAGTATTTTTAAATGATTAAAAACAAGTTAAAATAAAGGAGAAATTATAAAAAATATCAAATTTGAAAATAAATCATGAAAAAAAAATAAAAATCAGAAAGAGAATATTTGAAATTATATTTGTAAACTTTTTCAAAATTTTTGAGTCAGAAATGAATTTTCTTTGATTTTTTGAAGTTTAAATCAATTAAAATAAAAATCAGAAAATAAAATAACAAACAAAAAAAATATGGACCATTGGATGAGACTTAAAACACAATAGTAATCAGATCCAAAGGATCAAGTACGCTTTGCATATCATGGTAAACTTTGGAAATTGCACCAGATCACCTTTTAAATATTAAAAACAACTAAAATTCTGGCGCGTTGGATGGAGTCTGACTAATGAAAGTAATCAGATCCAAGATCTCTCAAAGAGCGCGTATGGTAAAGCAAACACACTGGATCAAATTCAAAAAATCACATGTCACGCTTTTATTGGTTGAAGCACGACATGTATGTCACCTTCAACCTCCAGACGCCCTAGATTGGGATTCCTCAATCTGTAAAATTAAAGGACCAGATAAGTACCATTAGATTTGTCTCTTCAAGACGATTCTAATCGTACCATCACGCCAAATTTATATAAACCGAGCAAGGCTTAAATTGAGAAAATGCAGAATTAATAGCGAGCATGAAATTCTGGAATATCTCACTCAAATCTCAATGAAATCAAAAATTGTAAAGAGCATGAGAATCAAATGGATGCAGAGAGTAGATTAGTCTTTTATTTAGATCGATTTGACCAAGAAATCTACTTGAATGAAGTAGCAAAAGGTGGCTCTGAAAATGGACTTCTGTAGATCAGTATAGGTTACAATTCTTGAAGGTGAGAGTGTGGTTAGCTTCAGAGAAGTTTAATGAAGCTAACTGAATGGAGATTTTGGTGTTTTAGAGTGAGAAAGCAAGAAATCAAATATTCAAATTCAGAGTTCGTGTGGGATTTGAACAGGGGTCAATTGGCTATCAAAGCTTGAGGAAATGAATGCAATATGTGGCTCTATTTATAGGGAAGCAAATGCGAGACTCAAGCGTGTGGAATGATGAAGTTTAGAGGGGAATCGTGTGAAGTTGCAAGCATGAAAAGCGTGACTCGTATTTTGCTCAAAACTCAACCAAAATTTGTGTTTCAAGGTGCTAATCATTTCTGGAAGATTGCTAAACATGATTAGAAGTAAGAACGCGCAAAACTTTGGTGATTAGAAACTGAATTGTGCATTTCAAATTATGACTTGGATGAAAAAGTCAGTTTCAAGGTACCAACTTTGAATCAATGACATTCACAACTCAAGGAGTCTTACGACATGATTCTTGAAGCAATTGAAAGATAAGGTCACAAAATTTACAATGTGAAAATAATTAGATCAAACAGATACTTGAGCAAGGATTTATGATGAGTCAAAGTTGAGAAAAAGATGCTGACTTTTTGTAATTAGAAAAATTCTCTGTTTTTCTTAAAAAATGTCCTATAATTTTTTGTCTGCAAACAAAGCCTTTATTTTAAATTGAGCTTTGATCATTGATGCTATATTGAAGTGGACTTGTTAAAGAGTATTGTGAAACTTGAATCACTCAAAAATAATAAGCATTGAAAAAGTTACGACCTTGTGAAGTTGGTGGAAATTCTTGAGATGACCTATAATCTTTTGCATTCATAGAGAATCTTCCATCCATTTTCAAGATTTGAACATAAAAGAAGAGTTAAAGTTCACATCCTTAAGATAATTGTGTAAAAAGAATAGGCACAAGGGGATAAAAATTGACCAAGTTATGATCTTTTGAAGTCACATAAGGGAATTTGATGGCCTATCTAGAGGACTTGTAATCTTTCTTCATCATTAGGCATCTTCCACATAAAATTTTATTGAAAATTTTGAAATGATTGGTTGGTAACTCTTTAAAGAGAAGCATGTATTTGGAATTAATCAAAAATAACAAAATATGAGCAAGATATAGCCCTTAGAAGTTCAAAACCCTAGCTCATAGAGCACCGAAGTTACTTGGAAAACCCTTTCAATTTTGACAATCTTCCTTGCACAATAATTCTTTCCATGTGAATAGAAGTTGTTATGGGTGATAATAAGAACCCATAGCAACAAAAACCACCTCCAAATATTAAGAATTGAGAGAGTTATGCACTTGTGACCAAGAAATTAAGGACTTGTCCAATTAGGTCAAACTTCTTCAATCAACTCTTGCGTATTTTGATATTCTTTGACAAATTGAGGCATGATAAATCATAGTAGACCTTGTCATAATATTACTTCAAAGTATCTTCAGTGATGAAGCTTGAGTCTCAATGAAGCTTTATTGAAGAAGGCATGGAAATAAACTCATGAACCTATTAATCAAACTGATGAAATGTGTTGTGCCCTTACCTATAATATCATCAATTAGAGAAAACATTCATTGTATTTATTAGTTAAAAAGTTAAGCAATACAAAACATATATGAATAAAGGTGCTTGGTGATTCCTCATGAACAAACCTAGAGACAGGGGGGAGAACCAAACCCAATTGTGATCTTGATATGATTGAGTTGCTATGAGATGATAGAGGAATCTTAGGGGTAAAAATTGGGGTACAACAAATGCCCTTATTCAAGTGTCTTATATCCAGAGATATGAAGGTTAAAATCCTCATGTAGATGCGATTGAAGATACTTAAATATAAAACAAACCCTATTTTTGGCCCTAAGATTCCATGCAATGCATATGATTGTTCATGCAAATAAACAGATCCAAAGATGACACGGGACACCACTGGGGAAAAAGAAAATAAAAGATCAAAAGAAAATTAGACCAGGAAAATAAATCACTGATGAATAGATGACTCGACTCTATTAGGGTAAATACCAAGGAGGAAATAAAGCAACATCAACTCATATATTAAGGAGAGAAAGTAAAGGTAACAATGATCGAATATAACTGCAAACTATCCATTCACAGAGAATGATAGAAAAAAGGCAACGTCGACCCACAGGGGGGGGGGGGAAGTGGTAGGATAGTAACAACAAACATCAATATTAGGGTAAGTCACAAATGACCAGCATCAGTACTTACGACTGGAAACAAACAAAACTCTCAGAGAAATATGAGTCTCAACGGAGAATTATCTCCCATAATGACGAGACTACCATTCATCGGAGTAAAAAATCTCAACAACGAACTATCTCTCATAACGACGAGACTACCATTCATTGGAGTAACAAATCTCAACAACAAACTATATCTCATAACGAAGAGACTACCATCCATTGGAGTATCAAATCTTAACAACAAACTATCTCCCATAATAACGAGAATACCATTCATCAGAGTAATAAATCTCAACAACAAAATATCTCCCATAATGACGAGACTACCATCCATTGGAGTACAAATATCAACAACGAACTATCTCCCATAATGATGATACTACCATCCATTGGAGTAACAAATCTCATCAATGAACTATCTCCCATAATGACGAGACTACCATTCATCAGAGTAACAAATCTCAACAATGAACTATCTCCCATAATGACGAGACTACCATCCATTGGAGTAACAAATCTCAACAACGAACTATCTCCCATAATGACGAGACTACCATTCATCAGAGTAACAAATCTCAACAACGAACTATCTCCCATAATGATGAGACTACCATTCATCGGAGTAACAAATCTCTACAATGAACTATCTCCCATAATGACGAGAATACCATCCATTGGAGTACAAATCTTAACAACAAACTATCTCCCATAATGACAAGACTACCATCCATTAGAGTAACAAATCTAAACAATGAAATATCTCCCATAATGATGAGACTACCATTCATCGGAGTAACAAATCTTAACAACAAACTATGTCCCATAATGACGAGACTACCATTCATTGGAGTAACAAATCTCAACAACTAACTATCTCTCAAAATGACGAGACTACAATTCATCGGAGTAACAAATCTCAATAATGAACTATCTCCCATAATGACGATACTGTCATTCATCAGAGTAAGAAATCTCAACAACGAACTATCTCCCATAATGACGAGACTACCATCCATTAGAGTATCAAATCTCAACAACGAACTATCTCCCATAGTGACGAGACTACCATCCATTGGAGTTCAAAATTTGATCTTCTCTGGGAACTAACAAACTTACTATGGAGTACAGGTTGCTCAAATAAAGAGACCTGCCATCTTTTGTTATGAGAAGGCATTGCAACAATGTTGTTGGGAAAAGAATTATGACTTCTTAGGGAGATGCCAAAATATTCCTACTGAGGAGGTAAAGTCTTCTCGTGCAAAGTAAATGCACATTCTGAAATCAGGGCTCAAAGCCTATATAAATTAGGATAATAGTATTGCCAGGAACCACTGATTCAAACCAGAAATAAACAGTCAACCAAGATAGCATCTGATGAGAACTAAACTCAAAGAGGAAACACTGACCTAATCAGACAATGAACTGAATAGGAAGGTTGAAGAAAAAACTTTCTAGAGGGATAACTCAGAGGGGAAATTGAAAGAATAAACACTTTCTGCTTAAGGTTGACACGCTATTGGAGAGAGGGTAACATGACTCTACAAAATAGGGTAATATACCAACAAAAAACATCAATAACTGCAAATGAAAAATGAATGGTTAAATTCAGCTATGCATGACGTATGTATGAATGTTATTACATATATGGCAACAAAACCGACAACCAACACTAGGAATAACCAGACAAAACAAACTTGGGTAAAGTCAATACTCGGATAAATCACATCTAGGATTAAAACTTATAAGAAAGTAAGCACCGACCGAGGAAACAAATTCCTATTCCACAAATTAACCTCACTGGGAAAAATCGATTCGAAAGTAATCAAATCAAAACAATAAAATCAGTGCAAATACAGGGATATAACATCCTCCTCCAGGCTTCACCAGGGAACATCACACAGACTTCAATGGGGAAATCTAATGTCTTAACGTCTAGATTTTCACTGTAGATTACAGTACTGACTTTATTAGGGCAGACGAAACCCATATCAACGAGATATCAACTGGGGATATCGTGCTAACTTCATTGGGGAGGGAAAAACCACCTCATTGAGAGGAGCCAAAAATATATTCTTCAATACCAAGAGTGATGATTACACAAACATCCTTGGGGAGAAATTATGAAACCACATGGAGATAATAACTTTCAGAGAGAAACATTATCTCAACTTTACTTGGGGATTTAAGAAGTCAAACAATACAACAAGAAATCAAAATTATGGGGATTTTAATAAAACCTAGAACTTGGAGGGAGAAAACCCAAAAAAATGACAACTAATTCAACATTTCTTAGAAAAGATACTGCCCATGTCTAGTTTCCTGGAAAATAAACAACAACAATAATGCCAACACTGCAAAAGGCAATGTTTTGAAAATGATTCCACCTCAACACGCAAAGGGAGAAGGGACTTCCGTCATAGGAGCAAAGACCTTACTGGGGAATCTGGGATAGAGGCTTCGGACCATGCAAACCCGAAATTAAAATGAACCAAGACTTGACTGAGAGAAATGATATCACAAACCCAACGCCGCACCATACATCAATTGGTATCATCTACGGCTATCTGAGAAACACAAGAAGATCATACGCATACTAGCAAAAGTGACTTGGGAGAACCTTCCTGGGGAATACATATTTCCAAAATTTCCGAGTTCGTCCATCCTTGGAATCACTATTTTTGTTTTTCTTGAGTCACAAAATCTAAAGTAAAAGGTAATTTGTAAATTCTTTTCAATTTTTTTTGTTATTCAATCTTTTTGTTTTGAAAATTACTACCAATAATAAATGGAGTCTCTGTAAGCAAAATAAAAATAAGAATTGCAAATAATTAGATAAAATATCAAACATTATTAATAGAATGGTAGTCTGCAAATGGCGTGACTCCATAGACGATTACAAAGTTTGGAAAATGGTAATACATTGGAAAAGATACATTGAAATACAATGACCACTATTCTACCTAACAACTTTGAATTCCTGAGCAGCGACTTTTGTTGAAGTATGGTGAGAGTCCAAGAAGATTGTTGCTTCAATGATAAAGTCTTGTCTGACACAATTACTTGCCAAGAAATTCCTAACTTTTGCCTAAGTTACCCTTGCGGGTTTTCAACCTAGAGGGAAGAATCTATTCTGGGTATTTCTCTAATTTTTTCCTAGACTGCCCTTCTGGGTTTTCAGCCCACCGAGACACTCTTTTTTGCCTAAGCCTCCCTTTTGGGTTTTCAACTTAGCGAGCTATTCTTTTATTTCTTTAGGCGAAGTATTTCTTGACTGCATCAACATTCATAGGACGTGGGAACTCCTCACCATCCATAGTTTCAAGAATTAATGCACTGCCAAAGAAGGCTTTCTTGACAACATATGCGCCTTCAAAATTGGGAGTCCACTTGCCCCTAGAATCAGTGTTAAAAGACATGATCTTCCTGAGCACGAGGTCGACTTCTCTGAATTCACGAGGATTGAACTTCTTATCAAAAGCTTTCTTCATTCTCTTCTGGTATAACTGACCATGACAAAAGGCCGTCATTCTCTTTTCTTCAATCAATTTCAATTGGTCAAACCTGTTCTGGACCCATTCAGCCTCTGATAAATTGGTTTCCATTATCACACGTAAAGAGGGAATCTCAACCCCGACGGGGAACACTGCTTTCATACCATAAACAAGAGAGAACGAGGTTTCCCCTGTTGAAGTGTGGCCAATGTACGATACCCATGCAAAGCAAAAGGGAGCATCTCGTGCCAATATTTATAGGTAACAACCATCTTTTGGATGATTTTCTTGATGTTTTTTATTAGCAGCTTCAACATCCCCATTCATCTTTGGCCTGTAAGGATATAAATTGTGATGGACAATCTTTAATTCTTTACAGAGTTCTATCATCATCTTGTTAACATATGAAGCTGCTTCCACCCATTTGGTGAAGTAGTCAACTACCACCAAGATAAAATGATGTCCATTCGATGCCTTGGGTTCAATCATTCCAATCATGTCAATACCCCACATAGAGAAAGACCATGGGGAAGAAATAACATTGAGAAGTGTCAGAGGCACATGAATTTTGTCAGCATAAATCTGTCACTTATGGATCTTCTTTGCAAATCTGTAATAGTCAAATTCCATTGTCAACTAATAGTAACCTTCCCTAAACATCTTCTTTGCCATCGAATGTCCATTGGCATAAGTACAAAAGGAACCTTCATGGATTTCATGCATCAAAAGGCCTGCTTCGTGTCTATCAACGCATCTGAGCAAAACCATGTCATAATTTCTTTTGTATAGCACATCTTCATTAAGGAAAAAGCTGCTTTCCAACCTTCTCAATGTCTTTCTATCTTTATTTGACGCACCAATCGAATATTCCTGAGTCTGGAGAAAATGCTTGATATCATAATACCAAGGTTTTTCGTCTGACATTTCCTCCGTTGCAAACACATGAGATGATCTATCCAGATGTCGAACAGTGATACAAGGCACATCATTCCAAGTATTTACTTGATACAAAGAAGCCAAGGTGGCTAAAGCATCCACCATTTTATTTTCATCTTTGGGAATATGATGGAATTCAACTTTATTAAAGAAAGGTAATAATCTTCTAGCATAATCTTTGTAAGGAATCAAGCCAGGGTGATGAGTATCCCATTCTCCTTTAATATGATTTATTACCAAAGCTAAATCACCATACAAATCTAGAATTTTGATTCTAAGATCAATAGCCTCCTCGAGACCTGTGATACAAGCTTCATACTCTGCCATGTCATTGGTGCAATCAAATGCCAACCTTGCAGTAAATGGGATATGCGATCCATGAGGAGTGATAATTACAACACCAATTCCTTTCCCATAAGCATTCATAGCTTCAACAAATACCATACCCCACCAGGATTCAGGATCAGGACCTTCCCTAGGAAAAGGTTTATCACAATCTTTTATTTTCAAAAACATCACAACCTTATCAGGGAAATCATATTTAACAGACTGATAATCATCAACCGATTGGTGAGCAAGATAATCTGCCAACACACTGCTTTTTATAGCCTTCTGAGTACGGTATTCAATTTCATATTCAGACAACAGCATCTGCCAACGGGCAATTCTCCCAGTAAGAGCAGGCTTTTCAAAAATGTACTTAATCAGATCCATTTTGGAAATCAACCAAGTGGTATGATTCAACATATATTGCTGCAACCGCTTTGCCGCCCAGGCTATAGCACAACATGTCTTTTCCAGTATAGAATATCGCAACTCACAGTCAGTAAACTTCTTGCTGAGATAATAAATGGCATATTCCTTCTTCCCTGTTTCATCTTGATGTCCCAAAATACAACCCATAGAATTATCTAACACCGTTAGATACATAATCAATGGTCTTCCTTCAACAGAAGCGAGAAAGATAGGAGGTTCCAGCAGATACTCTTTAATACTGTCAAATGCCTTTTGAAAATCATCAGTCCACACACAACCCATATCTTTCTTTAACAACTTAAAGATCGGCTCATATGTTGCAGTCATATGGGAAATAAATCTGGAAATGTAATTTAAACGCCCGAGGAAGCCTCTAACTTGCTTTTCAGTTCTTGGTGCAGGAATTTCTTAAATTTCTTTGAATTTATCAGGGTCAACTTCAATCCCTTTTTGAATGACAATAAAACCTAATAATTTCCCTGATCGGACACCAAAGGTGCATTTATTTGGATTAAAGCGGAGACGATACTTCCTTAAACGCTGATTCAATCTCAACAAATCTTCTATATGCCCTTCTTCAGTCTGGGACTTAACAATCATATCATCAACATATACCTCAATTTTCTTGTGCATCAGATCAAGGAATAAGGTTATCATAGCCCTCTGGTACGTTGCACCGGCGTTCTTCAACCCGAAGGGCATCACTCTGTAACATAATGTTCCCCAGGGTTTGATAACCATTGTTTTTCCATGTCCTCAGGGGCTATTCTGATTTGATTGTATCCGGAAAATCCGTCCATGAACGAGAATACTTTGAATTTTGCTGTACTATCAACCAACATATAAATATGTGGTAATGGAAAATCATCTTTTGGACTAGCTTTGTTTAAATCTATATAATCCACACACATGCAAACTTTTCTATCTTTCTTTGGTACTGGGACAATACTGGCAATCCACTGA
Source organism: Vicia faba (assembly GCA_948472305.1). NCBI lineage: Eukaryota > Viridiplantae > Streptophyta > Magnoliopsida > Fabales > Fabaceae > Vicia > Vicia faba. The sequence continues at coordinate 178,465,504 of OX451735.1, read as the reverse complement.
GAGTACACTGATGTCACAAGAAAACCGACATTAATCTGCTTTAAAACTTCTTCTTTAATTTTCACTACCATATCAGGGTGAGTCCTTCACAATTTCTGCTTGATTGGCGGGCACTGATAACGCTAAAACACACTGCATATTTGACTCAGATTGCACATGTTTGTTAGGGTTTTTATTGTCATTTTGTTGTGTTATGCTTGTTTTTGTTTCGTTTCTAGGTATTTTGATTATCTAGAGCCCCTTTTGAAGAAATGAAGAAAAAACAAGCAAGAAATCAAGTTTTTGAGCAAATTGTACTCATGGCATCCAACATGGCGCTCACCATAGGGTAGGCCATGACATGGATTGGTTTCAACTACCTTCAATTGCCACGTCCTCCTCAACTTCCCATCCTCGTACACATGGTGAAAGCCATAGGAGCATGACGGGTGCCACCTTTGTTAAATGGTGTCCCGCCAAAAAGGATTTGGGAGGCACTTTTGTAATTCCATGGAGTATAGTTTTTCTATAAATAGGAGATTCTAGTTTCATTTTCTTTTCAACCAAGCTTAGTTACAAACTTAAGCTACATATTGTCAGATCTTGTAAGTGATAATCCCTTCACATTGAAGAACTATCACACCATTCATAGAGTCTGTAATCGAGTTTGGAGCACTTTGGTAGAAGTTAATCCTTCCGCCATTTTCATTTCCAGTTGTACCTGATTTAAAGCCTCTGATTTGGAGTAGGTTTTTATTTACAAAGTCTTGCTGTACTTTATTTATTTCATCGCACTCGCTTTACTTTATTTATTTCCTCACACTCGCTTTACTTTATTTATTTCCTCGCACTCGCTTTACTTTATTTATTTCCTTGCACTCGCTTTACTTTATGTATTTTCCTTGTCTTGCACTTATTTAACATGTCTGTTTACATTTCCATGTCTGGCTAAATTTTATAGGTTATAATGTAAGGATCATAGTTAAAGTGATATTCCATATAATGTGTTTGTAGAAATACCTAAAGGGCTATTTTGGATTTTAACACAAGTTTTCTGCACTTTATTTTTGGTGGGTAAGATCGAAATCCGTCCAACCTTTAGCTAAACTTGGGTAGTCTAGTTGTTCAAAGGAAGCGAAAGTGCTTTATTCAATTAAGTAGGAATCTTTTAACACTTTTAGAAAATGATTTCAAAACTCTTTTCGGACGCGTTTATGGGTTTAAAGTTCTAGTCCTCTTTTGGTTAGAAGTTCCAAGTCAAAATTACTTTTCAACTCAGTCAAGAAACTATATTTCTTAAAAATAGGTTTATTACTTTAAAGCAATGCGTGCCTTCTTATAAGTGACAATAAGAGTTATTGATTAAAGAATAAACTCGGTTCTGAATACGTGAAATCGACAGTTCCGATTAAATTAGTTCTTTTCACGAGTAGAAAATATTTCCCTATAAGTAGGTCTAATTAGAAGCATCGGAATATCATCAGACTGTGTGAATTGCATTCAAGCCTGTTGTTTTTATCTAAGTTTGTATTTCCGTGCTTTACTTACACTTGAACTCATAAACCCCTGAATTGTTTTACCTTAGATAAACATCATAACAATAGAAATTGATATATTGAAGTTTGGTCTCTATGGGATCAATAATCTTTTATATTACTCTAACGCGTTTTCCATACTTGCGAAAACCACGCATCAGGAACTCTGGCTTTAGAGGCAAGTGATGTTCTACAATATCAGTATCCAAACCCCAACATGTCTTGGTATGACCAAGCAAAGATGTCCACATATTCTTTCAACAATTCAATCAACCTGTTCTTCACGTCGGGATGCAGCAATGCTCCAATCTTGACTTCTCTTGGATCTTCCTCTATACCCAAATTAATCGTCTCTAACGACTCTTTATACAACTGAATGGCACTTTCCTCGAGCTCAAGCAACCGTGAAACCTCTTATGGGATTTCATCATATTCTTCTTCTTTGGCCACATAAGCAGGATATTCAAAGTTGGGAGAGGGTGCAAGGTCATTGTACTCAACATGTTTTTTAATTAATCTGTACATATGATTTATGATTTCTCTTAGAAACTGACACATATGGCAAGTGATTATGTAGATTAAATTAAAGTTATTATTTATTTTGAAAGGTTTTTTTTATATCACCCTTTTCCAAGAAAAAGTAGAAAACAAAGACACAATTTGGGAATCAAAGACAACTTTTATTATTGATTTTAAAGATCAAAGAAACAAATAAGCCAATACAATATAAATACTTTCACCTTGGGCATAGTGAAATATTTCTGAAAAGATTAACAAAAACAAATTACTTTGAGACATGAATGCAAGAGGGAACATCAATAGTGACCCAATTTTGGACTCTAACTCCATGCGTCATGTAGTTCGGCATCTCTTGCTCTGATTCACCTTCCAGAATAGCATTGATCCTATGAAAAATTGGATGAAGATAACCTCCACTGTGAAAGATATCCTAATATGTGCCCAAAGAAGACTTTGGCTTCATATTCTTACCTTTGTCATTCTTCACAGAGAATACCAAACCAGCTTTATTCTTATTCACAAGTTGGTCCACAATCTTCCCCAATACTTTACTAGGGCCATTACGTACTACCTGCTGATCATCCTTAAAAGAAGCTATAAAATTCTCATTTTTCCTTATATTATCAATGGATAAAGCTTGGAACTGAGTTACAATAGCAGTTTCATCCGCTTCCACAACACTGAAAGAGGATAAATGAGATATTAACAAAGCATGTTCTCCATTTATGATGACCACCTTTCCTTTACGCACAAACTTCAGCTTCTTGTGCAAAGTTGAAGTGACAACCCCTGCCTCGTACATCCATGGTCGTCCCAGTAAACAGCTGCAAGTGGCCATGATATCCATAACCTGGAAAGTAATCTGAAATAAGTGCGGGCCTATGTGAATAGGCAAATATACTTCCCCGATGACATACTTCCTTGATCCATCGAAATCTTTCACAATTATGCCACTTGGGCGCATGGGAGTTCCTTGGTACTTCAGTTTATAAGCGTTCTCCTCGTTATGACATTTAAAGCGGACCCATTATCAATCAACACATTGGACAATGAATCATTCTTGTAGTTCATGGAGATATGGAGAGCCATATTATGATTCCTTCCTTCATCGGGCCATTCATCATCACATAAGCTCAAGTTATTATAGGATGTAATATTCCCAATAACACTACTGAATTGTTCTAAAGTCATATCACTTTCCATGAATGCTTGATCCAATACTCTCATCAAATATTCCCTGTGGGCAGAAGAGTTCATTAGCAAGGCTAGAATAAATATCTTTGATGGAGTCTGTAACAATTGATCTACGATCCTGTAGTCACTCATCTTGATAATCTTCAATATACCGTTCACATATTTTTACAGAGTAGTACCACTAGATTCCCCCACTTCTTTCTTGGGTTTAGTACTTTCAACAATCTTTTTATCATCATTAACGCTCGCTTGAATGGCAGGTGCGGAAACACGACCACTGCGGGTCAATCGGCTGGCTTCAACAATATTCTTGACATCATAAAAAAGTTGGATGGGAATTTACACACTATCCTCCAAGATTGTAGCATTGTATTTGCAGGGTACGACTTTGACTGATTCGTAAGGAACAAGACCCGATAAGCAAATCACCACTGGTGCAACAACTGGTTTGCTATGGTACTCAATCAATATAGGGGCGGGAACACCGAAACAAGGCACAATAACATTCACCCCCTCTTCAGAATACTTAGACATCACAAAATAATTGTTGGAGAACATATCTTCATCTGAGGAAAAGAATTCATCTGCAGAAGCATACTCATCATCTGACAGTCTCGACTGAGAAATCTTCAATCACATTAATCCCATTGTAATCATCTCTATTTCCTGAAATCTTGATAGTACCATTGTCCAATAACAATTAAACACCCTTTCTCACTATGGAACAACCACGAGAATCCCTGCAGCAGATCCGGCAAGACCCATAATGGTGTTCTTCTTGACCATCCATATGACAGAAGATAGCGTGCAACTGCACCAAGTCATCATTCATATGATTCACGTCAAAAATTCGGAATTCTCCAGGACATCCAAAGACCATATTCACATCTTATTTTTAATTTTCCCTTGGACTCATTATATTAATGAGGCATTCATCCATCATTTCCTGAAGATCAGCTTTTATCTTATCACATCCCTGGATATCGGTACTGCAAATATCACAACCAGCATGGTCGTGCGTATAGTAACTAAACTCGCAGAGGTCAGCATGCATCTTTACCAAATCTCCTCTAACCATGTTGATATCAAAAATCCAAATTCCTCCTGGACAACCAGCAACCATGTTTACAACATTTGCTCTTCCATGCTTCGGCAAAGGATTATCTTTCACGTTAGAGCTAACATCTTTAAAGGATAAAAGGCCAAATCTTACCATCTTTTGTACTTCAGATTTTAAAGGATAACAATTCTCAATATTATGCCATGGTGCTCCCTGATGAAAAGCACACTTTTGGTCTGCCTTATAATACCAGGGTAGAGGTGAAGGTACAACAGGGGGAGGTCTGGTCTGAACCAACTTCTTCTAGATCAAAGCCGGAAGCAACTCTGCATAGTTCATTGGAATATAGTCAAAAGATTCTTTCTTCTTACCTTGCCCTTGATTTCCCTAAGGAGATGGTCTCTGATAGACAACTATGGTTGGAGCTACATTGACGACTGGAGTCACAGAAGAAACCTGTTACTAGTACTGTTGATGCCTTTTAGTTGGTCTAATCTTCCTTTCTCCAATAAAGGCATTCATTTCACTTCATTTCTTTTGAGAGAAACCATACGAAGACTTCTTCGTCCCTTCATCTCTTGTCAAGCGCCCTTCTCTGACAGCCTCTTCCAAACTAACACCCATGCTTACCATTTCGGAAAAATTACTCGGCGCACTAGAGACCATTATTTAATAATAAAATGATCCAAGGGTTTTTAGGAAGACCTTGGTCATTTCTTTTTCTCCCATAGGTGGCACCACCTGGGTAGCTATCTCGCGCCATCTATGCACATATTCTTTGAATAACTCCTTGTCTCTCTAAGCCATTTCCCTCAACTGGTCATGGTCAGGAACCATGAACATATTGTATTTGTACTGCTTGATAAAGGCTTCTCCAAGATCATTGAAGGTACGAATACTACTACTGTGTGGACTCATATACCACTTCAAAGCAGCACCAGTTAAACTATCTTAGAAGAAATGAATGAGCAAATGCTGATCATCAGTATGGGTAGACATTTTCGTGATATACATCACAAGGTGGTCACGAGGACAAGAGTTGCCTTTGTACCTCTCAAATTATGATACTTTAAACTTTACTGGCACCTTTACATTAGGAACTAGGCAGAGTTCACTGACATTCTATCCAAACAGTTATTTTCCTTGAAGGGCCTTCATTTCCTTCTGTATCTCATTGAACTAGTCTTGAAAGTCATCCAACTAATCATAGAAACCCACACTTTCACTCATTGGAGGAACATGATGATAAAATTCATCATTAACAAATAGTATAACATTCACTAAAGGAGGTGCAATATAGTGGATCCCATTTCTAGTAGCAAGAGTAATATGCACCATAGGAGGTGTGAGAGTAGCAGTAGCTTGCACAACTGGAGCAGCATGAGGGTCAAGATTGAAACCTTCTGGCATGAAGTTTTTAGGAATTCCCCACGGGTAACCCTGAGGCATACGACTTTGAGCAATAGTAACTAGGGTAACAAAAATAGGAACTGATGGACCTTTAGAAGCAATTGTTGTTTGTTGAGGCTAAGAAAGTGGTGGATGATTCTGAGCATCCACCAATGATTCCATCAAAGCAGTTAGATTAGTCATACTGGCCTTCAAAGTAGTAACTTCTTCGTGTAACTCGCGATTCTCCTGTTCAAGATTCTCCATTTTCTTCTTGGAATTAGCCCGAGTATTTTATCGGTGAGACAACTTGCTGAGCGAAGTAGAGAAATTCAGTAACACACCTAGGTATAATAAAAAATGCAAGAAATATGTACAAGATGATACATGATATACAATGCACATGATTTATTGATTATTATTAATTGTTTCAAGGGACTCAAAGAATTATAGACAATTTTGCAAATATTAAAATACTAACATATTTTGAAATACTGAAAATCTCAATACAATAAATTCAAAAATGGATTACAACTTTTAGTACAAGTTTCAACAATCCCAAGTACAAGAAGAGATAGAATCTAAAATCCTAAGGAGACAAATCTGGTGAAGATCTCTCCACACACTGACACTTTCCCTTGAGTCTTACAATATGAGCCTTCAACTGCTTGTTCTCTTCTGCATACCTGTCAGTTACCCCTTTCCAATCACCATAATCAGGAAGTGAGTAACTAAGTCCCAATTGAACTCTAGAGGAAAATAAATCCTTTTGCCTCTCCATCATCTCCACAATACTACTCTCAAGAATCTCAATCAGGTCATCCTTTTCCTTCAAGTCTTCTCGGTAGGACACCTCTAAAGTGTGACACTTATTCTTCCAAGCCTCCTTCTCCTGCTGCATCCTAATTAGGGCAAGCTGAAGCTCTTTCACATCATCTAAAAGGGGAGGAGTGGTCTTCACAAACATATCAGGCATATGTGCTTCACGGGAATACGACATCTTCAACTGAATTGCCCTTGCCTGTACCCACCAGAGATAAGGCTCCAAAGAAATAGCTCTTCTAAGTCCCAAGTCCTTTCTACTCTTCCCGTGGATATGGCGCAAAGCCTTTGCAATCTCCTCCTTAGCTTTTTTATGACCCTCTCCCTCTTTGAGAAAGAAACCACTCAGATGAGTACTATTTATCTTATCTCTCATTGGATATCCAAGTTGTCATCGTGCAAGAACGGGATTATAGTTAATTCCTCCCTTTGTACCAAGAAGAGGTACCTTGGGGAAACTACCATAACTATCGACAATCTCTACATCATGGTAAGCCTGATGATACCAAACAATATCTGAATGAGTAAGGGCCGTAATCTTTGTAGGCCAACGAGGTTCCTTCTTGACATCCCAAAAAGCATCGGACTGGGGTAAGTGAGAAATAAACCACTGATATAGAAAATGCGTGCAACAAATGATCATCCCTCCGTGATAAAAATCCCGAAGATGAATAGAGTAATAAGCATCTCCTAATAATGTACGGACTGGATTCCCTATCAAAAAGATCCTGATGGCATTGATATCCACAAAGTTGTCGATGTTCGGAAATAAGAATAACCCATAAGTAAGTAGGTCAAAGATGGCCTCAAAAGCAATTGTACTCTTCATTCTTGCAAAGTAGAGAGCTTTCTCTAATAAAAACTGAGCGGGTAATCCTCTAATTCCTCCTTTGGTATTCATGTGGGCCTCAATCTCACACTTCCCCAAATGAACCATAGCAGCAATCTCCTGAGATTTTGGGTCCCCCTCCAAACCAGTGAAAGGAACATGATCGGTAACAGGTAAACCCAGTAGATAAAAATACTCCTCTAATGTAGGCATCAACTGATAACCGAGAAAAGTGAAACATCGATACATCAGATCATAGAACTAGACGAAAGTCGAGAGAATACCCTCCTTCATCCTGAGCTTCATGAGAGACACGAAGGATCCATACTTCTTCCTAAAATGTGTAGAACTCTCGATATCGGGAATTAGACTCATCAAATAATCTAACTTGGGATTCTTGAAACTGTACTTCCGAGTTTTCCTTTTTCTAGAATCCATGGTCAAAAGTACCTGATATATTTGCAAGGAGTCAACTTTAAGTCCCTTAAAACAAAATGTCTTAAAGGATGCTCATGGGTGCATGAATGCATGATGCAATAATCATACACAAGATCACAAACATGGGGTTCATAAGTTCAACGTCACGAGCATGAGGTCAAAGGTACTACTCACAAGGTATGGTCTAAAATTTTATCACCTTCCGAACAAGGTTCTAAGAGGTTCCCAAAGTCTACATCATTCCTTCGAATATTACCAATGTCGCGATTGACTCGGTAATTAGTAATATTCTCAGGAAAAACTCGTCTGAGTGTAGTATCGTGTGACAACCATTTCTGGATTACTCCGTCATAGTTTCCGCACTACACCTAAAAGGCCAAGATAGGTTAAAGGTTCTACGGTCCTCAGTTTCAGCAGGCTCCCAAGTCGAAAGCAGCACGTCTTCCCGATTACTCGGTAAACGAAACTACAGTCAAAGGGGCCTTCACTGTGTGGGGGATCTCATGCCTCCTTTTTTGGCATTACTACCTCAAAGTTAACATGACAATACTGCCCGTCCTATCTTAAGTTTTCCCAAAGTCCGGGTAGAGGACTTATGAGAAATCACCAAGCATCCTGAAAACCAGGAAAATCCAGACAAACATGTATACAACACATAATATACAACAAATAATAGTACATACACAGATAAGAAAAGATAGGCTCAACCCATTTAGGGATGGACCAATAATTGGTCAATCTTTCCCCAGTGAATTCGCCATTTTTTCTGTAGCAGTAGAAATGATGAGACTAAGCCATTGGATTGACTTGACTCGCATAGATCAAATAAAAATCGCCACTGCACTTTATTGTTTCCAAAAGAATGGGAAAAGAGAGAATAACCCAAAAAAGAGGGGGAGAAAATCTTTGTTCGGGGGTTGGTTATGCAAAGGGAAGGTATTAACACCCTAAACATCTATAGTACTCCGTAGGAACCTCTTTGAAAATATGTTTATTTTGGCTATAAATGTTGTATATAACAATAGATTGTGGGGATGAGAAAATAAATATTTTTTTTACAATTTTTGCACCCACCGCGGTTGCGAACCTTTAGTGCCTACGTACCACCTTCCATGCAGTAGGGGATCAGGGTACTCGTAGTTCACCTTTAAAAATTTTAAAACACAAATGTGTTGGTAAATTTTAAGAGATACAATATCATCGTCTTATCCGAATTGAAAACATACTTACTACCCACGATTATGAGAAAGGAGAATTTGCGTCCTCTCAAAGTGGAGGATATAGTTTGGATTTTAAAATCAACAAAGCCTCGCTCAACACCCAAGTGGAAAATATCTCACTTCACTACATATCATAGAAGTATAGTAGTTCGCATCACTACAAGGATTGACAAGTGTCTAATATTTTGAGAAAAAACTTTAAAGATAAAAAATACAAAATGGTAAAATGGTTTGAATGAGATTAATTGGCTTTTAGTATTCTCACAAAAATGTCATAGTATGACTAAGTTGGTTAAATTTGATTAAGAAAAATATTTTTTTTTGAAAATGCATGGACATAAGTCCAAGTTTATTGTGAAAGCGATTCAAGTTTAAAAACAAGAAGAGTTTTCAAAGGAAGGGAGAATATTTTTGAAATTAAAGAAGATGGGAAGAGATGAAGAGGCTATCCTATAGCATAAGTTAAAAGCTAGGGAAAAGAACCATCTAACCAACAAGAAGCCAACATTTGACATAATGAGTCAATGTAGAATTCCCATCCTTTGGATTTGAAACCAAACAAGCAAAGGTAATAAAACCTCTTAAGAAAACAAAGCTTTAAAGGAATTAAGTCTTTACATTGGGTGGAGTAACGGCTGTATACAGATGAATTCCCAATCACAGACAAAGTATATAATCAGAATAACCTGCACACAAAGAAAACAAACAACCCAATGTCTCGGGGTAAACCTCAAGACCTCCAGACAAAATGATAATAGAAGTCACAAGGTCCCAAGGGTAGTCAAGGTCTCTAATCCTAAGTCCAAGAAGTCTATAACTCCATCATGCGAAGGATAGTAACCAAATAGTCCAAGTAACCTTAAAGTTTTTTATGGTTCAAGTTGATTATTAGGTATTTTCAAAAAGAAATGAAAAGCTCAAGTGAGCAAAATAAAAATGACATAAAGATAAATGCTCAAGTGAGCAAAGATGAAAATAACATGAAATAAAAATTCTAAAATAAATGTGTTTAAAGTAAAAAGCATAATGTAAAAGCATATGATAAAGTCAATTGTTAGAAATTAGAGGTTAGTTGAATGACCATCTTGAAACTTGCATTTGAAAACTTATTAGAAGATTGATAAAATCAAATCCTCTCAACAACAAGTTTCATTTGCTTTTTGTCAAGTATATCATTCATTTCAAAATCTCAAGCCCACAATAAATGATCATCGATTTAAATGATTCACTTAGTTCCAAAATTTATGAAGATTCATTAGAGGATTGATAAGACCAAAGCCTCCTAACAATGGATCTCAAGGTTATTGGATCAAAGTTTCAAATTAAACATGGTTGGGTTTGCAATCATAGGTTTGGGCCACAAATGATCATTTCTCGAATCGGGATAAAATTTAGTGCTATGTTAAGCAATCGTAAGTGGATTTATATAGAAGTTGCACCTATTTTGAGGCCGGCCAATAGCAATCTATGTACCATATGTTTAGAGAGATGATATGTAAATCATCCTCTAATAACATATAGTACAAGTAAGAAAGGGATAAGATGAAGAGGGAAGGAAAATATTTGAATTAAATATTTTAATCAAACTATCATTAAAATTGTTCATCCATTTTGGTGGAGTTAAACTCAACACCCAAGATCGAATGATGTTAATGAAGTTCATGATCAAAAATCACAACGCCAGAATATGTTCAAAAAATAAATTGTAATTAAAAAACAAGATAAAAAAAGAAAATTGTTTTTAAATTGTTTTTTTAAAATGGAAATAAAAGGTAAAATAGCAAACTATATTCAAAGTATCAAAGAAAAATCAAAAGAGACCATAGAAAAGGCAGAAATGATCTCAAATATTTTTATAAAATTTTTGGTAATTTTTTTAAATAGGAAAGTATTTTTAAATAAATTAAAATCACTCAAATAAGTGGAAAAAAAATAAAAAAAATAGTAGAAGTCAAAATGAAATTCTAGAAAATTTTAGAAAGTCAGAAATGAGTAAAATGATTTTTATAAATTTTTTCAGAATTTAAAAACATCAAAAAGTATTTTTAAATGATTAAAATAAAGAAGAAATTATAAAAAATATCAAATCTGAAAATAAAATCATGAAAAAATAAAAATCAGAAAGAGAACATTTGAAAAATATTTTGTGAATTTTTTCAAAATTTTTGAGTCAGAAATGAATTTTCTATGATTTTTTGAAGTTTAATTCAATTAAAATAAAAAATCAGAAAATAAAATAACAAACCAAAAATATGTGGACCATTGGAGGAGAGTCAAAACGTGCTAGTAATCAGTTCCAAAGGATCAAACACGCTGTGCATATCATGGTCAACTTTAGAAATTGCACCGAATCACCTTTTAAATATTAAAAACAACAAAAATTTTGGCGCGTTGGATGGGGTATGACTAATGAAAGTAATCAGATCCAAGGACTCTCAAAGCGTGCGTATGGTAAAGCAAACACACTGGATTGAATTAAAAAAATCACATGTCACGCTTTCATTGGTTGAAGCACGACACATAGGTTGTCTTCAACCACTACGCCAAACAAGACTTTAGACAACGCTTTTTTTTGGCTTTAGACAGTGCTTTAAAGCGCTGTCTATTCTAGTGCTGCTGTAGGTAAAGACAACGCTTTGTTAAAAGTAAAAGCGCCGCTAAATCCCCCTTTTAGGTAGCCCTTTTACTTTGAAAGTGTTGCTAAAGGCCCCCTTTAGCCAGCGGTTTTACTTTTAAAGTGTTGCTAAATGCCCCCTTTAGCCAACAGTTTTACTTTTAAAGTGTTGCTAAAGGCCCCTTTTAGCCAGCGCTTTTACTTTTAAAACGCTGCTAAAGGCCCCCTTTAGCCAGCGCTTTTACTGAAAGAAAAATAAAATAAAATAAAAAGCCCCTTTGGGCAGCGCTTTTAATGTTAAAGCGTTGTCTAAAGCCCCCTTTAGGCAGCGCTTTTTTTTAAAGCACTGCTAAAGGCCCCCTTTAGCCAGCACTTTTTATGAAACAAAAAAAATTAAAAAAAAGAGCCCCTTTATAGGTAGTGCTTTTACAGTAAAAGCACTGTCTAAAGGGGGCTTTAGACAGCGTTTTTTAAAGTGCTGTCTAATGTTCACGAAATTTTTTATATAACCTTTTTGAAAAATAAGCGCTGTTTGATATATACAATTTTATATGCACCGATTTTAACGATATTTGCACCAGGTTTTCACCATATTTTGCACCTGTATATACCATTACAAATTTCACCAGATTGTCACTAATATTGGAGCTTCAATCCAATAAAAAGTAATACCAAAAGATACTATACATTTGCACCAATGTGCTTATATATACTATTACTCCTATACATATATACTTTTACAAAAAACCAACACCAAAACAACACTATTATATACCATTACAAAATCTATTCATCTCTATCTTCTACATATGCACATATAACCTGAAACAACACCAAAATATCGTAATTCATACCATGATACAAACAAAATATATATAATTTACCACATGACAAACAACAATAAAATTGCAACACTTGAATATACTCAAAATTCTCATCAATTAAAGTAATATTACAATATACCTTATATAACTTTCGTCTCAATAATGTATTGACACCAATCCTCCTTAAGTTCATCCAACTAAGAACTTGAGTAATAAGCATACTTGAATTCATCAAAGTACTACATAATAATATAACATAGTATGTTTAAGTTAAAACTATTTAATTATATGAGAAATATGTGTTAAATATTAAAATAACTCCTAAGTTAGAAATCCATACCTTAGATGGAATCTCTATTCGATCCAAAAGAAGGATTTCTCTCACAAACCTCAACATGTAAAAACCGCAATCTACTTCATTACGTTGCCGAGGACACTACACATGAAATGAAAATATGGATAAGGCCTAAGTTTTATCAAGTATCATCACTATTAATATAATCAAAATTGTGATAATTAATTAATATACCTCCATTATAATCCATGTTATGTTGTTGGCTTTACTCTTTGGTACTTGAACACCTCTTTGTGCTCGAAAAACTTATATAATGCTAATAAAACATAAACACCTATTTAGAACAATTCACATAAATAAATAAATAAATAAATATACACACAAATATTTAGAATAATCTCACTTATGTATCAACCATATTCTTCATATCTTGGTATGTACTTGGATCATTGCGTAAAGAATCCAGATAATATACAACTTATCTGATAGGATTAATCGTGACCAACAACCAATATCCACTATAAGATTAGACAAATGTGAGATGAAAACTTTCTACACAACGTAAAAATATGAAAAATTATAATAGATGAATTTAGAATGAAAATCTAACCCGTTGCAGGTATTAAGCGGTAAAAAGAACAACTTTTCGGTATCTTTGTCGGTCATAAAGCGCTCGAGTACATACACCATGACTTCATTTGGTTTATGCATGATTAACCCTAAGTTGGTACTGAAAAGAGATAAGAAAGCGAATCTTTTCTCCAATCCACTCAGGCGTATCAATTTTTCATACAAAAACCTTAAATAAAAGACCTCATTAACATTTGAAATGAGTAAACGAATTGATCAATTAATTAGACAAAGTAGATCGGATATACCTTATGTATGTATTAACAACACTGAGGCCTAATTACGTATGTTGTAAAACTTGATCAAAATCTTTCATACCAATTGTTTTAGAATATTCAAAACCAAAAATACCAAACTCCATAGGTAAAAGACGAGTATTTCCTTCCGGAATATCAGACATTTCTAAAAATGTCCCAAGGCACGACCTAAACTTGGAAGTAGTTTTTTTTAGCTTCGGTCTTCTTAGCAATAACCATTTTTTTTGTGTGGAAATGTTGCTAATTTCAGGATTCTTACCCCTACCGACATCTTCATTCTCGTTAGCATGAATCTAAAGATCATATTATTAGTTATGTGAAGTTTAAGATCACGAATTAACATTTTTCATGCATAAATATCATATAATTGTTATGTACCTCTTTTATTGATGCAACTGACTCAATTTTCCGCGAAATCCTCTTGTCTTTTGCTTTGGATTTTGTTGGAGTCTAATTAACATAACCATGTAAAAACAAATGTACGTAAAATGAGCGTAAAAACTTTGAATACTCAAAGGTTCATATATATGGTTTTAAGCATACCTCATCATCTACAATAATGAGGCTTGACGGCCATGCAACAAACAAACCTATTGCATCTCCCACCAGTGTGGCATCTAAAATATCATCAGGATGTGGTAATAACACATCCTTGTCCAAAGCAATGTCAACTGATACTTTCAAACAGCCAGTAGGGAGCGGTTTAGTGTGAAGTAATTCTCTCAAAGTGTTATTAACTTTTCTCTTTCCAACCATCCGATAAGTCGGTGACGATAGGTAGAGTTGACAAGGTGAAATGCCCTAAAACCAATAATAAATTTCAAATTGTTATTGTGTATATATTTCAATTAAATAAATTAAGCTACTTTAATTTCATAATGATATATATAATTACCTCTGGAAGATTCGGTTGAAAATTACAACCGATACTACCTTTGTTACTAGTAGCTTTAGAACCTGAAGCTTGCTCTCTTAATTCTTTTTCCCTTCTCAATTCACGGACTTCAGCTTGTAGTGCTTCCAAGGTTTCCTGCAATTCTTTATTGCTAGGAGTCTTTTGTGTTTCCATCTTCAAGGACTTTGGAGTGATTCCAAATCCCCTACCCCTCACCCGACCAGAATACTCACGAACATCTAATGCTCGACTAAGTATGCTCATGCAATCATTGTCTTCATCTGGACATATAGACTGAGATAGAGTCTCCTAAAATTCATATGAATATTGAAAATTTGTCTTAATTATATGTTACTAATCTTTTGATTTAATTAAAGAAATAATGCTATACTTACACATTTCTCGAAAACTTTTTGAACGTCTTCTTTGACAACTCCATCCTTACCCACACAGGCTTCCTTCCACAAAACATGTGCCAGAAGAGATGTTCCAGAACTATTCTCCTTTGTTAACTACACATTAAGCCAAATAATATGATCAAATATAATTCATGATGAACAAGTATATCATTGCAATTTATAGATACTTACGATAGAGTGTTCTAAGTGTCCAAATCCAATACTCCCATTTCTGTATGGATACGCGGGATTTGATGTTCTTTGCCAATTTGTTTCACTTACACTTTGAAATTCTTGGGTTTTTCGTTTGGCTTTAAACATTTCCCATTATTTAGGTGAAACCAAACTTGCATATTTAGATGGAAGCTCTGCATCAACAAAAAATTTATCCGCATCCCTAAGAAACTTGATATTTAAAAAAGTCCTAAACCCTATTAGTAGTTTTCCGACCAATCGGAGACAAAAAGTTCTTCTAGTATCATCAATTTTGTTGAAAGACCTCTACGAAAAACATACACAAAGTGCGTTAATACAAGTAATTTAAAGACATAATCGTCATTAAAAACAAATTGGAACTTCATTAAATATGGTACCTGTATCTCACTCCAAATTTTTTCTTTAGCTTCTTTCAACTCTTGTTTTCTCCAATCATCACAAGTAATTGGAACTTCATCCTTACAAGTGCACCAATAAAACTTGTCACCGTTGAACCGTTAGGCTCAATTAGTTGGCCACTTTGGCTCTAATGTGCATCTAATTTTATGCCTCGGTCTCTATCACGAATGACTTTCTTCATAACTATTATTCCCTGTCTAATTTCCGCTTCCTGATCAATAATGGTCTCATGGTCTCCATCATCAATAACATCATCATGTGGGTGATCCTCGTTACTAGGCATCTAACATGTAATAAAGAAAAACATAAACCCAATATAAAAATCCATAATCAATTGAATATATAACAAATGACAAATAAAGAAGAACATATAAATTTATTGAAAATGACATAATATATAACATTTTACTATATTACCACTTTCACTAACATCTATTTTTTTCTTGGTTGGAATATGAATTACTTGTTTCTTAGCAATGCAGACGTCAGAATTGATCCAAATTCCCATGTTATGATCATTTCTAATATATGATTCATCCGCTATAATATTCTCATCTTGATTATTTCGTCTAATACATGATTGATTCTCAACATCAATATCACCTTGATCAACACCTGTATCATTAATCACTTTGTTAGATAAAAGCACTTTAGACCATTTCGTACTCGTCAGGTCAGTGACATAGAACATTTGTTTAGCTTGAGATGCTAGAATAAAAGGCTCGTCTTTGTACCCCACCCTATTAAGATCAACTTGCAGAAATCCTGACTTATCCATTCGTATGCCACTACTATTTACCGACTTGCAACCAAAGATAGGAATCTGAAACTTCTCGTAATCAAACACCCAAATGTGCTCAATAACCCCAATATATGACAAAATTGCATATTTGGGTTTTAAGTCCTTCATACTTAATATGTGCATTTCTTCAGCTAGCACGGTGACACCACTATTTTGCATAGTACTTTTATCATCTTGTTCTTTGGTATAAAATGTGTATCCATTTATTGCGTATGCGCTATGAGAAAACACATGCAAACTTGGACCATATGCCAAACATCTGAACCTTTCTGTTATTGAAGCGGGATCTAAAGAGCGATTTGAATAAATATGATCCTTAAACCATTGTATAAAACTTTGATTGTACTCTCGTACTATACAATTTTCATTTTTGTTCTGATTTAACCCTCATGGTACAACCTTGTGCATTTCAACATATGGCTCAACCTCACTGTCATTGTGCAGAACATACAAATGCACTTGCTACCGTTCATCCCTTGATACTGTCTCAATTTTATTTCCAATTAATTTTTTACCTTCCTTTTTTTCAAAAATATGAGTTTTTGTGAGCCCAACGGATTCAACATTGGAAAAATATTCAGTACAAAACTCAACCGCTTCTTCAACAATGTATCATTCAACAATACAACCCTTTGGGAGACTTCGGTTTTTCACGTACCCTTTTAATATTTTCATATAACGTTCAGCAGGGTAAATCCATCTTATATAAGCTGGTCTACGCAACTGTGTCTCTTTCACAAGATGAACTACTAGATGTACCATTATGTCAAAAAAAGAGGGAGGAAAATAAATCTCAAGCTCACACAAGGTAATAACTATTTCTTTTTGCAGTGTTGGTAAGACCTCAGGATCGATCACCTTACTACAAATTGACCTAAAGAAAAAACACAATTTAGTTATGGCGCTTCTTACTTTTTCTGGAAAAATAGGACGTATACCCATTGGTAGAAAATGCTCCATTATAACATGACAATCACGTGTCTTTAAACTCTTCAACTTGAGGTCTTTCATAGACACAAGTCTTCTAATATCTGAAGAGTATCCTTCTGGAACTTTAACTTCACTTAGAAACTTGCACAATATTTTTTTCTCCTTTATAGAGAGATTAAAAGCAGCAGGTGGTAGATATGTTCGTCTTCCTTTCTTCACGGGTCCTAATTCAGTTCTTATTCCCATCTTTAACATGTCCTTCCTTTCTTTAAGGCCATCCTTAGACTTTCCTTTTATATTGAGTAACTTACCAATAACACTTTCGAGTACATTTTTTATATGCATAACATCGAGAAAATGTCTCACATATAAACACTTCCAATATGACAATTAAAAAAAATAGACCTCTTCTTCCACCCACCTTTGACAACCTTATATGCAAAAGGATTTCCAAACAGAGTACACACATCTTTCACCTTTTCAAAAATTTGGTCACCTGACAATGTAGGTGGAGCTTTACGTTGTTCGATGTCTCCATTGAATGCATTTCTCCACCCACGGTAGTGATGTTTAGAATGTAAGAATCTACGATGACTGAGAAACACATTCTTTTGACAAAGTTCCAATCGCGTCGTATCGATTCCATCTTTAAAAATAGGACACACACGTTGACCTTTAATGATATACCCAGATAGATTCCTGTATGCTGGAAAATCATTAATTGTGCCAAACAACGTCACCCTCAAATTGAAACTTTGTTTCCTATATCCATCATAAACCTCCACACCGTTCTCCCACAAAATCTTTAAATCTTCGATCAAAGGTTTCAAGTATACGTCTATGTCATTCCCTGGTTGTTTAGGCCCAGAAATTAACATAGATAACATCATGTACTTACACTTCATACATAGCCATGGAGGTAGGTTATAAATCATAAGAATCATAGTCCATGTGGTATGTGATATACTTTGAAGACCATGTGGGTTCATTCCATCAGTAGATAATGCCAAGTGAAGGTTTCCCGCTTCTTCTCCAAAATCAGGATAATCATCATCGATTTTCGACCACTATGGTGAATCTTCCAGATGTCGATACTTTCCATCAATAATTCTTTCATCTGCATGCCAAGTCAAGTGTCTTGCATCGGTTTCACTATGAAACATGCGCCTAAATCTCAGAATTATAGGAAAATACCATAAGACTTTTGCTGGAGACACTTTTTTCTTATATCAAGATAAACCGCATTTAGGGCACTCATTTAATGATGCATATTTGTTTCGAAATAAAACACAATCGTTTGGACAAGCATGTATCTTATCATAGCTCTTGCCAATAGAGCACAACATTTTTTTGGCCACATAGGTTTGATTAGGAAGAACATTATCCTCCGGAAGCATGTCTCTCATATGGGATAATAAATCTGTGAAACTTTTATCCGACCATCCATTGCCCGCCTTTAAGTTGTACAACTTTAATACCACAAACAGTCTTGTGAATTTAGTGCAAACTTTATAAAATGGTTTCTCTGCATCGCTTACAAACCTCTCAAACATTTTGGGACAATCCTTAAGATCTTCTTCAAGTGCTTCTGTAATCTCTTTGACTCGATCACAATCATATGTATCCCTGTCATTGTTGTCTGGAGCATAGGTCTCCGTATTACTTTTCTCCCCCAGTTCAACATTCTCGTTCTTTCTCACCATTATATATCCAACACTTATAACTTTGATGAATCCCACGCGTCAGTAAATTTGATTTCAATCCATCTGAGTCAACAACAAACTTAATGAATTCCAATACCCTATTCTCGTACTCTTTTCACAATCGATCGGCAGTCATCCATTTTTTATACATGGAATTACTACTAATTAAGGTAAACAAAAACACTATAATTATTCATGCAACTATTTCAAAAGAATATAAAGAAAAACACTTTCACGATACAAAAAGAATATTAATACAAACTTTAAGAAATATTTCCTAAGATTTATTAGGATTAGTTCTAGATCGATATAGACTAAAATTAATTATTTCTATATAAAATTAATTGTGCTTTTTAATTGATATAGATAGAATGTTTTATAATTTAGGAAGCAGGTAGTAAATAAATAAACGAGTCAGTAATGTTGAATTTGAACTTGACTTACCAAAGAAATAAGAGGGGTTATTGGTGCCGACGGCGGATGATACTGCTTTGATGTTCTTTGAATCGGTGATGGTCTTCGACTAACTACACCAATACAAAAAAGTCTTAACCAACTTTTTAGTAAGGACACTAACATTGAAAATGCATAGAGTTGAGAATAAAATCACGATACCAATCCTCAAATGAAAATAAAATCAAAGAACTCATTTTGTTACACAATTTAAGAATCAGAACATGGAAAATTGATTTCAACACATGATTTATTCAATTAAACAAAAACTGGGCAGCAACTATAACAAGTTATGAATGCTCGATAGTTTCAACACAAGAAGATTCAAAACAAAATGGGAAAGCACCCGATGTCACAACCATGTGAACATTCAAATTTAAATCAAATTACACAATACGAATCTCAAAGCAACGGTAAAAGATGAATTGCCAATTAAACCTTGAATTCATACTATCGCAAAATGAAATCAAACTATCGCAACAAAGTGGCACCGTAACCTAATTAAACCTTGAATTCATAACAACATGCATCAAAATCTCTTTCAAACTTTCTCACACAAAGTGACACAACATTGAATTCAAACCCGAAACTCTAACAAATAAAATAAAACGTGTAGCCCCAATAGTTTCTCGGTTAGTTTATACACAAATAAATGAGACATAAACATCCAACCTTCATCGAAACTAAATAAAACCAGACAGTCTAACAGAGTTTATATCGCTAACTAATCGACCTTATAAACAGGTCACATGTTTTGCAGAAATGTAGAAGGAAATATCTAGAAATGTAGAAGGAAATGAATACCTAGAAATGTAGAAGGAAATGTTGAACCAAGCTTAACAAAACCAAATGTTGGTGAAATGGTTGATAGAGGTCCTACAAGAGAGTCCAAAAAACCAAATGTTATAAACCCAATACCCAAAGAACCATATCAGTAGTAGGGATAGGAACAAGGGAAACTTACCTTGAGATACGGTGGAGGACGGCAACTGAGGGACGGCAGAAGGAGGGAGGTCGGAGGAAGGGTGGAAGGATGGCGGTCGGAGGGACGGCGGAAGGAGGGCGGTATCGGAGACGGAAGTACGAAGAGAAAAGTTTGAATATAAACAAGTTATGTGAATAGAAACGAGTTCTAGAGGGATTCTATTTTTTAATTATAATTATATGACTTTAGACAACACTTTTGAGAAGCGCTGGCTAATATGAGCCTTTAGCAGCGCTTTTATGATTTTTTAAAAAAATCTATATGACTTTAGACAACTCTTAGGAGAAGAACTGGCTAATGTGGTCCTTTACCAGCGCTTTCTAAAGAAAACCTTTTAGCAGTTGTGATACGGTGGCAGAACCAACTGTTTAATACTGGTTTTGTGTTTTTTGTTTGCAAATGTCACTGTAAGCAAGAGTCGCCACCGTCTTTTCTTTTATCCAACAAAGGAAAGGGTGAAAAGAACAGAAAAAGACCTTTTCAAGATGTTTTCTAAGTAAGGGGGGTAGATTATGGAAAAGGAAAGTGTTAGCACCCTTTCCATTCGTGGTTTTCCATGGGCTCTTAGAGGTTTGCTCATTTTAAAAAACCTTTTTGCTTTGTGTTTGAAAATGTTTTGAAGACGCCTTGGTACGAAGAACTTTATAATATTTCTTGGGATAGTAGAGAAAATATATAAAGTGTTTTGAAATGTCTTTTGAAAATTAGTTTTCGTGTGTAAGTGCAAAAATAGTTTGAGCAAACTTCTAACAACTATCTACTTTTGTACTTGAAAAGGGTTGTTCTTTTCCTCCTATCCTTTAGACAACGCTATCCTACTATTAGTGAGTAGGTAGACCTATCGTTGGATGTTTTAAGAGACATTCGAAGGGACGTCACAGTCACGAGGCCAACTTGTGGAGATGCTTTAGCAATTCTATTTTATGGACTAGATCTTTTACCGAGAAGGCAACTTGTAGGATCATCGAGGGACTATGATCTTTTGATTTTACGGGTCTTTGCTAAAGTGTTCTTGCGTCATGACTGTTTTTTAAAGGCAACCAAAGTGGGCGTACCTTAGAGGTGCTTGTGTGCAATTGTGTTGTGTTTCCATTATTTCATCTTTAAACATTTAGGTGTTCTACCGTTTGTTTTCAGATCTTGTTATGCAATCCTATTTAGCATACATATAAGCAGTTAATATATGTATAGGAATTTAAAGTGCGTGAATTTAAATGTACGCTATTACAATGCTTTGGGAAGGGGGTTTACATTGTACCAGGATAAAGGGGGACAAAGCAGTAAATGTCCTAATTTTAATCTATTACATCAGGTAGGAAGATACAATAATAGTAAAAATACAGAATTAAATAAACACGCATGAAATAGAAAAGACGTCTAAAAATCCCAAAGAAAAGAAATCTTTTTGTTGTTTTTGGTATAAAAGAAAATAAAGCTTAAGTCTATTTAATTTTAATTTTAAGAAAAAGATGTTAAAATAATTAATTAATTTGTTTACAAAATTAACTTGATTAGAAAAAATACTAGCCTAATGTCTTTTTTGTGATTTTTGATTTAATGTCAAGC
Organism: Vicia faba; assembly: GCA_948472305.1. Classification (NCBI taxonomy): domain Eukaryota; kingdom Viridiplantae; phylum Streptophyta; class Magnoliopsida; order Fabales; family Fabaceae; genus Vicia; species Vicia faba. The sequence goes on along the minus strand of OX451735.1, from coordinate 178,443,552 downwards.
TGAATAGAAACAGAGTCAATAATGAAACAAAGAATAGAATGAAACAAAGAATAAAATGAAATAAGAAAAAGGGACTCCTTCGATTGCAATGAGAATGGACTTTTTGACCTAGAGGGAGAATGGATCTTTCGATGCAGAGGGAGAACGGACTTTTCGATCCATAAGGATATTGTCCTTCGATTCCGTGAAGGGGATGGGATTTCTGATCCAGGAGGGATGTTGCCTTTTTCGATCCAAGGAGGGAGTTGTTCTTCGAATTGAACCTGCAAGGAAAATGCTGGCAAAAAATAAAGATGGAGGACCTGGGAATCGAACCCAGGTCCTTCTCCCTAATTCGAAGCTTCTGTCTTTAGGCCTAAGCTTATTTTGGCTTGAAACGGTCTAAGCCATGAGTTTTGAAAGGAAGATCATGCCATGCTTTCCGATGGCGTGATTTTATTCCTGCATGCTATCTTGTTTATGATATGCTCGTATAAACATAAATGGTATTAGCAGCATATATATAGCAATAGTAGGTATTTAAAAGGATTAGAAATGCAGTTTTGATTTGGGTAAGTCCTTACCAACATGAGATTCTTCGATCTGAGCGTGGATTGGCTTGGAAAAGATTCTTGGGAATCTAAAGAACACAGATATATCCTTCATCAGGATTCAAGGCGCCTGCAAAGAAAACTGGTCAAAATTTTGATCCTGTCTATGGTGGTGTGAGTATTCTCTATTTCTAGGAAATCTCCCCTCTCTTCATGCAATACTTGTGATCTTTTTATATAGAGGGGGTAGAGGGGAAAAGAAGGCAAAGGTTTAAACATACTTGAATATGTGTTTGAAAGCCATGAATGAGAATTTGTAACATTGGCCAAACACATGGGATCTTGTCCTTTTTTTGAATTTTAAATGTATGTGGATGTGCTGGCCTTCGAATGCTCTTTTTCGAATGGGCTGATGGCTTCCATCGAATGGCCTTGATTCAACTCCTTCAAACGGCTCTGATGGAGCTCCTTCGAATGACTTTGATTCATTTCCTTCGAATGGTTCTAATTCAGTTCCTTTGAATGTCACTTGTCCAAGTACCAATCGAAGGGGATTTATTGAAATGTCAATCGAAGAGTCCTTTGCTACGCCAATCGAAAGATCTTATCCATGCCAATCGAAGGACACAGTTAACATGCCTATCGAAGCTGCCTTGACATAATGCCAAATCGAAGGATACCTTACCATGCCAATCGAAAGGCTTGGCCCAGGGTGTCAAATGAAAGGGTCTTTCAAAATGCCAATAGAAGGGCTTGACACAATGCCAATCGAAAGGCTTGTCATGAAGCCAATCGAAAGGCCTTGCATCAATTCCAATAAAAAGGCTTGGCCATAATGACAATCGAAGAATTTGGAATGTCAATCGAAAAGCTTGGCTACAATGCTAATCGAAGAGCATTGTTCATGCCAATCGAAAGGACCCTTCAGAATACCAATCGAAGGGTCTTTCAGAATTCCAATCGAAAGGTACTTAAAACACCACTTAAAAATTTTCTTTTTTAATAGGCAAGGGTTTGTGGTCAATCATGTAGGGGAAGAACTTGGAAAACATGAGAGGGAAAATTTTGGGGTACAATAGTTTCCCCTGTTCAATCATCTTAATCCTGAGGATGTAGATTGGCTTATCTGCCTTTCGTGATCTAAAGGCGGAAGATGATTGAACACTTGAGTTCCCAGAAGTTTGCACTCGTCTGAAGTGATACTATTGGTGAATAATATCTGGAATGGGCTTACATATGACATTTGGAAAAGGTGACAGGAGACTGTCAAAGAAAGGCTTAAATATGCCATCCACGGAACATGACAGAGAGTCGTCAGAGACGGGCCTAAAGATGCCATCCAGATGAATGTTAATTTCATTGAATATTCCTTTGTGGGGATTCCTATGCTTGTTGTTAGGGAGGAATCCACTGAGGAATGCTGGTCTTTGTCTTGGAACATAGAGTTTTAGGAGCTTCAGTTGTCTGTTACTCTATTGGGGAGTCATCTCTTGACTGAAGAGACGGCAGTAGACTGCTATCTGGTCAGGATCCAGGCTTCGCACTGACTTGCTGAGGATGATAAGGTTGGCTGCTATTTGGTCGTATTCCAGGCTTCATAGTGACTTATTGGGGAGATGAGATTAAACTGTTATCTGGTCAGGATCTAGGCTTCATAGTGTCTTGAATTGTTCATTGACTATTATCCGGTAAGTTTCCGGGCTTCATAGCTTCTTTAACTATAATAGAAATCTTAGTATCGATTTGACTGAACCAGAGAAAGGTCTCGAGTTATCTTCAACTGGGATAGAAATCTTAGTATTGATTTGACTGAACCAGGGGAAGGCCTCGAATATCTTCAACTAGAATATAAATTAGAGAGATCTTAGTGTCGATCTAACTGAACCAGAGAAGGTCTTTAATTAACTTTGACTTGAATGGAAATCAGAAGAATCTTAGGGTCGATTCAACTGAACCAACCAAAAGTCTTAGAATATCTTCAACTGGTATATAAATTAGAGAGATCATAGTGTCGATCTAGCTGAACCAGAGAAGATCTTGGATCAACTTTAATTGGAATGGAAATATGAAGAATCTTAGGGTCGATTCAACTGAACCAGACAAAAGTCTTGGAATATCTTCAACTGGAATACAAATCAAAGAGATCTTAGTGTCGATCTGACTGAACCAAAGAAGGTCTTGGATCAACTTTGTCTGGAATGGAAATCAGAAGAATCTTAGGGTCGATTCAACTGAACCAGACAAAAGTCTTGGAATATCTTCATCTAGAATAGAAATCAGAGAGATCTTAGTGTCGATCTAACTGAACCAGAGGAGGTCTTGGGAGGACATATTTCTGAGGAAATTGCTGAAATAGCCCTTCATCAGACGTAGCTTTTGAGAAGACTACCAGGTCATATAAGTAGCGGTGTTTGTTGAGTTGATCTTTCCCCGAAAAAGGTAAAGAGTTAGTCATATGCAATGTAATGATGTATGAAATGCATTGTGATGATGTTCTCAAAATAAATGAGATTATACTGTATGCGATGTGTATGCGCATGCTATGATGTATGAATATGGGATGCTATTGATATGTTTCCCAATCTAGGAAAATAAATTCGGGGCTACTACTGGAGAGTATTGGGAAGCTGAATCCTTCATTTCCGCTGGGAATGATGAATGGATATGATTTGTTGTGGATTGACTCTACTTTAGAATAACTCTGGAGGGAGAATGCTTTATTGGAATATTTTTCCGTTGTAGAGAAATAAACTCTTTTGGGGAATAAACATCCGTAGTTAGAGAAATAAACCCTATCTAGGAGGAGGTTTTATAACTGTTTGAAATTATAAAGCTCGGCTGGGGAACACATATTTCAGCTCTCTGCTGGAGGAAGTAATTCCTGCTCGGGGAAGAAGAGGGCAAAACTCTAGTTGTTTCTGCTCTGTGGGGAACATAGACGTCACTAGGACGTATGATGAGGATAGGGCGATAACTTTGCATTAGGACGTTTCTGCCCCTGTACCTGCTAGAGATTTTGTGGATGGATCTATGTCGTGATTGTACTTTAACATGTATTGAATGAGTTCCAGAATGACATCCGTTTTTGGATTGTATCTGCACTGTACTTGACACATGTGTTGAATGAGTGTCAGAATGACATCCGTCTCTGGATCGTATTTTCACTGTACTTGAAACATGTGTTGAGTGAGTGTTAGAATGAAATTCGTCTCTGGATCGTATCTAAAATGTATTTGAAACATGTGTTGAATGAGTGTCAGAATGATATCCGTCTCTGGATCATACCTGAACTGTAATTGAAACATGTGTTGAATGAGTGTCAGAATGACATCCGTCTCTGGATCGTGTCTGCACTGTAATAGGATAGAATCCGGAGTAGGTGTCAGGATGACATCCATTTTTGGATCGTACCTGAACCCTTTCTAGATTAGAATCTGGAGTAAGTGTCAGATGACATCCGTCTTTGGATCGTACCTACACCGTTTCTAGAGTAAGTGTCAGAATGACATCCATCTCTGGATCGTACCTGAACCGTTTCTAGAAGAGAATCTGAATAAGTATCAGGATAATATTTGTCTCTGGATCATACCTGAACCATTTCTAGATGAGAATCTGGAGTAAGTGTCAGGATGAAATCCGTCTCTAGATCGTACCTGAAATGTTTCTAGATGATATATTGAAATAAGTGTCATAATGACATCCGTCACTGGATCTTATCTACACTGTACTAGGAGTGAATCTGGAGTAGGTGTCAGGATGACATCCGTCTTTGGATTGTACCTGAACCGCTTCTAGATGATAATTTGCTTTATTCAGAATGCTTCCATTGGGAATTCTTGTTTTGTTGTTTTGAGAAGAAATCCATTGAGGAACATTGATTTTGCTTGATTGTACGTGATTCGTTGTTGGAATTCATGTCTAATTCCCCATGTGATTCAGATGGAGATCTGCCCTTGGTTGTTTGGCATTTTTGAGAGATTCGTTGAATCTTGACTTGACTTCCCCAGATGATGGAAAATGATCATGTTATGCCCCATGGTTGGAAGTGTTTCACCACTTGAGGTGAACCTTTTCATTGAGAAAATTTTTATTCACTAGATATTCGTCAAGTGAATTTCTCTATTTGTTGAATAGATAACTATATGCAAACAACGATATTCAAATAATGCAAACTTTATACTTGTCTTGATGTTTTTGAAAAATTCATTTTTTCAGTAAAACAAATTTTGCAAGAGGGTGATATCAACTCAGGATTTATAGCAAGTCCTACAGGAATCAGGATAACTTTTGTAACATTATGCTTTCGAACTAACCTATGCTTCAGTTAGGAATTTTAAGGGTTGTAGTGTGGCCTGGTTCACGGTTTAAGAAACAAAGGATAAAGGCTCAAAATTTATTTGTACCCACCCGTTCTTCGTAATGTTCTTCAGTCCTATGCTCAGTTAATTGTGCATTTAAGTCCCGACTGAGTCTGGCATCTTGTCCTTGATGTTTCGGTGATGGTTCGGATACTGACAGTTTATTTTGAATAGGAAGTCATTTTTGTAATCTTTTTTGTCGAGGACTTGTAGTAACCTCTTTTTCTTTGGTTTTCGTTATCCCTTCTTTTGCCTGAACTATTTCTTTTTGTGATTATAGTCAGCGAGATGGCCCAGTTTTTTCTTAAGTATCCTTCATAGGTTTTGACTTAGCGGGCTTTTATTGTCAGAGATAATGACTGCCTGTCTTGACGATTATGCGGAACCATCACCGTCTTTTGATTTAGAAGGACGTCTTCGATGCCATTCATTGTGTACGAAGCGGAAGATTGCGACTGAATGCATGCTGAATTAACTGAGAAAACTACCCTGCCTCGGGTTATGATTAAGGGTTTTAATTTGTGTGAAAAGAAGAGCTCCTACTTCTTTGGCTCAAGGGTTGACTAGGGATTATCTTCCTTATAACTCCACTATTTGGGATTTGAAACAATGCCTGTACATCGTCAGCAAGGTATGTTTAAAAGCACGCTGTGTGAGATTATGGTATCATTTTTGTCATCCTCTCTCTAAAGGATCAAAGCTTTTGATCGAGAGTTGAATATCACGTGAAGGAAGCAAGAAAACAGTTTAAATAAAATGACAATGAAACCATTCAAGACAAACATATGCGACGCATTAATGGTAAAACCAAAGTTCGGCAACAGTGATTGTTTGACCAACAAATGAAATTACAAATGAAAAATAAAAATGAATTGGGCGTTCTCAATGATTTGGCCTAGGAGCAGTGATCACTTTGTGAGTCTCTGGAGGGTCTAATTCAATCTCCTTGGCGTCAATCATATCCTGGATTTTTTTCTTCAGAGCCCAGCAACCATTTGTATCATGTCCAGGACTATCAGAATGGTATGCACACCTTTCGTCGGGGTGGTAACTAGGAGAATAAGTATTGGGATTTCGCAGAGGAGCCTTTAATATAATCAATCCTACTTTCAACATGTGTTGTAATTCTTGGGCTAGTGACATGTTGATTTTGGTGAATTTTCTCTTAGGTGTGACCTCTTTGTGCTGGTTCCCCTATTGGTTTCGTTGCATAGGTGTAGAGTTAGAGACCAGTATTGCCCCCACAGATTGATTGTGGTCGTCTGCCTTATTATGACTGTTGTACCCCAAAATTTTCCCTCCCATATTTTTCAATACATTTCAAGTGAGATCCTCAAATTGCTCAAGGAAGTCCAAGGGTTGACCAGAGAAACACCCTCCTAAGGTAGTCTACCTCAAATTAGGGTTTCATGTTGCATCAAGATACTTGAGTCCAAGGGATCCCAAATTCTCACCATTGTCCTAATATGTTCTCAAGGTCATCCATGTCAATTTTCAATCCCTACAGAGAAAATTTGCTCAGTCAATTGCTCAAAAGCCTGAAAATCGACTATGCTAGGGCAAAAGTCAACTATAGCCCACATACAGTCAAACCTCAAGATTTTTGATCAACATCCTCATTTTTAAGTGATATTAATCATTTGATCAAGGGTTGATCATGATTCCTCAAGGATTGCTCACAATTCATCAAAACCCAAAAGTTGCTAAATTAGGGTTTTATAGGAAAAGTCAACTCAACTTTGACCAAGCATAACTTTCTCATACTTTATTAGAAATGACCCATCCAAAGCTCATTTTGAATAGGATGCAATGCCCTAAAATTCATCTTCAGCTCCCAAGTTCAAAATATGCACTCACAAGAAGTTATGAATTTGGATATTATAGGTCATTTTGAAAAGTCAACAAAAACACCTTTTTTATCAAAGCTTCATACATGAACATGGAAGACTAAATTCAAAATAGACCAAACGGGTTTCTTAGAGGACATCCTAAGCTTTCTAAAAAGTTCAAGAACACATATCTAGGGTAAAAACTGAAAGAGTTATGCATTGGTGAAGTTGACCTTTTTTGCAAAATTGCCAAAAGTCAAAAGTGGCCAAAATTGCAATTTTTGTCAAATGGGCCCAACTTTTTGTGCTTGCATTGAGTTTGTATCATGATCCACGACCCATGATCCTTCCCACTTGCCTTTATTTTTTTTGTCATTTATTTTGATTTTTATTTCAATTAAATCAAATTAAATCAAAATAAAATCATGAAAATATCAAAATCATTTAAACCTTGAGATTTTATGCATATTTCAGGTCCATGAATAGTTGGCAAGGAGATGAAATCGTGCAAGGCTTGTTTATACACACAAAGATTGAGTTTTGCTTGATTTAGAAAGATTTGAATAAGAATCAAATCATGATTCAATCACCTTAATTGAAAAAGATTTGTAGCAAATTTGTAACCCTAATCCATTCAAGGATACATATAGAGCATTTGCAGACAAAAAGCACAGGGGTTGGAGGCGTGAGAAGCTGAGGAAAAACTTGAAAAAACTCAACAAAAGTGGCAATCAGATTTCATAGTTACAGGCTCTTTCAAGCTATTCCTAGCATACAATTCACTTGTTGGGCATTCAAGGAGTCTCTCCCAATCATCAACAAGCGTTTTCGCGCCCAGACACGTATTGTAAGCACCTCACGATATCCTTACTTTCTTGAAATTCAATATCATGATTCTGGCATTTCTAGCATGAATTCTTTACATATTCTTGTTCATTGAAACATTTGCAAGCTAATGGTAATGATCAATTGCATTTTTGTTAGCCATACAGAGATATGCCATGATTAGGGTTTAGGGTTCATTTTTAGGGGTTTTGATTGCAGGGACAATTAGCCATGAAGAGTGGTACCATGATGCTCGTGAGGTTTCCACGAGTTGATTGGTACCACTGGAATCAATTTATCATGCGTGCAGTGGATTTTGGAAAATTACAGGGGCTATACCTACAGAGAATGTCTGTAGGTAAAAGTTGTTTTACCTAAAACGACGGACAAGGTTAAACGGTGACTGCGTGGCAACACCCCATTCGCCCATTTGAATTCTGGCGCGTTTGTTTGATTACTGGCATTGTTTTTCATTTTATTATTATTATTGCATATACTAACAAATGAATTCAAGTGGCCCAGTGGTATCCAGGGAAGGCGTTAAGGCTTTGCAGGCATGAGGTCAGGGGTTCGACCCTTGCCTCCAACATTTTCCATTTTCTCAATCTTTATTTACAGATTCAGTGCACCCTTGGCCCAAGCGTCTCACCATAGGCCCTAAATGTTCAGCCACCAGATCTCCAACGAGCTTGATCCAAGGACCATTCTTTGAAGGTCCATGATGCACCTTAGTCAAGCTAATACACCAAATCTGGGAAGTCAAACATGGACCAAGGCATATTGGGCTTTTTGACACCCCCCTTTTACTTTTGATACCAGGCCCAATTCTTTCTTTTCTTTTATATATTTTCTTTTATTTATTTATTTATTTGTTTGTTTAAATTATTTTCTAACATAAAAATTAATCTTTTTTTTTTACAAAAAACTCATAAAAATCAATTTCATCAAATTTAGGTTTTTATATATTATGTCAAAATTAATTTAATTAGTTTAATTTAATTTAGGGTAACTTTAATCTTTTTTTGTAAATAACTTCAAAAAAAATTAGAAAATTAGGGTTTTGTTTAAATTAATTTTTATTTTCTTTTTCTTAAAATAACAAAAATACAAAGATAGGCCAAATTAATTATTTTTATTAATTAGTAATTAGGTTTGTATTTATTCATGAAAACCTTATTTTCTCAAAAAATAATCAAAAACAACAAAAATGATTTTTCTTTTAATTAGGTTTAGACGGGGTCAAAACCCTAATTTTTTATCGTTCTCGTTTCATCGCGCGCACTTATTGTTTTTTACAATATTAATGTAACTGCTCATGGTATGTAATAGTTTAATTATGATTTTTCTTTTATTTATCGTTTTACGAGTTTTTGGCTGTGTAATTAATCCCCCTCCCCGAAGCCTTGTAATAGCGTAGTTTTATTTTTCGCATTTTAATTTTCGCAAATATTAACTGTTAGATGTATGATAATAGGATTGCATGACAAGAATGTATGTTAATTTTAAAATGGTTAGCAAACCCTAAATGTGCAAAGATAATAACTGAAATCAAATCACTCACACATACGCACTCCTAGGGTATACTCTCACTTCAGTTGCCTTCGGTAAACGATCATTAAGTATACGGTGTCTTAGTGGTTTCCCTCTTGTCTAAACAAAGATCAAATGTCCCGTTCGAAAAGGTTGCCTCGGAAATGTTGCCTCGGAAATGTTGCCTCGAATATGATCTTAAGACATTAAGGTTATTACTAAGACGTCCTAACATTGCTTTAGTGATCGTACGTCCCTTTCAAATTGACCCTTACAATTCCAAAGACGATGCTACCTACTCACTAATAGTAGGGTAGAATTTCCTAAAGGAAACAAGAACAGAAACATTCTTTTTTCGAGTAGGTAGATGCTAGTAGGTACTTGCTCAAAATCAAACTTTCACACTTACACTTTTTTTAAACAAAGTTTTCAAAACGACTTCGTAACACTCTTGAGGACTGATACAAGGGTTAAAATGAAGTAAAACAAAAACTTTTCAAAACACACAAACACGAAAGCAATTTTTAAAATGATGAGCAAGTACCTAAGAGCCCGTAGAAAACTATGGATAGAAAGGGTGCTAATACCTTCCCTTTCTATAATCTACCCCCCATATTCAAAATCTCGAAAAAGGAATTTTTCTGTGCTTTTGTCCTTTCCAGTTGGATAAAATAAAAGTTGGTGACGACTTCATCTTACTGCGACATTTTGCGAACACAAATGCAAAACGCAAACCAGCATTTTCCTAAAAACAATCTGGTTCTGCCACCGTATCACAATGATCCTTCTGGCCATACACATCATTGGATTCCTTCTTGCCAACGAGTGGCTTCTTCTCAGAATTAGAAGATGCAGCCATCAGGATCTTCCCACTGTTGATACCATTTTCGATCCTTTCTCTAGTCAGAACCATTTATGTGAACCCGGATGAGGAACTCCCAATCAGCAAATTGAAGAATGGGCCTATCAGAGTGCCCATGAACATGTCTACCATTTCACGATCATTCAGAGGAGGTTTTACCCTTCCAGCTAGGTCCATCGATTTTTGTGCATATTCCTTGAACCCTTCTCTTGAGCTCATGGACATATTCTGCAGTTGCACTCGAGTTGGTGCCAAGTTAGCATTGTATTGGTACTACTTGTAGAAAGCAGCAGCCAAGTCTTCCCAGGTATGGATGTCAGTTCCTTCTAGTTGATAGAACCAATCCAATTGAGTGCCAGCTAAACTTTCTTGGAAGAAATGGACCCATAACTTCCGGTCAGCAGTGTGAGGCTAGATCTTTCTGACATATGACCTCAAGTGAAGCTTGGGACAGGAAACACCGTCATATTTTGCAAAGATAGGGACCTTGAGCATAGGTGAGATGACCACCCCTGGAACAAAATATAATTCTTCAAAATCCAGACCGGGAACCCTTTGAATCTCCATGGCGTTGAGCCAATCCTCCATCCATTTGTATTTATCGCCAGCAGGAGGATATTGCTCCTCAGAGTAGTTAGGTTCATCTTCTTCAGACGCTGGATTGTTGTCTTCTTCCTCTGATTCCTTGTCATCTTCCTCTTGATTATCCCTCCTCTTTGATGGGGTTTCGAAATCTAGAGCTCGGTTAGCTGGTCTTCTTCTTCCCACACTCAAAACACGAACTGGTTTCTTTGCCTTCTTAGCCTTCTTTTTAACGATCAGAGCTTTCAGGTCTTCTTGCCCCTGGGTCAAAGTCAGGAACATTTGTTGGAATTGAGCGTTTTGAGCTTGAAGGTCTTTGATTGTTTGTTCAAGAGCCATTTCTTTAATTGCTAAAATAAACAGTGAAGAAGATGAGAATCCTGCTTTGAAACCTGTTTATGTAATGACATGTATGATATGCGTATGCAATGTTTTCAAGGACTCACGGGGTAAACAAGAAGATGCCAGTAGTTGAAATTTGTAGATTTGAAGAACTCCGTATTGTTGAGTGTCCTTCTATGAGAAACAAGCTCACCATATCAAGTGGGTCATATCCCCTGACTCAAGTTATTGTGTTTTGATCTTTTGACGGCATTAGTTAGAGGAAAATAAATCCTATTGCCCCTTGCTAGACGTCTGGTTCATCATAACCTGCACCATAGGCCCTTGAGATCCTTGAAATGGTTAAGGAGATGATGTGGCATGATGCTATAATGTGTATGCTATGCATCAAGAAAAAATGCAGGGTAAGAAACCAAATTATTGGATTTATACAAACAAGGTCCTGCAAGGAATACAAACAAAGTCCTACAATGAGTTCAAATCGTTAGGCAAAGAAAGCAAACAAGTCACACAAATAGCCTTAGGTTTAGGCTTGCATGGGGTTTGTAGGTAAGTACCCTCTTGAAGTTTAGTTGGTTCAACCTGTCTTAGAAATAGTAACTGGGTTCTAAAGAGTCTCAATATCACTGATCTTTCTTTATCGGTATTATTTCAGCTTAGCAATCGTTTCTTGCAGCCAAAACATCCTGAAAGTCAGATCTCAATGAGTGTAGTATCGAGTATCAACTAATTCCTAGATTTACACTGAGACCGGCTATCTCACTACTTTCTAATGGCCAAGTTTGTTCAACTAAGGTTCTAAGGTTCGTTAGTGCTTCACGATACCACACAGCGGCCCCGTATTCTCCTCGATTCAACACAAGGGATATCGGTACCATCCAAAGTGTCACACCAACATAGCCATCGCTTCAACCATATCGGTCTATGTTGTACAGTCTCCACTGTCTATTGTTGTTTACCTAAAAGTGTGCCCCAGATCTAGGTTTAGGATCTATAGAAACAACCCAAACAGCCCTCCAAGGGTAAAGCAAACAAAGCACAACAAAGCAATTAAGTAATGAACTAACTCTAAGGTAACCCCACTTTTTTCCCAAGCAGAGTTGCCAGTTCTGTGATACGGTGGCAGAACCGACTGTTTAATACTGGTTTTGCATTTTTGTTCGCAAATGTCGTGGTAAGCAAGAGTCTCCACCGCCTTTTATTTTATCCAACAAAGGAAAGGGTGAAAAGAACAGAAAAGACATTTTCGAGATGTTTTATGAGTAAGGGGGGTAGATTATGGAAAGGGGAGGTGTTAGCACCCTTTCTATCTGTGGTTTTCCACGGGCTCTTAGAGGTTTGCTCATTTTAAAATACCTTTTCGCTTTTTGTTTGAAAATGTTTTGAAGACTCCTTGGTACGGAGAACTTTATAATGTTTCTCGGGATAGTAGAGAAAATATACAAAGTGGTTTGAAATGTCTTTTGATAATTAGTTTTCGCGTGTAAGTGAAAAAATAGTTTGAGCAAACTTCTAACAGCTATCTACTTTTGTACTCGAAAAGGGTTATTCTTTTCCTCCTATCCTTTAGATAGCGCTATCCTACTATTAGTGAGTAGGTAGTCCTATCGTTGGATGTTTTGAGGGACATTCGAAGGGATGTTACAGTCACGAAGGAAACTTGTAAAGACGCTTTAGCAATTCTGTTTTAGGGAATAGATCATTTACCGAGAAGGCAACTTGTAGGGTCATCTAGGGACTATGATCTTTTGATTTTATGGGTCTTTGCTAAAGTGTTCCTGCCTCATGATTGTTTTTTAAAGGCAACTAAAGTGGGCGTACCTTAGAGGTGTTTGTGTGCAATTGTGTTGTGTTTCAGTTATTTTATCTTTAAACATTTATGTGTTCTACCGTTTGTTTTCATATCTTGTTATGCAATCCTAGTTAGCATAGTTCTAAGCAGTTAATATATGTACAGGAATTTAAATCTACGCTATTACAATGCTTCGTAGAGGGGATTCACATTGTACAAGGATAAAGGGGGACAAAGCAGTAAATGTCCTAATTTTAATCTATTACATCTGGTAGGCAGATACCATAATAGTAAAAATACAGTATTAAATAAACACGCATGAAATAGAAAAGAAGTCTAAAAATCCTAAAGAAAAGAAATATTTTTGTGGTTTTTGGTATAAAAGAAAATAAAACTTAAGTCTATTTGATTTTAATTTTAAGAAAAAGATGTTAAAATAATTAATTAATTGGTTTACAAAATTAACTTAATTAGAAAAATACTAGCCTAATGTTTTTTTTGTGATTTTTGATTTAATGTCAAGTTGAATAGAAAAGAGTCAATAATGAAACAAAGAATAAAATGAAAAAAGAAAAAGGGACTCCTTCGATTGCAAGGAGAATGGACTTTTCGACCAAGAGGGAGAATGGATCTTTCGATCCAGAGGGAGAACGGACTTTTCGACCCATAGGGATGTTGTCCTTCGATTCTGTGAAGGGGATGGGATTTCTGATCCATGAGAGATGTTTCCTTTTTCGATCCAAGGAGGAAGTTGTTCTTCGAATTGAACCTGTAAGGAAAATGCAGGAGAAAAAAAACAAAGATGCAAGACCTGGGCATCGAACCCCGGTCCTTCTCCCTAATTCGAAGCTTCTGTCTTCAGGCCTATGCTTATTTTGGCTTGAAACGAGATATGCCATGAGTTTCGAAAGGCAGATCATGCCATGCTTTCCGATGGCGTTATTTTATTCCTGCATGCTATCTTGTGTATGATATGCTGATATAAACATAAATGGTATTAGCAGCACATATATACCAATAATAAGTATTTAAAAGGATTAGAAATGAAGTTTCGATTTGGGTAAGTCCTTACCAATTGTAGATGCTTCAATATGAGCTTGGCTTATCTTGGAATATATTCTTGGGAATCTCAAGAACACAATATATCCTTCGTCTGGATTCAGGGCACCTGCAAAGAAAACTGGTCAAAATTTTGATCTTGTCTATGGTGGTATGAGTATTCTCTCTTTCTAGGTAATCTCCCCTCTCTTCATGCAATACTTATGATCTCTCAATATAGATGGGGTAGAGGGGACAAGAAGAAAAAGGTTTAAATAACCTTGAATATGTGTTTGAAAGCCATGAATGAGAATTTGTAACATTGGCCAAACACATGGGATCTTGTCCTTTTTTTGATTTATGAATGTATGTGGATGTGCTGGCCTTCGAATGCTCTCTTTCTAATGGGCCGATGGCTTCCTTCAAATGGCCTTGATTCAGCTCCTTCGAACGGCTCTGATGGAGCTCCTTCGAATGACTCTGATTCATTTCCTTCGAATGGTTCTGATTCAGTTCCTTCGAATGTCACTTGTCCAAATACCAATCGAAGGGGATTTATTGAAATGTCAATCGAAGAGTCCTTTGCTACGCCAATCGAAAGATCTTGCCCATGCCAATCGAAGGACACAGTTAACATGCATGTCGAATCTTCCTTGACACAATGCTAAATCGAAGGATCCCTTTCCATGCCAATCGAAAGGCTTGGCCCAGGGTGTCAAACGAAAGGGTCTTTCAGAATGCCAATCGAAGACCTTGACATAATGCCAATCGAGGGGCTTGTCATGAGGCCAATCGAAATGCCTTGTATCCATGCCAATTGAAGGGCTTGGCCATAATGCCAATCAAAGCATTTGGAATGTCAATCATAAGTCTTGGCTACAATGCTAATCGAAGAGCATTCATGCCAATCGAAAGGCTCCTTCAGAATACCAATCAAAGGGTCTTTCAGAATGCCAATCGAAATGTACTTAAAACACCAATTAAAATTTTCTTTTTTCTTAGGCAAGGGTTTGTGGTCAATCATGTACGGGAAGACCTTGGAAAACATGAGATGGAAGATTTTGGGGTACACAACAACGCTTTTAAGATTTTTTTTTTAAATTTATATGACTTTAGACAGAACTTAGGAGAAGCGTTGACTAATGTGGTCCTTTACCAGCGCTTTTTTTAAGCGCTTTCTAAAGCAACCCTTTTAAGATTTTTTTAAATTTATATGTTTTTAGACAACGATTTGGAGAAGCGCTGGCTAATGTGGTCCTTTACTAGTTCTTTTTTAAGCGCTTTCTAAAGCAACCCTTTTAGTAGCGCTTTTAAGATTTTTTTATAAAATTTATATGACTTTAGACAGTACTTAGGCGAAGCGCTAGCTAATGTGGTCCTTTACCAGCTCTTTTTTTAAGCTCTTTCTAAATAAACCCTTTTAGCAGTGATTTTCCGAAGCGCTGTCTAAGGTCGGCCTTTTAGCAGCGCTTTTACTCATTTTGGTATACAGTTTCCGTGTTTTATTTTTTAATTTACTTATAACAGCGCTTTTGTATAAAAGCGTTGTCTAAAGTCCTTTTTGGCATAGTGAACCTCCAGACGCCCTAGATTGGGATTCCTCAAACTATAAAATTAGAGGACGAGACCGGTACCATTAGATTCTTCTCTTCAAGATGATTCTAATGGTACCATCGTGCCAAATTTATATAAATTGAGCAAGTCTTAAATTGAGAAAATGCATAAATAATAGCGAGCACAAAATTTTCGAATATCTCACTCAAATCTCAATGAAATCACAAATTGTAAAGAGCATGAGAATTAGAAGGATGCAAACAGTTGATTAGTCTTTTATTTGGATCGATTTGTCCAAGAAATATACCTGAATGAAGTAGCACAAGATGGATCTGAAACTGGAATTCTGTAGATCAATATAGGTTATAATTCTTGAAGGTGAGAGTGTGGTTAGCTTCAGAGAAGTTCAATGAAGCTAACTGAATGGAGCTTTTGGTGTTTTGGAGTGAGAAAGCAAGAAATCAGAAATTCAAATTTAGAGTTCGTGTGTGATATGAATAGGGTTCAATTGGCTATCAAAGCTTGAGGAAATAAATGCAATATGTCCCTCTATTTATAGGGAAATAAATGGGAGGCTCAAGTGTGTGGAATGATGAAGTTTGGAGGAAATCGTGTGAAGTTGCAAGCATGAAAAGTGTAACTCGTATTTTGCTCAAAACTCAACCAAAATTTGTGTTTCAAGGT
Organism: Vicia faba; assembly: GCA_948472305.1. Classification (NCBI taxonomy): domain Eukaryota; kingdom Viridiplantae; phylum Streptophyta; class Magnoliopsida; order Fabales; family Fabaceae; genus Vicia; species Vicia faba. The sequence continues at coordinate 178,427,626 of OX451735.1, read as the reverse complement.
GCTAATCATTTCTGGAAGATTTTTAAACATGATTAGAAGTAAAAATGCTCAAAAATTTGGTGATTAGAAGCTGAATTATGCATTTTAAATTCTGACATGGAGGAAAAAGTCAGTTTCAAGGTATCAACTTTGAATCAATGGCATTCACAACTCAAGGAGTCTTAGGACATGATTCTTGAAGCAACTGAAAGATAAGGTCACAAATTTTAGAATGTGAAAATAATGGGATTAAACTGATACATGAGCTAGGAGTTATGATGAGTCAAAGTTGAGAAAAAGATGCTGATTTTTTGTACTTAGAAAAATCCTAAGTTTTTCTCAAAAAATGTCCTATACTGTTTTGACTCCAAACAAGGCCTTTCTATAAAATTGAGCTTTGATCATTAATTCTAGATTTAAGTGAACTCCTTAAAGAGTATTTTGAAACTTTAATCACTCAAAAATAATAAGCATTGAAAAAGTTATGGCCTTGTGAAGTTGATGGAAATTCATGAGATGACCTATAATCATTTGCATTCTTAGGGCATCTTCCATCCATTTTTAAGATTTGCATATAAAAGAAGAGTTGAATTTCACATAATTAAGATCATTATGGAAAAAGAATAGGCTCAAGGGGATAAAAATTGACCAAGTTATGATCTTTTGAAGTTTAGGGAATTTGATGGCCTATCTAGAGGACTTGTAATCTTTCTTCATAATTAGGCATCTTCCACATAAAAGTTTCTTGAATTTTTTGAAATGATTGGTTTGTAACTCTTTAAAGGGAAGCATGTATTTGGAATCAATGAAAAATAACAAAATATGAGCAAGATATAACCCTAGCTCCTAAAGTACCAAAATGACTTGGAAAACCCTTTCAATTTTGACAATCTTCCTTGCACAATAATTCTTTCCATGTTAATATAAGTTGTTGAGGATGATAATAAGAACCCATAGAAACAAAAAACCTCAAAATATTAAGAATTGAGAGAGTTATGAACTTGTGACCAAGAAATCAAAGACTTGTCTGATTAGGTTAAACTTCTTCAATCAACTCTTGCATCTTTTGATTTTCTTTGAAAAATTGAGGCATGATAAATCATGGTAAACCTTGTCATGATATTGTAATTGAAAGCTTCTCAAGTCATGTTTAAAGCATTGGTTTTGATGAAGACAACATGGATATCAACATTCAAAGGATGTGCAAAAAGTTTATCAATATCATATAAAACCTTGTTACAAGTCTTGAAGATTAGAAGAAGAATTATTAAAGAAACAACAAATGTCAAAAGGTATAAATAATTCTTAAACTTGAATATAGATGTTCACAAATATGCATTCATAATCATATACATATCCCACATTTTTAACAATAAGAAAAACTATGTTTGAAATCTTTTTCAAAAGGATTTTTTGAAAATAAACTTTCAGGAACCGGTTCCTACCTAACAGGGAACCGGGTTCCAAACTTGTTCAAAAATCACTTCCCTGGAATTTGTACCAGGAACCGGGTTGTACCTATAGGGGAACCGGTTCCTGCGTGTCATTTTTGAATTCTGGGTTATAACGTTCACTAGGAACCGGGTTCTGCCTGGGTCGAAACCAGTTCCCAGCGAACCAGTACAAATTTTCTTTTGTTTTTTGAACATAATTCAAATTGTATTCTTTCATGATTGCATTGCATCTTTTCATATCAAATGGCATGAATGAAGAGGTATTTGTGACATTATAAATTGTGCAGATTTTCAAATTCAAATTACCTTCTTCAATTAACAATTTTCATCATTCAAATTTGCATATTCTTACAAACTTTCAAGTGTTATTACAAATCATAAATTTTGTGAAACTTGCCATATACATTTTCATTAAGAAATCATTACAAGTTTCATACATTCATTATGAACATTTATAATCATTGCTTGAGAATTGTTTCTTTCTTGAAGTAGAAGATCAATCAAAGATTGATAGTGCTCTCCATCTCTTTCAAATAAATCATTGTATTACAAAAAGAAAGTATTCCCTTATTATCCAGGATTGTTGGAAATAAGTGTTGTGATTTGAAGAGGATTGTTCTTCATTCACATTAGTGTTTGTTTGACCTTAAAGTTGTTAAGAACCTTTGGTCACCCTATAGGTTAGATAGTAAGCATAGGTTGTACAATCATTCTAAACTATAGTGAAATCTCTTTCGTGTTGGAAAGGGGACTGGAGTACTCTCGGATTGTGAGGGGAACCAGGATATATCGCCGTGTTCTTTACTTTTCCGCTTTTGTCGTTTTCATCACCATAATCAAGAAAAGATAAGATATAGTCAAAAAACCTTCAAACACTTAACCAAATTACTACAAGTATTCTCTTAAAACTGAATAAATTTTTATATACCTAATTCACCCCCCTCTTAGGCACTCTTAGACTTACAATTGGCATCAGAGCAAGTTATAGGTAACTTGTTCCTAAAGATCCAGAATGGCTTCCGCAAATCAAAATCCGGTTTTCAAAGATGGTGGTAGTAACAACAAGCCTCCATTGTTTTGTGGTGAATACTTTGACTTTTGTAAAATTCGCATGAAGGCTCATCTTGAAGCGCAAGGAGAAGAAATATGGAATGCTGTTGAGAATGGTCCATTTAATCCGGTGTGTGTTGTCAATGGTGTTGGGTCATCAAAGCCTAAAGCATCATGGGATGACGATGACAAGAAAAAAGTTCTCTTTGACAAAAAGGCAATCAATATTCTCCAAAGTGCTTTTAGTATGGATGAATTTTTCCGAGTATCAGCATGTACAATGGCAAAGGAAATTTGGGATACTCTTGTAGAAACTCATGAAGGAACCGCCGAAGTCAAAAGGTCTAGATTGAACACTTTGAGTCAAGAATATGAATTATTCAGAATGCTGCCCGGAGAATCCATCCTTGACTTGCAAAAGAGATTCGTTCACTTGACAAACCATTTGAAGGCACTCGGTAAGACTTTAACTAACGATGAATTAAATCTTAAAGTGCTTAGGACTTTAACTAGGGAATGGCAACCAAAAGTGACGACAATATCCGAAAAGAAAAGCCTAGCAACTATGACTTCCGCAACACTTTTCGAAAAGCTTCAAGAATATGAGACGGAACTTGGAAGGCTTGAAAAACATGAGAATCATGAGAAGAAATCCAAAGGAATTTCTTTGAAAGTTGATTCAAAAGAAAGTCAAGATAAAGATGCATCAGAGGAAGATGAAAACTTCTTGCTTCTTGTAAAAAGGTTAGGAAAATATTTTGGTCATAAAAATAATCTTCATAATGCTAACTTTGTCAAAAGAAAGAAATTTTATAAGCATAAAGATAAAGAAGCCTCCACATCAACACAAGATGTCTCATGTTATGAATGTGGAAAGCAAGGACACATCAAGCCAAACTGTCCAAATCTCCCAAAGAAAAATGGATTCAAAGGAAAGGACTCAAAATAAAAGAAAGCCTACATAGCATGGGAAGATAATGATATGAGCAGTTCATCGGAATCGGAAAGCGACGAATGTGCAAACTTAGCCATAATGGCATCGCATCACTTCGACGATGAAGAAGAGGTTAGTAATGAATTTAATCTTTTTGATGATGATGTTCAAGGTGCAATTGATGAACTCTTGAAAGAATGCAAACGTTTATACAAAAAGGTGTCAAAACAAGAAAAATAACTTCTAATTTGTCTAGAAAAAATTGACACCATGACTAAAGATTTTGATCTTCAAAAACAGAATTTTATTAAAGAAAAGGAAAACTTTGCATGCTCCAAGTGTGAATCAAATGTCTTTCAAATTTTTCAATTGAAAAGAGTCATTGAACGATATGAAAAAGGACAAATAGGATTGGAAGGATTACTAAGCCAACAACGTTATCCAAATGATAAAAGAGGTCTTGGTTATGTGAATACTAAGAAACCAAGTAACAATCCCACTGTTTTGTAAAGGCTAGTAATAGTTCCAATCCCAAGAAAGTAGAAAAGAAGCAAGTTGTTCATAATCATCAAAAGAAAAAGGCTAATGTATCTAAAATAAAACAAATTCCTAGATACAAGAGCAAATTTGTTCCAAACTATTTTTACTGTGGTATTATTGGACACACACCCAATGCATGCTATATTAGAAATTTCAGTATGGCTAGTGGACATTATGCATGGGTGAAAAAGGGAACTAACTATGAAGGACCCAAGGCAACTTGGGTACCTAACAAGAAATAATTTGTTTTTGTAGGTATGCTTGAAATCCACATCAAATGTTTGGTATCTTGATAGTGGATGTTCAAAGCATATAACAGGAGATGTACACCAATTTTCATATCTAGTACGTAAAGCCAAAGGGTATGTCACCTATGGAGACAACACCAAAGGAAAGATACTTGGCGTTGGAATAGTTGGCACACCTCCATCCAGTCAAATTGAGGATGTTCTCTATGTTGAAGGATTAAAGCACAACCTTCTTAGCATAAGTCAACTTTGCGATAGAGGGTTCAAGATCAAATTCAACAAAGAAGAATGCCTTATTATGGATGAGGCAACCAATGAGGTAAAACTCAAAGGTATAAGATCTAAAAATATTTTTATGATTACTTTAGATGATTTGTCTATGAAGGTACAATGTCTTATGGTATACAACAATGACGCTTGGTTATGGCACAAGAGGATTACTCACATTCACATGGAGCACTTGAACAAATTGGTTAAGCATGACTTAGTTATTGGTCGACCAAAGATGAAGTTCATCAAAGACAAATTATGTAGTGCATGCCAAAAGGGCAAACAGACCAAATCAACTTTCAAACCAAAGAATGTGGTTTCAACAACAAGACCACTTCAATTGTTGCATGGATCTTTTTGGTCCATCTAGAACAAGAAGCTTCAGAGGTAACATTTATGCTTTAGTTATTGTTGATGATTTTTCTAGATATTCTTGGACTTTGTTTCTTGTGCAGAAAAGTGATTCCTTTAAAGCTTTTAAGAAGTATGCTAAGCAAATCCAAAATGAAAATTCACTAAAGATTGTATCCATAAGAAGTGATCATGGTGGAGAATTCCAAAATGCACAATTTGAAGAATTTTATGAAGAACATGGTATCTCTCATAATTTTTCAGCACCTAGAACTCCACAACAAAATGGAGTAGTTGAAAGAAAGAATAGGTTTCTAGTGGAACTTGCAAGAACAATGCTTAGTGATGCAAATCTTCCTAAATATTTTTGGGCGGATGCGGTTAGTATGGCGTGTTATGTTGGAAATCGAGTTATCATTAGACCTATAATAAAGAAGACTCCATATGAACTCTTCAAAGGAAGAAAGCCAAATATTGCTTACTTCGACATTTTTGGATGCAAGTGTTTTGTTCTTAACAATGACAAAGACAATCTCGGTAAGTTTGACGAGAAATCCGACGAAGATTTACCCCCAGAAGAACTTTCAAATGATCAAGTTGTGAAATCACCGGAAAATCAAGAAGACATTGTACAACAAGAATTCAAGGAGATAAGGAGGCTATTACAGATGCAACCGCTCTTAAGAACACCAGAATCATTCTTGATGCAAGAGGTCACTTTCACTACAAAGAGGATTTCGAACCAACTATCCACTATGTTGCTCAACCTCCCGAAGGCGGATACACCATAGACATGTTGTTTAATCAAATGACCATCTTCCAAAGACATGTCGATGATCGCTTTGATGTGCTCCAACAAGAAAATGATTCCGCACGGCGACAACTACGCAATGTCCAAAGAACTCAAAAGCTTATTCTTGATCACCTTGATAGAAAATAAGTTCAAGAGGAAGAGGAATCCGGAAGTGGAAGTGGTAGTGAAAATGGAAATGAAGATGATGGTGATGAGATGAATGAGGATGAAGACTAAAGACTTAATTTTAACTTTTATGTCATTTCTTTCATTTTCGTGTTTTAATTTGTTATGTCTAGACAATGTTCCATCTTATGTTTCGTGATGTTTATGTTTCTTATGTTTCGTTGTTATATGTTGTATTGTACAATTCGTTATGTTCGTGTTTTAGTGTGTGGTTGTGTTTAAAATTGTTTGTGTTTTTTAAATGAATTTGTTTCACTCTTTTTCCCCATCCTTTTTGATGTTAACAAAGGGGGAGAAGAATATGCATATGTGTTGTTTTGTTTCAAAGAAATTGCAGGCCAAAATAACTATCATAAAACTCACTCCAAAATTTAAAGAATCATGGGCTTAGGGGGAGCATACAATTTAGGGGGAGCCTTGCATTTGGTTAACATTTTTGCTACACAAAACAACATAAACATTTCAAGAATTGTTTTCAAGACTTGGTTGTCATCATCAAAAAGGGGGAGAATGTAATTGCAAGCTTCTTAAGTCATGTTTAAAGCATTGGTTTTGATGAAGACAACATGGATATCAACATTCAAAGGATGTGCAAAAAGTTTATCAATATCATATAAAACCTTGTTATAAGTCTTGAAGATTAGAAGAAGAATTATTAAAGAAACAACAAATGTCAAAAGGTATAAATAATTCTTAAACTTGAATATAGATGTTCACAAATATGCATTCATAATCATATACATATCCCACATTTTTAACAATAAGAAAAACTATGTTTGAAATCTTTTTCAAAAGGATTTTTTGAAAATAAACTTTCAGGAACCGGTTCCTACCTAACAGGGAACCGGGTTCCAAACTTGTTCAAAAATCACTTCCCTGGAATTTGTACCAGGAATCGGGTTGTACCTATAGGGGAACCGGTTCCTGCGTGTCATTTTTGAATTCTGGGTTATAACGTTCACTAGGAACCAGGTTCTTCCTGGGTCGGAACCAGTTCCCAGCGAACCAGTACAAATTTTCTTTTGTTTTTTGAACATAATTCAAATGGTATTCTTTCATGATTGCATTGCATCTTTTCATATCAAATGGCATGAATGAAAGGTATTTGTGACATTATAAATTGTGCAGATTTTCAAATTCAAATTACCTTCTTCAATTAACAATTTTCATCATTCAAATTTTCATATTCTTACAAACTTTCAAGTGTTATTACAAATCATAAATTTTGTGAAACTTTCCATATACATTTTCATTAAAAAATAATTACAAGTTTCATAGATTCATTGTGAACATTTATAATCATTGCTTGAGAATTTTTTCTTTCTTGAAGAAGAAGATCAATTAAAGATTGATAGTGCTCTCCATCTCTTTCAAATAAATCATTGTATTACAAAAAGAAAGTATTCCCTTACTATCCAGGATTGTTGGAAGTAAGTGTTGTGATTTGAAGAGGATTGTTCTTCATTCACATTAGTGTTTGTTTGACCTTAAAGGTGTTAAGAACCTTTGGTCACCCTATAGGTTAGATAGTAAGCATAGGTTGTACAATCATTCTAAACTATAGTGAAATCTCTTTCGTGTTGGAAAGGAGACTGGAGTACTCTCGGATTGTGAGGGGAACCAGGATATATCGCCGTGTTCTTTACTTTTCCGCTTTTATCGTTTTCATCACCATAATCAAGAAAAGATAAGATATAGTCAAAAACCTTCAAACAATTAACCAAATTACTACAAGTATTCTCATAAAACCGAATAAATTTTTATATACCTAATTCACCCCCCCTCTTAGGCACTCTTAGACTTACATATATTACTTCAAAGTATATTCTGTGATGAAGCTTGAGTCTCAATTAAGCTTTGTTGAAGAAGGCATGGAAATAAACTCATGAAATTATTAATCAAACTGATGAAATGTATTGTGCCCTTACCTATAATATCATAAATTAGAGCAGACATTCATTTTATTTATTAGTTAAAATGTTAATCAATAAAAAAATATATGAATCAAGGTGCTTGGTGATTCCTCATGAGCAAACCTAGATATATGGGGAAGAACCAAACCCAATTGTGATCTTGATATGATTGAGTTAATATGAGATGATAGAGGAATCTTAGGGGGAAAAATTGGGGTACAATAGATGGAAAGGGAGTTCATCTTCTCATTCAACAGAAGCTCTCTATCAGAAGAAAAGGTCAACATTCAGAGCTTCAACTCAGTTGAAGATGTCACTAAAAAAAAAACGCTGCAAGCTTCTATGGATCAATTCAACATCATATCAAGAAGATTCATCAATAATTCTGAGAAGAACAAAGCTTCTGAAATATGCTCTCCAAAAGTCAAGAGAAGAAGATATCATCCACCGAAAACTAGAACTTTGATTCCGGAAGAAAAGTCTACAAAGGATAACTAGAGATCAGAAACAAATATGGAAACTACTATCAGATTCTGAAAGAGATGAAGCTACTACCAAAGTTCAAGAAGTAAAAGTCTCAGAAGATGTTCAAATCAGAAGCTATTGTTGTTTAAAATTCACAAAAGAAGTTTTCATATTCTACATCGGTTGATCAGGCACATACTAAGTGGAGTCTATATATATAAGAAGAAACTCTTGCTAAGGGTTGTGCAGAAACAAGCTCGTTGACAAAGTCTCAAGTTAGTATTTACACGCGTTCTAAACAAAGTACTGATAGATACTTCTACCAGATAGAATTTATCCTACTTAAGAAAGATCCACTATGCCAAAGATAATTTTAAACAGCACACCTAAGGCAGCGCTTCTTATCAAAAGCGCTGCTAAAAGTGCATTTAAAAAAAAAACAGAAATTTTGTCATATACCTTAGACATCGCTTTCTAAAAAAGCGCTGCCTAAGGGGGTGAATATGGTTTGATAAAGCGCTGCTAAAGGGGGGTAGGTACTGAAGCGCTGCCTAAAGGGTGGGATTACACAACACTTTTTAGAAGCGCTGCCTAAAGGGTGGGCTTAAGCAGCCCTTTGTGAAAGCGCTGCCTAAAGGGGGTTAATGTGAATTTATAAAGCACTGCTAAAGGGGGTAGGTACTGTAGCGCTTTGAAGAAGCGTTGCCTAAAGGGGGGATTAAGCAGTGCTTTGTTAAAGCGCTTCCTAAATGGGGGCATTAAGTAGTGCTTTCTACTACAAGCGCTGGCTAAGGATGGGATTAACCAGTGCTTTCTCAAAGCGTTTCCCAAAGTCATGTTATAAAAAAAATAAAACACGCGCCCAACATTTCTATTTCATTAACATTATTATTTTTCCAAAACCCATTTTCACACAACATTACAGTTACAAACAAAACCCTTTTTGACTAGCTATTTTTGTTTGATTCTTGACAAAATCGTTGCATCCTTTCTTCAAGGTTCTCATCCTTCTTCCATTCAAGACTGTTTCATTCTTTCTTCCATTCACAACCAAGGTTCTCTTCTCTTCTAGGTATGATTTTTGATATATTTGATAATATTGATATATAATGTTGCATTTGGTTTAGTTGATAGTGTTGATTTATTGTTGATTTAGTGTTGATAATGTTGCATTATGTTGTGTTTTGTGTGGCATGTGGTTTTTGCATGTAAGGTATTTGTAAAAATGTCACAATGAGTTTTGCATGTAAGGTGTTTGTGTAAATGTCACAATGAATATTGCATGTATTGATTGAGAGAAAATATGTTCCTCTACAATTAATCGAGCTATACATTTTGGATTGAGAGGTTTTCGTAATAACACTTATAGTGTTGAAATTGAAAGCACTTCACATATAGTTGAAAATGAAATTGAAAGAACTCATATAGTTGATGGTGTAAAGTTGATAATATAAGTGATTATTTGATGATAATGTAAAGTTGGAACGATAATATAAATATTAGTGATAATATAGAATAGAAACGATAATATATATGTTAGAAATATTGTTTAATATATGTTTAATATATATGTTTAATATTGTTTTATTAGTAAAATATATGTTAAAAATAATATTAGTGATTACTTAATTGTGTATACATATATGTTTAATGTTGTGTAAATATTCTAATGTAATTCTTAATCTATAGATTTTTTTTATTATAATGAAATTAATTGATCATTTATATAGGTTACTTGTGAAGAGTGGATTTTTTGAGCGTTTCCAAGAATATTACACTGTGTGGTTTCAAAAGTTGCTGACTTCTCTACAGGTATTTAGTTGTTCTTTTAATTTGCTATAGTTTCTTGAATAATTATAGTATTTTTATTTTCGATGAATATGCCTAATTGGTTTTAAACTTTTTAGTCTCTGTCCTTTTTTTTTTAAGTATTGTTTTTGTTTAGGCTACTTAGTAGTAAAACCATGGATAAAAAATGGATGTCTTCCAATCGATTGTCAAAAGAGTACAAAAATGGGGTACTAGAATTCGTTAAGTTTAGTGTTGAACATGCCGAAAACCCCAGTTGAATGAAATGTCCTTTCTTGGGTTATTGTTATGGGGGTCGGGTTGACACAGTTGGATTGGAATCACATTTACTGGGGAATGGAATTGATCGAAGCTATACATGTTGGATATTTCATGGTGAAAAAAGTAATGGAAATGTTGAACCGGGGGATAGTATGACATATGCTTCAGACGACAATGGCAGAGATACATTCGATTGTGATCGTGTCGAAGAGATTGCAGAAGCACTTGAAGAAGATCTTCAGGATTGTCTCAAAATGTTTGAGAGGTTGGTAAGTGATGCAGAGAAACCATTGTATAAAGGTTGCACTAAATTCACAATACTATCCGCAGTATTAAATTTGTTCAACTTAAAGGCAGGCAACAGATGGTTGGATAAAAGTTTCAGAGTTATTAGTCCTTATGAAAGATATTCTTCCGGGGGATAATGTTCTTTCTGATCGAACATATGCGGCCAAAAAATGTTGTTCTCTATTGGCATGAGCTATGATAAGATACATGCTTGTCCAAATGATTGCATTTTGTTTCGAAATGAATATGCATCGTTAAATGAGTGTCCTAAATGTGGTTTATCTCGATATAAGAAAAAATTGTCTCCAACAAAAGTCGTATGGTATTTTCCTATAATTTTAAGATTTAGACGCATGTTTCATAGTGAAACCGATGCAAGACACTTGACTTGCCATGCAGATGAAAGAATTATTTATGGAAAGTTTTGACATCCGGAAGATTCACCACAGTGGTAGAAAATTGATAATGATTATCCTAATTTTGGAGGAGAAGCAAGAAACCTTCGCTTGTCATTATCTACAGATAGAATGAACCCACATGGTATTCAAAGTATCTCACATTCGACATGGCCTGTGATTATGATGATTTATAACCTACCTCCATGGCTATGTATGAAGCGCAAGTACATGATTTTATATATGTTGATTTCTGGACCTAAACAACCATAGAATGACATAGACATATACTTGACACCGTTAATCGAAGATTTAAAGATTTTGTGAGAGAACGGTGTGGAGGTTTGTGATGGATATAGGAAAGAAATTTTCAATTTAAGGGAAATGTTGTTTGGCATAATTAATGATTTTCTGACATACGAAAATCTATCAGGGTATAACATTAAAGGTCAAAAAGCGTGTCCTATTTGTGAAGAACACAAAAATTGGAAGCGATTGGAATTTTGTCAAAAGAATGTATTTCTCGGTCATCGTAGATTCTTAAATTCTAATAATCACTACTGTGGGTGGAGAAAGGCATTCAATGGAAATCCAGAACATGATAGAGCTCCGCCTATGTTGACAGGTGACTAAGTTTTTGATAAGGTGAAAGATATGAGTACTCAGTTTGGCAAGCCTTTTGCAAATACGCTTGTCAAAGGTGGGTGGAAGAATAGGTCAATTTTTTTTAATTTCCATATTGGAAGTCGTTGTATGTAAGACATTTTCTTGATGTTATGCATATTGAAAAAAATGTATTTGAAAGTGTTATTGGTACATTACTTAATATATAAGGAAAGTCTAAGGATGGACTTAAAGCAAGAAAGGACTTGATAGAGATGGGAATAAGAACTGAATTAGGGCCCATGAAGAAAGGAACACGAACATATATGCTGCCTGCTGCTTATACTTTTTCTAGAAAGGATAAAAAAATATTGTGTGTTTCTAAGTGAAGTTAAAGTTCCAGAAGGATACTCTTCAGATATTAGAAGACTTGTGTCTATCAAATACCTCAAGTTTAAGAGTTTAAAGACACATGATTTCCATGTTATAATGGAGCATTTTATACCAATATGTATATGTTCTATTTTTCCAAAAAAAGTAAGAAGCTCCATAACTAAATTGTGTTTTTTCTTCCGGTCAATTTGTAGTAAGTTGATCGATCCTGAGATTTTACCAATATTGCAAAAAGAAATAGTTATTACTTTGTGTGAGCTTGAAATATATTTTCCTCCCTAGTTTTTTGACATTATGGTAAATCTTATTGTTCATCTTGTGAAAGAGACACAATTGTGTGGACCAGCTTATATGAGATGGATGTACCCTGTTGAGCGTTATATGAAAATATTAAAAGGGTATGTGAAAAATCCAAGTCGGCCAGAAGGTTGTATGGTTGAACGATACATTGTTGAAGAAGAGGTTGAGTTTTGTACTCAATATTTGACTAATATTCAATCCATTAGACTACCCAAATCTCATATTTTAGAGAGGAAGGAAGGAATAAATTTAATCGGAAATAAAATTGTGACAGTATCAAGGGTTGAACGGGATCAAGTGCATTTATATGTTCTGCACAATGACAATGAGGTTGAGCCGTATGTTGAAATGCACAAGGATGTACTCCGAGGTTTAAATCCGGATAGAAATGAAAATTGGATTGTACGAGAGCATAACCAAAGTTTTATAAAATGGTTCAAAAATCATATTTATTCAAAGTTTTATTTAGATCCCACTTCAATAACAGAAAGGTTGATATGTTTAACATATGGTCTGAGTTTGCTTGTGTTTTCTTATAGTGCATACGCAATTAATGGATACACATTTTATACCAAAGAACAATATGATAAAAGCACTATGTAGAGTAGTGGTGTCACTGTTGTAGCTGAAGAAATGCACATTTCAAGTATGAATGACTTAAACCCCAAATATGCAAATCTGTCAAATTTTGGGGTTATCGAGCATATTTGGGTGTTTGATTATGAGAAGTTTCAGATTCCTATCTTTGGTTGCAAGTGGGTACATAATAGTGGCATACGAATGGATAAGTCGGGGATTTTTACAAGTGGATCTTAATAGGGTGGGGGTACAAAGATGAGCCTTTTATTCTAGACTCTCAAGCTAAACAAGTGTTCTATGTCACTGATCCTACAAGTATGAAATGTTCTATAGTGCTTTTATCTAACAAAGTGATTGATGATAACAATGTAAATTAAAGTGATGTTGATGTTGAGAATGAGTCATATGTTAAAGGGAATGAGTCGTATGTACAAAATGATCAAGATGAGAATATTATAATGGATGAAACATATATTAGAAATGATCATAATGAGGGAATTTGGATCAATCGATCCATCCAAGTTGTTAAGAGCCAAGTAATTCATATTCCAACCATGAAACGAAAGAGATGTTAGTGAAAAAGGTACTAGTAATTCATATTGTGTTTATGTTTTTATATTGTGTTTATTAATTCAATGCTACTTGAATTTTATATGGTGTTTATGTTTTTATATTATGTTTATTAATTCAATGCTACTTGAATTTTATATGGTGTTTATGTTTTTCTTTAATATTACAGGTCAAATGGCTACCAGTGAGGAAAAATCACACCCCGCTTCTAATAATGATGGAAACAAAAGAGATGCTTGTGAGCAATGTGTAAGTATATCAATATTCCTTTAATTAAATATAGAGCTTATTAAAATAAATAAATTATGAGTTTAATCACCACTAATTTATTTCTCCATGCATATGAATTTCAGGAGAGTCTATCTCAATCTTTAACTCAAGCTGAAGACCATGATTGCAGGAGCATATTTAGTCGGGTATTAAATGTTCCTGAGTATACTGGTCGTGTGGGGGGTAAGGGATTCAGTGTGACTCAAACATCTTTGGGTAACCATCAAAAGTGGAAAGGTCATAGAAATAAAGAAGTGATGGAAGAGTTAGAAAAATTAAAAGCTAAAGTTCGTGTGCTGGAAAAGGACAAAGAAAAATACATGTCAGAAAGGCAAGGTCCAGGGTTCAAGGATACTAGTGACAAAGATAATATCAATTGTGATTTCCAACAGAAATTGCCGAGGTAATATATATTATTATGAATTAGCACAATTTTTTAATTGACATATATACACATCAATAATTTCATATTTATTATTGGTTTAGGGCATTTCACCTTGTCAGCTATATTTATCGTCACTGACTTATCGCATGGTTGGCAAGGGAAAAGTGCATAACACCTTGGGAGAAGTACTTCACCATAAACAGCTCCCTGCTGGATTTATTAAAGTATCAATTGATATTTCTTTAGAGAGGGATGCACCATTACCTTTTCCGGACGATATTTCAGATGCAACATTGGTGGGAGAGGCAATAGGATCGTATGTTGCAAGGCCGTCAAACCTCATTTGCATAGATGAGGAGGTATGTTTTAAACCATTATGAGACATTGAGTATTCAAATTTTTTATGACCATTTAATGTACATTTTTTTTCATGGTAATGTTAGACCCCCACAAAATCCAAATCAAAAGATAAGTGGATTAAGTAGCAAACCGAGTCAGTTGCATAAAAAAAAGAGGTATAACACAATTATATGATATTTATGCATAAAATGATCTTATACTTCACCTAACTAATTAAATTATATTCATATGCATGCTAAAGAGATTGAGAAAGTCAGCAGGGCTAAGAAGACTGGAGCTAGCAAAAAACCTACTTCTCAGTATAGGTCGTGCCTTCGGACATATATAGGAATAACAGATATTCCAATTGGTGGTACTCGTATTATACCTATGAAGGCAGACATTTTTGGTTATGAATACATGGAAGCAATTGGTAGAGAAGATATTTATCAAGTTTTACCACATTCTACTTTAGGCCTCGGTGTTATCAATACATACATCAGGTATAGTCTGATCAACTTTGTTTAATTAAATGCACAATTTATTTACTCATTTCAATGAATATAGTCTCATTTTAATGATATTTTCATTTAAGGTTTTTGTATGACAAAGTGATACGCCCGCGTGTATTGGAAGAAAGATTCCCTTTCTTAGCTCCTAACACCGTCAACGCAGGGTTAACTGTAACAAAACCAAATGATTGTCATATCGTATGTCCTCGGTTTATTTATGGTCAACAAAACCATTTGTTTAATTTTACAGTGGACATTGGTTGTTGCTTGCGATTAATCATGTTAGAGAGATTGTATACTATCTGGATTCGTTAAACAATGATTGGACAACATACCCAGATTTGAAGAAGAAGATTGATACGTAAGTGAGATTGTTCTAAATATTCATGTGTATATTTATTTATCTATGTGAGATTGTTCTAAATAGTCTTTTATATTTTATTATAGCTTTCTACAATCTTTTCGATCACAAAGAGGTATTCAAGAACCTAAGAGTAGAGCCAACAACATTACGTGGATTAGAGTGCAGGTATATTTTCACAATTTTGATTATATTAGTGATGATACTTGATAAAACATGTTAAGGGGTATATCCTGATATATATCTGTATTTTTTTTTCCATGTGTAGTGTCTTCATCAATGTAATGGTATAGATTGCAGTTATTTCATGTTGAGGTTTATGAAAGAAACACTTCTTTTGGACCGAATAGAGATTCCATCCACCATATGAATTTCTAACTTAGGAATTATTTTAATATTTCTCATACAATGGCATAGTGTTTTAACTAAATCACATACTATGTTATATTACAATGTAGTACTTTGACTAATACAATTGTGCTCATTACTCAAAAGATCAATTGGATGAACTTATGGAGGAATGGTGTCAATTCATTATGGAGTTGAGAATTTTATAAGGTATATTGTCTTTCTTTCATTGATGAGAATTTTGAGTACAACTTTTGAGTTTTAAGTATAAATTGGAATACCGTTTGTTTTATCATGGTATGAATTTTGATCTTTCGGTTTTGTTTCAGGTTATAGGTGCAGAAAAAGACGATAGAGCTAACAAGTTATTTGTTGTTGTTTTTTAGAAATTCTCGAAGATAGTAATATGTAGATTAAACATTAATTTAGAATTTTTAGAATTTTCAAGTTGTATCATCAATTTTCAAGTTGTTGTTGTATATATCATCATTTATATATATGTAGATTTTTTGTATATGCAAATTTGATGCATATATATTTGATTGAAGCTACCAAATCTGGTGCAAAATGTGGTGAAATCCTGGTGCAAAATATGCTGAAAACCTAGTGTAAAAAATGAGGAAAATATGGTCAAAATTATGTGTAGATATTGGACAGCGCTTCTATAAGTGAAAATATATGTAATATTAAAAAAAATTGTTAACATTAGACAACGCTTAATGATAAAAGTGTTGTCTAAAGTAGGGAGAAAGCGCTGCCTAAGGTGGGGAACATACATCACTTTTAAAGAAAAGCGCTGTCTAAAGTAGGGAGAAAGCGCTACCTAAAATGGGAAAGCGCTTCCTAAGGTGGGGAACAGACAGCGCTTTTAAAGAAAAGCACTGTCTAAAGCGATGCAAAAAGCGATGTCTAAAGAGTTGTCTAAAATGAGAAAGCGCTGTCTAAAATGAGAAAGCGTTGCTAAAGGTGTACTTACCAAAGTGCTCTCTAAAGTGAAAGTGCTGCTAAAGGGGTGCATAAGAAAGCGCTCTTAAAGAAAAAGTGCTGCTAAAGGGGACATATAACGACGCTTTTACATTAATCCAAAGCGCTGCCTTTACTTATAGCAGCGCTGGTTTAGGCAGCGCTTTAAAGCACTGTCTATGGACAAAAAAAGCGTTGTCTATGCGCTTGTTTGGCATAGTGATCACTTGTTTAAATTATCGTAAGACAAGATTTTGTTTATTATATTTGATTTTTCTCAACTTTTTAATATTATTTTCTCTATACTAACTCTCCTTCTCAACCCATCCTCAACCTTAAAAACTGTTTAGTTGCTATTCTTTTCTTTAGAAGTCTTGAAAAGTCTAAATAAGTCTCTAAGATAAATACATACGATTTAATAACTAAAATAAGTCATCTAAAATTTGTTAACAAAAATTAAGTAACTAGTTAAATAACCTAACTCTAAGTAGTATTCTCCCCCTCCTAAAAAATTCTCTTTTATGTGCGTCTATACCTGTTATCTCCAGGAATTTACACGTCTTCTGTTACTTGTCTTGGAAAATGTTAATATACCCTTCCTCACAAGTTTTCATTTATTGAGTTGTCAGTTTAGTCTCTTTGTCTACTTATCTGTTTATTAAACTGTTTAGTCTCATCCTTCTTCTATCTATTAAAAACTTTTCAAAAGGAATAATTGTTCCAATATCCTATGCCATATGTTCACTTTTTTTAGACAGTCAGTTACGCTTTCTTCTCATCTACTTAAATCCCCATCTATTTTATTTGTTGTCATCTCTCTCTCTCTCTCTCTCTCTCTCATACAAAATCTGTCAATCTTCTTCTAATGGCCATAAGAACCTTTCAAAGTTTCGAAGAACTTCTTGAAGTTATCTTTGAATTTCATCCTCGTCTCAATAGGGTTGCTCTTGGTCTGACTGAAAGCTTCACCCTTCAGGGATGGTCTTGCTACATCGCTACGTTGCATGGACCTATCTACCCTTATCTGATCCATGCATTTTGGCTGTATGCTTATGTTGACGATGTTTCTATATCCTCAATTATTTTCAGAAAACCCATCACTGTCACTCCTTCATTAATTGCTACTGTAATAGGATGCACTCAAGCAGGTACCACTATTGAAGCAATTCCAAACACCCTTGTTCTTCAAAATAATCTCAGATCCATTCATGATCCCTCTGAGATATTTGAACCAAACAATCCTGAAAATCTCCTTTCTACCGCTGCCATATGGTTTCAACTCCTCGTTACAAATCTCCATACCAGAGGAGTAAATATGCATATTCTATCTCATGAAGATAGAGTTCTAATTTATTGTCCCATGCATCATGTTAGGATAAATCTGCCCCAAACCATCGTCAACTATCTTCGAAACTTAATTGCTGCCTCCATAAATCTCCATCTTTCCTTTATCCCTTATGGAAGAGTCCTCTCCACTCTCTTATTTAAGGCATGGATTGTTGAAGCAACTCGTCATAATGGACCTGCCGATGTTCTTGAGGAGGAAATATGTGAAGTTCTTGAAGTTTGTCTATGATTAGTCTGGGTCTATCAGAAAGTAGGTTATGAGGGTTTCTATGGTTATTTGTGTGTTGTCTTGTTTGTCCATATGATGTTTGTATTTCCTCCATGAATGAATGAAAAAAAATTATGTTCTGTCTAATAAATCTCTCAAAATGATTCTTAGAAATAACTAATCTATCTTAAAAATATTAAAAACAAATAGATATGTTCTAAAAAATTTAAACAAAAACTCTAACAAGGGTCAAAGTAATCCAAGCCAAAGTAATTAACCATAAGAGTCCACTGGTCAGATCTTAATAAAAAATATTCTAGGAATTAAAAATCTCTGAGTGATAACAACAAAACTTTGATCAAAGCAAAAATCTATCAACTAACATGACACTAATAGATATAGCTTTCTTATATACAAAAATCATTTTGTTTTTCCTAATAACAAAATCCCTTTAGGCTCACTAGTACCTCCTCTGACCCTAGCCTTAACTATTGTGTCCTAACCTATCTATAAGTATTTAGAAAATCTTATGCGTGATACGCATCTAAGCCTCTGTCATCTCTCATATCTACTATCGTCCTCGTGCTTTCTATTTAGTCTCACAATTATTTTCTCGCTTCACAATTCTCCAAACACCTCTCTCAAGATGTCTATCACCTCAAACCAAATAACCTTTCATGGAGATGATGATCTTCTGGAAGTTATCAAGGAAAGTCGTCCAAAATATTTTGGTGCTAGTCAGAATTTCCACTCTGCCATTCTTCTACAAGAATGGAATAAATATCTCTTTCTTCTAGTTAAAGGAACCATCTATGTAAACCTAGTAAAAACCTTCTGGAAAAATACTTCAGTCAGTCTTAATGGCCTATGGATCTCTTCAAACATCTATGGTTGGTATGTTTCTAAAACTGCTAGAAGCATTACTTATGCAATCAATTGTCCTAAAAAAGGGTTCACAATCAATCGTGTTTCTCTCAATAGTATCTCTGATTCAAGAATAATCTCTATCTTCAATGTCTCTTCTGAGTTTGATTCCTCAAATCCAAAAAACCTTAAGTCTCCTGCCAAAGACTGGTTTCGCTTTCTACTAACAAATATCTGTCCTCGTGGTGTCAACAAAAATATTTTGTCTAATAATGATAAGATGAAGATATACTGCTTGATTAAACACATTCGAATTAAACTTCCTCAGACTATTTTCAAACATCTTAAAGAGACCATCTCCTCTTCTAGAAACTTGAACAAATCCTTCATTCCCTAGGGAAATTTTTTGTCAGAAGTCTTCATTCAAGATGAAATTTTAAGAATTTTTTGTAGACTTAAAATTGGTCCAAGCGATGCGTTGAAGGAATATATGTCTGAAACATTTGATGATGAGGGGTTCAATTAGTTGTTAAGTTACTTATTTATTTCTTTGTGTATCTCTCTTTTATGTAATCTATGGTTTCTTAAATGTAATATGTGTTATTTTTTTTATTTCACAATTACTCCATGTGATTTATATGCTCTCCGCCTTCAATAAATATTGCGTTTTCTGTTCTAATTTATATTATTATATATTCTCTCTATCACCTATTTCCTTCAACTGGTATTTCAATATTTTTCTGTCCCTTTATTACCTTTTTTATTTTTGACAAAGGGGGAGAAAGCAAAATGATTTTGATAAGGTTTATTCTCAGAGTATTAAACTCAAACATATATAATGTTGTTTCTACTAACTATTTGTTTGATGTTTTCTATCCAGGAACTTTAAACAAGTTCACTGAGTTTATTCTAAGACGGGTCGAAGATGAAGATCCTGATGCAAAGGTTTAAAAACTTAAGGATAAAATCAACTCTGATTTTATAGAGAAGATGTTGTACTCTTTGTGAATATACTAATATTCAAAAAGATGTACCAAACACAATTCATAAGTTAAAAACTTACTAAAAGTAAGGTAATCTTGCTTTATATCATAAGGTTCAGAAGTTATTAACTTTCTGAAAGTATGAAATTCAAACTTAAAGGCTCAGAAACTATGCTCTCCTGAAAGGAAGAAAAGTCAATATTCTGATGTATGCTCTCATACAGAGATTCCACTCAGAAGCTGTGCTCTGATACACGTGCTTCTGCAATGTACACTCTATTCAGAAGTTATGAATTGTCTCTGTAATACGGTGGGAGAACTGACCTTTTAAGCGTTTTATCGCAAATGTTGCGGTTAGCAAGAGTCGCCACCGACTTTTCTTTTATCCAACAAGTAAAGGGTGAAAATAACATGAAATACCTTGATAGATTTTGAGTTTGGGGGGTAAGTTATGAAAAGGGAAGGTGTTAACACCCTTTTCATCTGTAGTTATCTATGTGCTCTTAATTGCTTAGCTCACTTTGAAAATTTGCTTTTTGTGTGTGTGTTTGAAAAATATTTTGAAAGTTCCAATGTAAGGCGAAACTTTGTAATGATTCTTGTATCGGTCCTCAAGAATGCGTACAAAGTGTTTTGTTTGAAAATATTTTTGAAAAGTGTGATGTGAGAAGTGTTTTTTTTTTGTGAGCAAGCGATTAAAAGTATCTACCCACTCAAGGTCGTTCTTGTACTTTTCCTCCTCCTTTAGACAATGTTATCCATACCATTAGTTAGTAGGAAGTCCTATCGCTAGATTAAAAAGGGACAAGCGTAGGGTCATCGTATAGTCATCGAAGGTAACTTGTAAGGATGCTTTAGATATTTCGTAAGGGACTAGATCATTTATCGAAAGTCAACATTTAAGGGTCATCGAGGGACCATGATCTTTATTCGAAGAGGCTATGATGATTTAACGGAGGGTCTTTGCTAAAGTACTCTTACGTCCGAGAGACATGACCGTTGTTTTTCCAAAGGCAACAAAGGGAGGTTACCCTAGAGGTGCAAGTTTGCAAGTGGGTTGATTCAGTTACTTAGTCCTGAATTTAGGGTTCTCTAATGTTAGATTATTATCATTCCATACAATCCTATTAACTAACAATTATATATACATACAAGGCATACAAAGTTTAAGTGCGAGAAAATAAAATGCGAGAAATTAAAGACCTACGACTATTACATGGCTTTTAGAGAATTACAATATTTACAACTTTGCAAGAATTTCAATGCTAAGCTATTACAAAAAACTCATGCGACCTATACAAACGTTTCTAATAAAATAAATGGTAAAAGTAAACAAAAATGTTTGCGAAGTTATTTTTAAAAGTCTTAACATCTAAAAGATTAGAAATCAATTTTTGTGCATTTTTTTTTGGGTTTTATTTGATTAAAAAAAATAAATAAAATTTAAAAGCTAAATGAAACATTTAATTAATTATATAAAAAAAATATGTCTAATTAATGAATTAAGAAAAATATTGTCTAAAATTAAATTAATCTATTAAAAGCCTAAATCTGATTTTATTATATTTTTAATTTTTGTTATTAAAAAATTAATTAAAAGAAAATAGAGATTAATTAAATAAAATAAAAAGGAAAAATAGGAAGAGACTTGTAAAATGGGTAAGCCAGAAAAAAGGGTTGCAGGCGCTGGGGCGTTCGTCTTCACATGTGATTACCTTAACCTATTATAAATATTCACATATAAAGACATGGATGATTAGTAGCTATGAAACACACATGAAATGAAAGATTTAAAAAAATCAAAATTTTACCAATCAGAGCAAGTGGTTGGGCTCGTTCCAGGTGGTGAACTGATTGGGTATGAGTATGAAAATATTTCTCAGACCTTTAGGAAGTGACTATAGACCTTGGGTGACTTTGAAGTTGCTTAGAATTTGAGAACCGACTGTGAAGCAAAGTGGAATATTTTTGCTCTTTGAAACTCTATTCTCTTGCCAATTCTTTTTGTGTCCATTATGTCTAAATGTGGTGTGTTTATATAGAGGAAGAAAAATAGATCAAGACAAAAGAGGAAAAGACCAAGTATTCAATGCCTTGCCAAAACACAAAAAAAACATGTTTTCAAACATTCCATTTTGAGAATATCATGTCTCAACACGTGTACCCCATGTTTGCATGGATGTCCAAGAGTCTTTGGGCCTCAAATTTGATCCAACACCAAGCCCATGTGCCTTGATCCATTAATTTACTATTTTATTTAATGTATTTTGTATTTAATTCATTAAAAAACAAAATAAATGAAATTAAAATAAAAGATAAGGCATGAGTGGAATTATGGGTCTCTTATCATGTCATGAACATGTTTGAACTTAAAAATTAGGTTCATTAGTCCACAATTTCAAAATTGATCAATGTAAGTTTCATGCATTTCTCAAAATTTGCTCAACTTGCACTATTGATTGGAGTATCATAATGAGTCTACGCCTGACTGTATCAGAAGAATGCTTTTCAGAATTCAGTCTCTGAAGGGGAATGCTTGTCAGAATTCAGTCTCTAAAGGAAACGTTTGGCCATGCAGATAGTCGCCCCATCCAGTTTCTACAATTTTTTTTATGGTAAACCCGTCCTGTTTCAGGAATCCATACCGCCTGGTCGTATAGATAGTTGCCCCATCCTGTCTCGGGAGTTATTCTCTAACCTGTTTTTTTTGTTGGTAAACCCGTCCTATTTCGGGAATTCTTACCGCCTGGCCATATAGATAGTTGCCTCGTCCTATTTCAGGAATTAATCTCTGACCTGTTTTTTGTTGGTAAACCTGTCATGTTTCAGGAATTCATACCGCCTTGTCATATAGATAGTTGCCCCGCCCTGTTTCGGGAATTAATCTCTAGCATGCTTTCTTGTTGGTAAACTCATTCTGTTTTAGGAGTTCATACTGTCTAGTCATATAAATAGTTGCCTCGTCCTGTTTAGGGAATTAATCTCTAACATGCTTTCTTGTTGGTAAACCCGTCTTGTTTCGGGAATTCATACCGCTTGGTCATATAGATAGTTTCCCCATCCAGTTTTGGGAATTAATCTGCGACATGTTTGAAAATTGCTGATATTATTCGTCTGTTTGTGAATATTAACTGAAAAGGCAAAATTAGTTGTATGTAATGTCATGATGCATGTAATGCATTGTGTAATGATTCTCTCAAAATAAATGAGAATTTTATATGCATTTCGGTGTGCATATGCTATGATGTATTGTGACATGGTGTAGGGACGCAATATGTCGTTGAAGCATATCGGTAGCTCCTTGTAACAACTCTGGCTGGGGAAAATAAATCCCTGACTGTTGATGGGGATGAAGAGAGTGATTCTTCAACTTTTGCTTGGAATTATTTTGCTGGGGATTCCTATTTTTTGTCTGAATATATTCCACTGGGGATCTTCGATATCAGCTTGAGGATATAGGCATTCAAGGAGAGTTGGTCGTTTAGTGCTCTTTTTGTTGAAGGATTTGATTCTTACGTACCCTGACTGGGGATAAAAGAGATGGATATTCTTCCGGTGTATTATTTGTCCAGGTTTCAGATACCGTAGCAACTCTTCTGGGGATAGCCATTTTGATTAAACCCTACTGGAGAAGAGAATCTTGTTAGGGATTTTACAGCATTGGAGAAATAAACTCCATTGGGGAATTAAATATTGTAGGCCGTGTTGAGGAAATACACTATGATGGGGATTCTTATAGGCTATGTTGAGGAAGTTTTCATTGTATGTTGGGGAAATGATCAAACTTCCTTATCCGCTAGGGGACCTATTGGGGATGATGATCAGTTCAAGCTATCCATTAGGGATATAGAGGTGAACTGCTGGAAGATGCCCTAATTTCTACCTGAGGGCATATTAGACTTACTAAGGAATATATCTCTGTCAGGGATGAGCTTGTGAAGGTAGATCTATAGAGATAGTTCCATGGAGATTTCTCTATGGGTATTTATGGATAACTTTGAACATTATCCCAACTCCTAGAGTGATAAATCTTCTACTAATAAACAAGAGATGAGATAACGAGACATAGTCGTACGCTTTAATCCCTAACTTTTTCCTGAACTGTCTCTTTAGATTTTCATTCCACTGGGATACCTTTTTTTGCCCAAGCCCCTTTCTCAGGTTTTCGACTTGCCGTGTGTACAATTTTATTTCTATGTCCCTAATTTTTGCCCAACCCTTTTGGTTCGTCGGGATGCCCTTATTTTTTCCTAGGCCAATCAACCTAGCGGGTCTCTTTTTCATGTATAGTATTTTTGACTATGTCCGCATTCACAAGGCACATGGAATTTTCACTGTCCATGGTAGTAAGTGTTGTAGCACTGCTAGAAAGTCTTTTCTTGATCATACGTGGCCCTTTGTATGCGAGAGTCCATTTGCCCTTGGGATTTGTCTGGTGCACCTGATGTTTGAAGTTATTTATCAACCATTGATTACCAGGTTTTTGATAGTCTTGACCTTCCTCAGCATTTTTCTAAGAACTGTCACGGTAGAATGACACCATCTGATACTGCTGACATAGACAAACAATTTGGTGATACCGAAGATTCAATTTTCATAGTGGAATTTGCTGAAAATCATTATCAATGTAACATGCCCCAAGTGATTCAGATAGAGATCTGCCCTTGGCTATTCAACACTTTTGAGAGATTCTGTGAATCTTGACTTGATCGCCACAGATGAGTTGGACAATAACATGTCATGCCCCTTGATTTAAAACCAATTGTGTCCACGAAAGGCCTGTTACTGTAAGTGTCTTTCTATTTGACCCATCCTCTGAAGTAATTATGTCCATTGGGAGGATTTTCATTCATTGATTATTCGTCATGCGAATTTCTCTACTGTTAAACACTTAGTCATATACAAACAGTGATATCAACTCAGGATTTATAGTAAGCCTTACAGGAGTCAAAATACATTTTTTTAACAGTATGTTTTCGAACTAACCCATGCTTCAGTTAGGACTCAGAAGGGTTGTAACGTGGCCTGGTTCACGGTTTAAGAAACAAAGGATAAAGGCCCAAAGTTTATTTGTACCCAACCCGTTCTCCATGATGTCTTCCATTCCTATACTCAGTTAATAATGCATTTAGGTTCCAATAGAGTTTGGAATTCTAACACTGATACTTGGTGATGGTTCAGAAATCGAAAGTTTATTTGAGAAGGCAGTAATTTTTTCTTGTAACATATTTCTTATTTTGAGGATTTGTAATGACCTCTTTTAGACTTTATTATCCCTAACTTTTGCCTGAACTATTTTGTTTGAGATTACAGTCAGCAGGATGCCCCAGGTTTTTCCCTAAGTCTGCTTCATAGGTTCGACTTAGCGTGCATTTCTTTTGAAAGATAATGATTTCCCAACTTAATGATTATGGGCAACCATCACCGACTTTTAATTTGGAAGTATGTCTCCGACACTACCTATTGTGTACGAAGGAAAAGCTTGCGATTGAATGGACAATTGAATTAACTGAGAAACTAACCTGCCCCAGGTTATGATTAAGGGTTTCAATTTGCATGAAAAATAAAACTCCTACTTATTAGCTCAAAGGGGTTGACTAGGGATTAACTTCCTTATATCTCCATTGTTTAGGAATTGAAGCAATGCTTGTACATCATCCACAAGGTCTGTTCAAAGCATATTGTATGAGATTATGGTATCGTTTTCGTCATCCTGCCTCTAAAGGCTTATAGCTTTTAACGAGAGTTGAATATCACAAAAAGGAAGTAAAAAGCACAATTTAAATATAGTGAAAATGAATGGATTAATTCAAGATAAACATATGCAATGTGTTAATGGAAAAAAAACAAAGTTTGACATAAAGATAAGTGTTTGAACAAACAAAAGAAATTAAAACTGAAAATTCAAATGAACTGGATGCTCTCAATCTTAGTCATGATTTGGAATGGGAGCAGTGATCACATTAGGAGTCTCAAGAGGGTCAAACTTAATTTCCATACCATCGATCATATCTTGAATCTTGTTCTTCAACACCCAACATCCATTCATATCATGTTCGGGACTATTAGAATGGTATGCACACCTTGCATTAGGATGATAGCTAGGAGCAGAAGTATTAGGATTCCGAGGAGGATCCTTCAATGTAATCAACTCTGCCTTCAACATGTGTTGCAATTCTTGAGCTAATGACATGTTGATTTTTGTAAATTGTATTTTGGGTGGATCCTTCTTACGCTGATTACCCTGTTGTCGTTGTTGCACTAGTGCAGGATTAGAGATCAGTACTGCCCCTACAAATTGGTTGTGGTCTCTCTTATTATGACTCTTCTGTCTATACACATCATTGGACTCTTTCTTCCCGTTGTATGACTTCTTTTGAGTATCGGAAGAGGTAGGAACCTGGATTTTACCACTTCTGATTCCATTCTCAACATGTTCCCCTATCAATATCAGTTCAGTGAAACAGACTGAAGAATTTCCAAGTAGGTGATTATAGAAAGGACCTGTCATTGTACTTATGAACATGTCAACCAATATCCTGTCAGCTAAGGGAGGTTGAACCCTTCCTGTAAGATATCTCCATTTCTGGGCGTACTCTTTGAAGCTTTCATTAGAGCCCATGGACATACTCTGCAATTGCATACGAGTTGGTGCAAGATCAGCATTTTACTGGAACTGCTTGTAGAAAGAGGCAACCAAATCTTCCCAGGTATGATTATTGGTCCCTTCTAGTTGATAGAACCATTCCAAATGTGTTCTAGACAGGCTCTCTAGGAAGAAATGAACCCATAATTTCTTGTCAGCAGTGTGTGGTTGGATTTTCTGAACATATGACCTCAAATGCAGCTTAGGGCAAGAAACGCCGTCATAGTTTGCAAAAGTAGGAACCTTGAATTTGTGAGGAATAACAACCCCAGAGATTAATCCCAGCTCTTCAAAATTTAGCCCAAGAACTTTATGGATCTCCATGGCATTCAGACGATCTTCCAGTTGTTTTTATTTTTCATCAACAGGGGGATATTGTTTATTCAGATAATTCTCCCCCTCTTCATCAGAGCATTTAACAGGACCATGGTTGATTTTTTCAATTTCATCACTCTTATCGTCTTTATCCTGTTCTCCGTCTTCGTCTAATGGAGTATCAGGATCCTAAACTCGCTTGACTAGACCCCTGAACCTTCTTCCCATGTTAAGGATGCCTGCTGGTTTCTTTGTCTTTCTCTTGTTATCTTTAGTGATAAGTGCTTTCAGTTCCTCCTTGCCCTTGGCTAAGCTTAGGAACATCTCTTGGAACTGAGCATTCTGAGCCTAGAGATCTTTCACTATTTGTTCAAGAGCCATTTCTGCTGAAATAAACAGCAAGAAAATGAGAAAACCTATCTTGGGAATACCTGTTATGCAATGATATGGTATGTGTGATACGGTGGTAGAACTAACTGTTAATACTGGTTTTGCATTTGTATTCTCAAATGTCACGGTAAGCAAGAGTCGCCATCGAATTTTCTTTTATCCAAAAAGGAAAGGGTGAAAAGAACAGAAAAAGACCTTTTTTCGAGATTTCTGAGTAAGGGGGGTAGATTATGGAAAGGGAAGGTGTTATCACCCTTTCCCTCCATGGTTTTCCATGGGCTCTTAGGTACTTGCTAATTTTCTAAAATTGCTTGTGTTTGTGTGTTTTGAAAAGCTTTGAAAATGCCTTAGTGCGTCGATTCACTTTACGGTAACTCTTGTATTAGTCCTTAAGAGTGTGATAAAGTGTTTTGAAAACTTTTGTTTGAAAAGTATGTTTGAAAGTGTGGTGCTAAAATTTATTTGAACAAGTACCTAACAGTTATCTACCTACTCGAAAAGAGACTGTTCTTTTCCTCCTATCCTTTAGACCGTGTTATCCTACTATTAGTGAGTAGGTAACCCTAGTCGTTGGATGTTGAGGGACTATCGAAAGGGACATAATGGTCATCGAAGGAAACATGTAAGGATACCTTAGCATTTCGAAGGGACTATCACCATAAGATCATTTCTCGTAGGCAACTAGAGGGACATTTTAAGGACTATGATCTTTATGATGACTTTAAACTGAGGGTCTTTTCTAAGAGTATCCCTACGTTCGAGGGACATGACCATTTTTTCTTAAGGCAACCAAGTGAGGTAATACCCTAGAGGTGCAAGTGTGCAAAAGTGTGCTTTTTCAGATATATTTATCTTTGATATTAGTGATCTACTGATTGATTGATTAATCATACATGCTTAGGTTGCTAGCAATTATATCCAGAATATAAAACATAAAAGCAAGAAACAGAGGCACTAAGCTATTACAAGGCTTTGGTGTAGATACATAAGAAATTTGACAGAAAAAATAAAGTGCGGAAATAAAAACCCTAATTAAACTATTACAAACCGGGCGCAGTTACATCAACAGTAAAAATTAATTGTACGGTAAAATAATTACGCGCGAGAATAAAAAACTGAGATAAGTTTGAAACCCTAAAAAACCCTAATTTGATCATTTGAAAATATTTTTAGGATTTCTTTGAAAAAAAATTAGAGTTTGACCTAATTTTTCTAATTAATTTTAATTAACGAAACAAATTAAAATTGAGGAAATTAATTGATTTACAAAAATTAATTTATTGAAAAAGGCTAAATCCTTCTTTTTGTGATGTTGATTTTATGATTTTATGAAAAAAATCAATTTAAACAAAGTAGATAAACTAATTTAATGATTCAGTGTGGTTGTCCCAGGAGTGTCCACCATGGGGAGCTTCATTGGGAGCATTGGATCCATGCATTGATTGATCCAAGGATGAGGATCTTGGGCCTATGGTGTGCGTGATTGGAAAGGAGGCATTGAATATGCATAAAATTGTTAGAAAAAATGACATGTAGGAGGCAGGGATCGAACCCCATACCTCCTACACACGCGCGCTGAAAAGCCTTCCCCTTTTCCACTTTGCCAGTTATTAAATCATTAACATAAATAAATAACACGTATTATATATGATAATGGTTAGTGGCTATAATAAGAAACGTGTAAGAATTCAAACGGGCCACTCAGGTTTTGACACACAATCATCTTCTTTATTGAGACAGTCGTTTTAGCCTAAAGGTTTTACCCACAGACAGCATTGTAGCTACAAACCTGCACATCTCAAAAATCATAATTATGCAATATGAATTCAAACCAAATATGCAGATCAATTGGATTTGGTCTCGTGAGTACAATGGTACTCACCGTTTGTCTCGATTTTGCCTGAAATAAAAAGCCCTAAAATGAAGCTTGAAACTATAACCATGGTATTCAATCAGATATGCATCAAAACATATAATTAATCATGCAGACATGTTCTAAATAATCATACAAACATGAATACGTATTTAAGACTCATTGATCATGCATATATTTCAAAGACGAGTTTCAAGAATACTTGAAAACCGTGATACCTGTGTTGATCGTTCCTGGAGGTGTTGATGCGCGAGAGTAGTCCAGAAAGCTTCCAAATACACCTGGGAAGCGATTGAAGTCCTTGAAACGCTTTGAATCTCCTTCTGGAGCAAAATTTGATCAACACTTTCTGGTCAAAATTCTGGACAGTCTTAATGTTCTACACGGGAAAAATTCTTCCTTTTTCTGATCAGGGTTCATTATGTATATATAGTGGGATGAATTAGGTTAACAAAATTGAACTGAATCTTGAAGATTGAGTGAAAAAATATTTGATTTATCTTGCATTTTTTGTTTCTAAAATGGCCAAATCTCTGTTGTTGTGTTTTCACGCGTTTTCCTTGATTTGCCAGCCTGCTTCAATCCTCTTTCGATCATGGGCTTTCTGGATTTTTTTTGACCAAGTCCTAGCTTCATTCCTTCAAATGCCTTCCTTGAAAGCTTTACTTCATTCGAACTAATCATACATTTCCTCATTAGAACCTTGCTCTCTTTGATGACTCTGAGTAGAACTGTGCCAGCTTCAGTACTAAGACTTCTTCGATTGGACCACCCCTTTGCTTAGATTTCCTGTCCATTTGAAGAGAAGTATATGGTCGAAACAACTTTTGTGGCATTGTGATCCAACAAGGAAAGACTCTGGCCTAGGCAAGTTTTCAGATTTCCCTCTTGATGGCCTCTTTCGAATGGCCTGGAGGGAGTCCTTCGAAGGGCCTTTGTTCAAGTACCAATCGAAGGGTGTTTATTGTGATATCAAACGAAGAGTCCTTTGCTACACCAAATGATAAGCCTTGACATAATACCCATCTAAAGGCTTGTCATGAGGCTAATCAAAAGGCCTTTTGCAGCTGTCAGTCAAAGGACACTATGTAGATGGTAATCGAAGAGTGTGATATAGATGGAAATCGAAGGAAGCCATATAGATGGTAATCGAAGAGCATTTTGGAGATGCTAATCGAACAACACTTAGTAGGTGCCAATCGAAAGGCAATTTGTAGTTGCCAATCGAAGAGCCTTATTAATAAGCTAATCAAAGGGAACTTAGAAACAAGCCAATCGAAGGAAACCTAGAAACCTCATTTGAAAAATTTCCTTGTCTTCAGGCCAGGGTTTGTGACCACCTATGCAAGAGGAAAATCTTGGAAAAATATGAGAGGGAAAATTTTGGGGTACAACAGCTACCCCTGTTCAATCTTCTTAAACCTAAGGATGTAGATTTGCTGGTCTGCCTTTTGTGATCGGAAGGTGGAAGATGATTGAACACTAAAGTGCCCAAAAATCTGCACTCGTATGAGATGATACTTGACTGTGTAGATAGTATTTGGAATGGGCTTATAGATGCCATTTGGAAATGATGACGAAAGATCGTCGGATATGGGCTTAAAGATGCCATCCAGGGGATATGATGGAGAGTCAACGAAGATGGGCTTAAAGATGCCATCCAGAATGTGATGATTTCATGAGATATCCGTTTGTGGGAATTCTTGCCCTTGCTGTTAGAGAGGACTCCGCTGAGGAATGTTGGTCTCTGTCTTGGAACGTAGAGTTTTAGGAGCTTCAGTTGTCCGTTACTCTATTGGGGAGTAATCACTTTATTGAAGAGATGGAAGTGAATCTATATCTAGTCAGGATCCATGATTTAGAGCGACTTGCTGAAGATGATAAGGCTGACTGTTATCTGGTCGTGCTCCAGGCTTCATAGCGACTTACTGGGGGATGAGATTAAATTGCTATCTAGTCAGGATCCAGGCTTCACAGTGTCTTAAATTGTTGATTGACTATTATCTGGTCAGTTTCCAGGCTTTATCGCTTCTTTAACTAGAGCAGAAATCTTAGTATCAATTTGATTGGACCAGAGAAAGGTCTCAAGTTGTCTTCAACCGGGATAAAAATCTTAGTATTGATTTAAGTAAATCAGAGGAAGACCTTGAATTAACTTTGACTGGCATAGTAACCAGGAGAATCTTAGTATCGATTCAACTGACCCAGATGAAAGTCTTGGAGTATCTTCAACTGGAATAGTAATCAGGGAGATCTTAGTGTCGATCTAACTGATCCAGAGAAAATCTTAGGTTAACTTTGACGTGCATAGTAATCAGGAGAATGTTAGTAGCGATTCAACTAACCCAGACGAAATTCTTGGAGTATCTTCAACTCGAATAGTAATCAGGGAGATCTTAGTGTCGATCTGGCTGTTCCAGAGAAAATCTTAAATTATCTTTGACTGGCATAGTAATCAGGAGAATCTTAGTAGCGATTCAACTGACCAAGACAGAAGTCTTGGAACATCTTCCACTAGAATAGTAATCAAAGAGATCTTAGTGTCGACCTGTCTGACCCAGGGAAAATCTTGTGAGGACATCCTTCTAAGGAAAATCCTAGAATAGTCCTTGGTTAGATGTAACTTGTTGATTTAATCTTTTCCCTGAAAGGTAAAAAGTTAGTCGTATGCAATGTCATGATGTATGAAATGCATTGTGATGATGTTCTCAAAATAAATGAGATTGTGTTGTATGCAATATGTATGCGCATGCCATGACGTATGAATATGGGATGCTATTGCGGTATTTCTTAGTCGGGGAAAATAAATCACGGACTGCTGCTGGAGAGTATTGGGGAAGTTGAATTCTTCATTTCCGCTGGGGATGGTGAATGGAGACGACCATGCTGGGGATTTACTCCTTTCTGTTTGCGAATATTCTGCCAGGGAGAGACTCTGCGTGAGAATAACCATGCGAGGGAATAAATCTATTCGCGAGAGGAGATGCTTTGCTGGAGGATTTTTCCGATTTGGAGAAATAAACTCCACCGGGGGGTGAACTTCCGTAGATGGAGAAATAAACTCTGTTGGGGATTGAGCTTCCGCATTCAGAGAAATAAACTCTTCTCTGGAGAAGGCTTTAAAAACCGTTTGCAATTATAAAACTCGGCTGGGAATACAGATATCGGCTTTCTGAAGGAACCTTGGTGGAGAAAGTAACTCCTGTTTGGGGAAGAAGATGTCAAAACTTTGGTTTCCTCTACTCTGTGGGGGACTTAGATGCTACGGGGCACATGTAGTGGTGACTTAGTCTCAGAACTATCTCTGCCCCAATATCTGCTGAACAGAGTAACTGTCGGGATTGAAATGTTTTTTAGATTTTTCCCCGTTCCTTAAGTCATGAGCAATTATCCTTCTGTTTCTTATGCAAATATATGTTATTAGAAATCATATTCAAATGCATATGTCAAGAATAAGTCATTGGACGTTTTTGAAAAACAAAACAGAAAAAGAAAAACAAACGGCTTTGTAAAACTGACTTGTATTAATTTTTGTAGTTTGCCTATAATAGGCGTTGTGTACAAAGAGGATGACGTTCTAGTAGGATAACACCTTCGTGGGAGTCAAGACTATACAAAATAGTGTACAAAGAGAAGAAAACAGCTATGTGTAATAATCCCGTTGAGTTTCAATTCTGCTATTGCCCTTATGTCTTCGAGCGTCTCATCACTTTGCTACTTGTCCGAAGCTGACTAGATTGATCGGTGACGTTTGAGCTTGATAGTTGATACTGAACTCTGGTTGCAAGGTGATCCAATGGGACATAGTGATACGCTTTAAATCCCTAACTTTTTCCTGGACTGCCCTTTCGGGTTTTCAGTCCACCAGGATACCCTTTTTTGCCCAAGCCACCTTTTCAGATTTTCGACTTGCCGGGTGTACAAATATTTTTGTTTTCATCCCTAATTTTTTCCTGAACCCTTTGGGTTCGCAGGGATTCCCTTATTTTTGCCTAGGCCTGTCAACCTAGCCGGTCTTATTCATGCGTAGTATCTTTTCACAATGTCCGCATTAACAGGGTGAGGAAGGTCGTCACCATCCATGGTGGTCAGAATCATGGCTCCACCAAAAAATATGCTTTTGATCACAAATGGCCCTTTGTATGTGGGAGTCCATTTTCCCTTGGGATCACCTTGCAGCAGTATGATGCGCTTGATCACTAGATCCCAAACTTGATATACTTGACGTCTGACCTTTTTATTGAAAGCCTTGATCATCCGTTTTTGATACATTTGACCATGACAGACAACAATAAGTATTTTCTCATCAATCAGATTCAGTTGATCAAGTCGAGTCTGGATCCAATCATCTTCATTCAGACCTGCATCCTTCACGGTTCTTAGAGAAGGGATCCATACCTCAATAGGCAGGACAACCTCCATACCATATACCAGAAAGTAGGGTGTTGTCCCTGTCGATGTTCGCGCGGAGGTACGGTACCCGTGAAGAGCATATGGTAACATCTCATGCCAGTCCTTGTATGTCACTGTCATCTTCTATATGATTTTATTAATGTTCTTGTTAGCAGCCTCCACAATGACATTCATCTTCGGCCGGTAAGGGGAAGATTATGACGTTGGATCTTGAATTGTTTATAGAGTTCGGTGATCATCGCGTTGTTGAGATTCATACCATTGTCAGTGATGATTCTCTCTGGCATACTGTACCGAAAAATCAGGTTATGCTTGATAAACCGCGCCACAACGTTCTTGGTAACAGTAGAAAAAGAGGCAGCTTCAACCCACTTCGTGAAGTAATCAATGGCTACCAGGATGAAGCGATTCCCATTGGAAGCGGTAGGTCTAATCTTTCCGATCATGTCAATGCCCCATATTGCAAAGGGCCAAGGAGCCGTCAAGACGTTCAATGGAACCAGAGGTACATGCACCTTATAGGCATAGATATGGCATTTGTGACAAGTTCGGGAATGTTGATAGCAGTCTGCTTCCATAGTGGACCAATAGTATCCTATCCGTAGGATCTTTTTAGCCATGGTATGTCCACTCGAATGGGTTCCGAAGGTACCTTCGTGTAGATCTGTCATAATCCTTTCTGATTCTCTCTTGTCTATGCACCAAAGTAAATTAGATTCATGGTTGCACTTGTAGAGGATTCCATTACTGAGGAAGAAATTTGCGGCAAACCTTCTTAGGAATTTCTTATCATTGACATATGCCCCCTCGGGATATTCTTGAGCCTCGAGATACCTCTTCACTTCATAAAACTAAGGTTTGTCTACTACTTCTTCAGTGTCGATCTCATAGCAATAAGCTGGTTCATCCAACCTCTCAATAGTGATCCGAGGAGCCTCGTTGTCCCATTTGACCTTGAACATAGATGACATGGTAGCTAGTGCGTCCGCTAACTGATTCTCTTCTCGTGGAAAATGTTCAAATGTGACCTCTTCAAAGTGTGGAAGCAATGACATCACATGCTCTTTGTACGAGATGAGATTCAGGTGCTTCGTATCCCACTCTCCTGTGATATGACTTATTAACAAGGCTGAATCCCTGAAAATGCTCAAGAACTTGATCCTCAGGTCAATAGCAGCTTTGAGACCCATGATACATGCTTCATACTCCTCCATATTATTGGTACAGTTGAAACATAATCTGGCGGCGAAAGAAGTATAGAAGCCTTCAGGAAATATAATTACAACACCAATGCCATTGCCGAGTGCATTCGAGGCTCTGTCAAAAACCATAATCCATCGGGATCCTTCTTCAGGTCCTTCATTCGGTCCAAGTTCTTCATAGTCAGTCACTAGCATAATATTCTCGTCCACAAACTCAAAGTTCATGGACTGGTAGTGATCCACGGCCTGATGAGCCAACTGATCACCCATTACACTTCCCTTGATTGCCTTCTAGGTTGTGTATTAGATATCATATTCGGTCAAGATTATTTTCCATCTTGCTATTCTTCAGAAGAGGGTGGGCTTCTCGAAGATGTATTTAATCAGGTCCATCTTAGATATCAGCAGAGTAGTGTGGGTCAACATATACTGTCTCAGTCGGCGAGCAGCCCATGCCAAAGCTCAACAAGTTTTCTCGAGCAGTGAGTATCTTGTTTCACAGTCGGTAAACTTTTTGCCAATGTAGTATGTTGCGTGCTCTTTTCGACCAGACTCATCATGCTGCCCTAGCACACACCCCATTGAATTATCTAATACTGTTAAGTACATTATCAAAGGTCTTCCTTCAATTGGAGGAATCAGAATTGATGGTTCTTGAAGGTATTCCTTGATTCTTTCGAAGGCAGTCTGGAATTCCTCATTCCATTTTACCACTTGATCTTTCTTCAGGAGCTTGAAGATTGGCTCACAAGTAGCAGTTAAATGGGAAATGAACCTGGAAATGTAATTTAGTCATCCCAAAAAGCCTCTGACCTCCTTCTCAGTGCGAGGAGCCGACATCTCTTGTATGGCCTTTACCTTTGCAGGGTCTACCTGAATGCCCTTGTCACTGACAATAAAACCTAGCAGTTTACCAGATCTTACCCCGAAGGTGCACTTGTTTGGATTCAACCTCAGCTTCTATTTCTTCAACCTATCAAATAGCTTTTGTAGATTATCAAGGTGCTCTTCCTCAGTTTGAGACCTGGCTATCATGTAATCCATATATACCTCTATCTCATGGTGAATCATGTCATGAAATCAGGCAACCATAGCTCACTGATAGGTTGCCCCGACATTCTTTAATCCAAACGGAATCACTTTGTAGCAAAAAGTGCTCCATTGCATCACGAAGGTTGTCTTCTCCATGTCTTCGGATGCCATCTTGATCTGATTGTAACCAGAGAAACCATCCATGAAGGAAAAGATCTTGTGATGTGCGGTGTTATCAACCATAACGTCAATGTGGGGGAGCGGAAAGTCATCTTTGGGGCTTGCCCTGTTCAAATCTCTGTAGTCCACACACATCCGTACCTTGCCGTCTTTTTTAGGCACCGTAACTACGTTGGCTACCCATTGGGGATAAGAGGTGACGGCTAGGAAACCAGCATTGAACTGCTTCATAACCTATACTTTGATCTTCTCTGACATTTCAGGGCGCATCCGACAGATTTTCTGCTTTACCAGAGGGAAATCTTCTTTAGTTGGCAGACGGTGAACCACAATATCCGTTTCCAGTCCTGGCATGTCTTCATATGACCAGATGAAGATCTCGACGTAGTCATGCAACATTTTCATCAACCGCTGTTTGACATTAGGCCCCAGATTTACACCGATCTTAACTTCTTTTCTGTCTACCTCTCTTGTTGTAATAGTCTAACAAGTTCTCCATGTACCTCACAATCTTCCTCACCTTCGTCCTCGGCTTGGTTGATCGGATTTTCGAAGTTATAACTGGCAATAACAGAACTGTTATCAATGGGATCAAGAGTGGATACGGATATACAGTGTGATACGTGAGTGTGTGTAAGAGCATAGCTGTATAGACAAAGTAAAAGTAGTAAAAAATAAAAACAGAGAGCACAAAATTTGTATGCATAAACATCCAATGCTTTATTAATTCCATATGAAAGTTAAACATGATAACCCTCACAAATAAATCGATGTGCCCCGGGTAAGACACATGGTCACAAAGTTATATTGTTTATTACATATAAAAAACAAGAAAGACAATTACTTCTGAACAAAAGTAATAGGTACAAAATCTTTTTCCGTCCAGCTACTGGGTCCAGTATTGGTAGTAGGGAAGATCCAGTTGTCCATGTCATTGACACCATCTCCGTTTTCTAAAGCGTTGAACCCATGATTGCTGATACGTATGGGAGGTCTTCCAGCACAAGCACGTCGAACATCTATTTGAGCCCCTAAAGAGAAGCCCAAACCAAATTTATCATACTTGTAGGGAATATCAGGGAGCTGACTCCAAATGATAGACCCACCTTCTCCGACAACCGCCTTTGAATCCTTGAGAGAAGCCATCTTCAAGGGAAGTCTGGTGATCTTCGGA
The DNA here is from genome assembly GCA_948472305.1 of Vicia faba. Lineage (NCBI taxonomy): Eukaryota > Viridiplantae > Streptophyta > Magnoliopsida > Fabales > Fabaceae > Vicia > Vicia faba. Next base: position 178,390,440 of record OX451735.1, on the reverse strand, counting down.
ACACTGGTAACAGTTTCAGTTGCAGCCAGAGTCTGAGGTACCTCTTAGAAATTTTGGCATGGAGTCTCGATGAACTCACCGTCCATTTCCACATATCTGAAGGAACTCAGATGATTGACCATGTATTCTTCTTCACCGTGTACAATGTCAATTTTCCCTTTGACCGGGTATTTCATCATTTGATGTAGAGTGGATGTAATAGCTATGGCGCCATGTATCCAAGGGCGTACCAACAAACAAGAATAAGATGGTCTGATATCCATCACATATAAGGTAGAGCTGAAAGTTTGAGAACCAACCTTGATGGGGACGTCCACCTCCCCATGCACCATCCTCTTCGAACCGTCAAAAGCCCTCACTAAAATATTGTTGGGCTTCAAAGTTAAATCTTCACAGTCTAGTCTATCTAGCGCATTCTTAGGTATCACATTTATTGATGAACCATTATCTACCAGGACATGGGCTAAAGTGGTGCCCTTGCATTCAGTAGAGACATGTAATGCATCATTGTGCTTCCTCCCTCTAAGAGTCAAATCAGCATCAGAAAATACTAAACCATTATCAGTCGTCAAACTAGCCACACAATCTTCGAATTGGTCAGCAGAGGTTTCCCGGGGAACGTGGGCAGTTTTCAGGAACTTCACCAGAGCCTTCGCATGAGCTTCAGAACCCAACAACAAGGCTAGCATAGAGATCTTTGAAGGGGTCTGCCCCAACTGTTCGACCATATTGTAGTCGCTTTTCTTGATGATTTTCAAAGTTTCTTCCATTTCTTCCTTGGAAGCCTCTGTGATAGATACTGAATGCGCCTTTGTCTGGACAGGCTCAACTAGTATGTCTTTTCCCTGAGTCTCGGTCGACTCGGTGATAGGGGTGTCGGCAGGGGTAATCACGGGGATTGTAGTAGTAGTATCAGCATGAATGAAAGTAGGAATGATCACAGGACTAGTAACAACTTTCAGAGGAGAAATCTCAGGGGAGAACACTCTTCCCCTTATGGTTATTTGCTGGTTCCAAGAATGTTGACAATGTCGGGATCAGCATTCTCAGAAACCTGGTCTTCAGCAACTAGCTAATCTTGCTTGACGCCGTGGTAGTAGACGTCACCCCCGTAGTTCTATGGAACAGTTTTGTATGAGGAGTATGGGATTCTCCCTGGCCGAGTAATTATCAGCGATGTAACCTTCAGAGTAGATGTAATCCTGACGGGTCTTTTGGTGGAAACCCCAGGAGGATTGGCAGAAATGGTTATTATTGAAACATCTCTACAAGCAATAGTCGGGATAGGATTCTTCTCAATCAAAATCTCTCTATCATCCATTAGGTGTTGAACACCTGCCTTCAACAAATGACAACCAGTCTTTAGAGATAAATAGAAGTGGCAACCTTCGCCAGAACCCGAAAATAAACTGGCCTTTAATAAGTTCTACTTAACGGTCAAGAGAGGAGTAACAAGCTCTTCAACAGTAGTAACAAACATATCATCTTCAATAGTGTTAACACCACGGCCGTGCTTGGGCATAGAAGCGGTGATAACATTTGGAATTTCGGGGGCGTCAAACTCAATTTCTTTCGCCTCGATAAGGTCTTGTACCCTGTTTTTCAAAGCCCATAAGTTGTTTGTATCATGCCCTGGACTTTCTGAATGATAAGAACAATGGGCATTTGGATTGTAGCGGGGAGAGGTAGTGTTGGGATTCTTTGGTGCTTCCCACAGCGTTACTAGATTAGACTTCAACAGATGAGGAAAAACTTGGGATAAAGTCATATTTATTCGAGTGAACTATCTTACCGGCTTTTTTGTTCTCTGCTGATTATTCCTCTGTTGAGTGGGTGCAGGCTTAGGGATCATGACATCCCCAACCGTTGGACGGCGTTCAGTTCTATCCTGATTATTTTGATTGTATGCAGCATTAACCTCCTTCTTCCTAGAAAACGGCTTCCTTGCGAAACTGGAGGATGCTTCCTTTTGGATCTTACCATTTTTAATTCCAGCTTCCACTCTTTCTCCTGTCAATATTAATTCAGTGAAGCTGGTTGACGAGCTTCCAATCAGGTGATTAAATAATGGACCAGACAGGGTTCCCAGAAACATATCCACTAACTCCCTATTAGACAGGGGAGGCTAGACTCTTCCTGCTAAGTCCTTCCACTTTTGAGCATAGTCTTTGAATCCCTCGCTCGAACCCATAGCCATACTTTAGAGTTGAGTACGGGTGGGAGCAAGGTCTGCATTGTATTGTTTATAGAAAGAAACGGCCAGGTCTTCCCAATTATGAATGTTCACCCTTTCCAGTTGATAGAACTAATCTAGCTGAGTTCCGGATATACTATCCTGAAAGAAGTGGACCCATAAGTCTCTGTTAGCAGTGTGAGGCTGTATCTTCCTTACATAAGATCGGAGGTGCATCTTGGGACACGAAACCCCATCATACTTAGAAAACATTGGCGCCTTGAACTTTGGCGGAATAACAATCCCAGACACTGAACCCATCTCTTCAAAGTCCAGCCCAGGAACTTTCTGAATCTCCATTGCACTCGGATGCTCTTCAAACTGTTTGTACTTTTCGTCAACCGAAGGATATTGCTCTTCATTGTAATCAATATCATTATTAGATTCCCCTGGACTAGGTTCTTCCTCTCTTGTCTCACCCTCTTGGTTCTCTCTTTCCTTGGATGAAGAGGTCAGATCAACCATTTGCTTCAATGGTCCCTTAAATCTTCTTCCCAGATTTACCACACCAGCTGTCCTTCTTGGCTTCTTGGTCTTGTCTTTAACAATCAGGGCTTTCAGTTCCTCCTTCCCTTTGGCTAGAGCCATGATCATCTGTTGGGATTGTTCGTTCTAAGTCTGTAAGTCCTTCAAAGTTTGTTCGAGAGCCATGGCTAAAATAAACAACGAAGAGGATGAGAAACCTGCTTTGACACCTATTTATGCAATGATAAGTATGATATGTATATCCAATGATTTCAAGGGTTTCGAGAAATGTAAATTTGTGAACCAAAATGAAACAAATATTTTTTTAGTAGAATTCAAAATACAATTGCGTTTTAGGTGTTTCAATTGAAGGTTCAAGAAAAACCTAAAACAAAATCAGGTTTCCCAAGGGCGCTTCCTCTTCGCGCCGAGATAGACATTGAGGCTTCTTTCCACATGAAGTTGCTTCGTGAGCTCTAAAACCTTCCTCTCATGGGCATAGAAACGGTATCTAAATGTATCCCGCTCTTTCTTCAGCTGAATCCAGGATCTTTGTAATTCCTCAAGATCAGTTGGCATATCAGGATGAAGAACCGTATAGGGAATATCCCCTTCAGTAATGGGCTCCACAATCACCAGTAAGATGGCTACATATGGCATCATAAGATTCTGAGCACGAGCTCGTACCCATTGGAGATAAGGTTCCATAAGAATAGAAGTCTTCAGCCCCAAAGTCTTGACGTCAAATCTGTTTACCATGCCCCAAACTCGTATGAACCTCTGGCTATACTCTTGAACACCATCTTCTTAGTTAAACATAATGCCCTGGATAAGCATCTTGTGAGGACCATCCTTTCGAGCATAACTAAATTGTCGCAAAGCCAAAGAAGGATTATAGGTTATGCCTCCCATAATTCCAATTAGTGGGACATTAGGGAATTCCCCGCAGCGGTCAATAATAGAGACATCTCCCATAGATCGGGAATACCATAAAATATCTGTGTGAGGAAGTGACATTATCCTTTGCAACGAGCCCAAATCTTCTTCATTCTTCAGTACTGCTTTAGGAAGGTGATAAATAAACCACCTCGAAAGAAATGGCACGCAGCACATAAGAATCCCTCTTTTCTTGGTGGTACGAGTGTGGAAGGTATGCAAGATATCTCCGAGTAAAGTGGGCACTGGGTTGCAGGAAAGAAAGACCTTGAAAGTGTTCACATCTATGAGTAAATCTGGATTAGGGAACAATACTAACCCATAGATGAGAAGAGCCAAAACCTCCTCGAAATCCTGGAAGTCCAAATCATCCCAAAACAGCTGAGCCTTCTCTATCAGGAACATGGATATAAAAGCCTTAACTCCGCTTCCTATTTCCCAGTTGGATACAACGTCAGACCGCTTTAGGTGTAAAGCTACTGCAATGACTGTTGTACCCCAAACTTTGACCTAAGATACCATCTCCCACCTGCATCATTACATTGCAAGTGTTTTGACCTATTTTATCAATTTTCAAAACAGATTTAAAATTCATAACTTTTTCAAGTCGAGAGTTGTTTATTGTTGAAACGCTAAATTTATTAATTGATCAATGCTAAAACAATGTTTATTAATTATTTATTATCTTAAATTTAAATAATTGGAATTTATTTTCAGTTATTATATAATTTAAAGATTTATAAATAATAAAGTAAATATTTGAAAAGAAGTTTATTAATTGATCAGACGATGTTTATTAATTATTTATTATCTTAAATTTAAATAATTGGAATTTATTTTCAGTTATTATATAATTTAAAGATTTATAAATAATAAAATAAATATTTGAAAAGAGTTTATTAATTGATCAACAATGTTTATCTAATTATTTATTATTCTAAGTTTAAATAGTTGAAATTTTATTTTCAGTTATTAGAATTTAGAAGAATTATAAATAATGAAGTAAATGATTGAAAAGAAGTTAATTGATCAATGATGTTTATTTAATTATTTATCATTCTAAATTTAAATAATTGGAATTGATTTTCAGTTATTATATAATTTAAAGAATTATAAATGATAAAATAAATAATTGGAAAGAAGGAGAGAATTAACTGGTAAAATATTGGAGTTTTATTCATTTTATTCTAATTGTTACAATTGTTTGTTTAAATACTATACTTATTTAACAAAGTATTTACAATGACAATTCTTACAAATGTTTAAAGTGAAATAAAATTATCCTAATTTTTCTAAGTTCTAAATCTTCATCTTCTATCCAATACTTCTTTGATGCTCATTTAATTTTACCTGCAAAAGAATTAAAAGAAAAGTCAGAAATAAATATAATTAAAAGCGGACAATTATTTTAGCGTTCATCATTAAAAGCAAACGGCTGGAATCAGTTTTTACCCTCTTTGCAAATCACGGGATTTCTCCCGGTTCACAAAAAGGGATGAATTTTTTATTGATAAAAATGAATGCACAAATTAAAAATATGCACAAATTCATTCTTTTGTCAAAATTGCACATTTTCTTTGAAAACTGCATAATTAAAAATCAATTGCACATTTCAAAAGCCAACTGCATATTTCAAAAAAAAAGCAATAGCATATGCAAGTATGCAAGTCAAGTTACATTTTCAACACAAGCCAATGCAACGTAAACTACCCCAAAATGTGGGAAGAACCAAAAACATAAGGCTCCCATGCTGTACAATATAATTGACAAAGAGATGTGCAGTTTTAAAACCAAATATGCAAGCAATATATTTTCTATTTTTCATCATTTTCCAGCTTATGCTTTTTCAGAACCAAGTACAGTACATCACATTTTAATGTCAAATTGTACTGAGGAGAGAGAAGAGAGAAAGAGTGAGGGTTTTACAGGTTTTGGCTTAGGCAAAAAAGGAATAGAAAACAAAAACAGCAGCATCCAGTAAGAAAAAGGAAAGCATGAAAGAGGATACAAAACAAAACTGATGTAGCAGTGGAGAGGGCAGAGTATCAAAGAAATGTAGTAAAATATACCAAAACCTGAGTTATCAGGATAGAGGCCAAAAAAAACGGATATAACAACAACAAACCCCTTCAAAGAGTTGGAGAGAGTTCAAACCTGTCTTCAAGCTTTCAAAAAAACAAAAACTGTCAAACAAATACAAAAACAAAATTCTCAAGGTCTCAAAGCAAAGCCAGAACCTGCTGTCTCAAAGACCAAACCAACAATCATGGCCTAAAAAAACAGAACCTGTTGTCTCAAAGACCAAACCAACAATCATGGCCTAAAAAACCAGAACCTGCTGTCTCAAAACCAGAACCTGCTGTCCAGCCAAAGCACCATCCTTTCAAAATGATAACCAGCATACCCTGTCAAACCATGAAAACCATGGCCAACAACATAAACCAAAAACATACAAGAACCTGCATCTAGCAATCAACACCATAGCCATTCCAAAGCCTAAGCCGAAACACAACCAAGATAGCCTAAAAACCATAAAACATACAACCTGCATAAAACCAGTAAAACCAATATCGCCTAAACCATAAAACCTCTAAACCATGCTAGGCCAAACCTGAAGCAATCCAACCAAAACCAAAAACAAGAATACCAAATAACACGACTTATCAACCAATGTCCAAACCCACAAAGGCCTCACACATGTTCATCATAGGCCATTAAAAAGCATACAGAAGCAAAGCAAAAGGAAGAAGAAGGAAGTTGGTCAAAACAAAGTGTTTCAACCACAGTATTCAGAAGCATACAGGGAAAAATCTCAACAAATATCTCAAAGCAATAAGGCAACTGAAGCAAAGCATCAAGGCCTCAGAATACTCCATCATAGGCCAGTAAAAATAAAGGTAACTCAGAAACATATTCAGCACAACAAAGAAGAAGGAAAAGAAACACACGAAGCAGAGAAGCAGCAAGAGGAAGAGGATAAAGATTCGTTTTTCAGGATTTCATCACCAAAACAAAAAAATAAGAAACGAAATACCAGGAAACTGAAGCAAGCATCACGCGTTTCATCCCTTCGTCTTGGCCTCCTACGCGTACCCCCAACCTTCCTCCTCCGTCTCCAGGTAACATTTCTCCCTCTTTTTTTCTGTCATTTTTCCTCAAATCACCATAGCAATTGGAAATCAGAATCAAATAGATAAAAAATCACCACATGCAATTGTAATAAAAACCCTAACGAATAGAACACAAGTTTACCTTGAATCTGTCCCCCTGGCATTCTCGTTGGAGGGAAGAGGAGGTTGAGGATGCTGGTGGCCTTTGGACAAGGGAGAACTCAGGCGAAGGTGGGATAATGCGCGAAGAAGATGAAGGCGAATCCGTCACGAGAAGATGAGCGTCGCTCTGCACATATGTTTAACCCTAATCCTTTTTTTCAAAACTAAGACAATGTTTAACCCTAAGAAAAAACAAGTTATGGAACATTTGGACTAAACCCATTTCATCTACCTAAGCCCAACGAATCTCCTTAAGTGCACCCCCTTTTTTCTGTTTTGTTTGGGCCCTTTAGAAACCCTTTAGCCCAAACGTTTCTTACTAACACTATTCCTTTTTTTTTGATACACCTCTGCCTATTTATTCTCTTTTAGTTTTTTTTAGAATTATTATTAATTTAGTTAATTAATAAAGTTAATCAAATAGAGATAATTTAATTAAAGCAATTTTAATAATTTGATCATTTTTATTAAGTTTAACTTTAGGACTAATTTAATAATTTTAGTATTCCTTTTTAATTAGAGTTAAGTTAATAACCTTTTAAGTTTTAATTTAGTTTAATTATTTAATAACTCTAAAAAATAATACTTTATATTAATATTAAAAAACATATAAAAATAGAAACATAAAAAATGAAACTATTAAAACATTTTCTTTTCCTTAAACAAAAATATAAAAATGCATGTTCATATCATTTAATCTGTTATTTAATCATTGTTATGGTTGTATATCATTATATGCATAATTTTCTGTTAATTATTTTGTCTTTATTTGTTTATTCCGTTTACGTCTAAATCCAAGGGAAAAATGATTAAATTTGTCGACTTCATGTCCTCAAGTCCAATCACGCGAACATCTGCATTTCATTAAAACTTAGGATAATTTTTCCCCAAATATTCAATCTTTTCAAAACTTATACCTTTTAAGCCAAAACTTCGACATTAGGTCGTCGTATCTTCAAAAACTCGTCCGTACCCCTTTTCGGCCAAAACAATTTATTTTTAATCAAACGAACATTTTAATAAACAGATATTTCAAAAGGTTCCTATAGAGTACTATAGATACATTGGGTGCTAATACCTTCCCACTGTATAACCAACCCCCGAACCATAGACCTCTTTTCAAAAACGCCTTGTATTTTTATTACTTTTAGAAAGTATTATTTTACATTGCATATTTTAGGGTTTTATTTCGCTCTTTCCCCTTTCCCCTTGGAAATAATAAAGCGCGGTGGCGACTCTTGCTTTTGTGAGACGAATTAATCAATAATTCGATCTCCGATTTACCCCGCTACATTTTTTATCGCTACAGAATTGGTGACTCAGCTGGGGAGAGTTTGACCTCTTGCTGGTCCATCCCTAAGTGGGTTAAGCCTAATTTGTCTTATCTGTTTTATTATTATTTGATTTGTTTGATTATGTGTTTAAATTGGGGTGTTTGTATTTTTTGCAAAGGACGAATCCTATACCCGGATTAAGTTACACTTAAGAATAGGACGGGCGGTACAATCATGTTAACTTTGAGGGAGTAATCCCGAAGAAGGAGGCATGAGATCCCCCACTCGATGGAAGACCCTCTTGAACTTAATATTTGTTTACCGAGTAATCGGGAAGACATTATTATTTTCGACCTAGGAGCCGGAGAAATTGAGAACCGTAGAACCCTAACCCATCTTGGCCTTTTTAGGTGTAGCGTGGAGACTATAACGGAGTAATTTGGAAGTAGTTGTTACGCGATGCTACGCTCGGATGAGTTTCTCTTGAGAATATTGCAAATTATTGAGTAATCAAGACGTTGGTAATATCCGAAGGAGGAATGTAGACTCTGGGAACTTTTAGAACCTTGTCTTACAGGTGTGATTAAACCGTTAGTACATACCTTGGGGTGGGCTTTACCCTCGACCCCATGCTGAAACGTTGAACCTTTGAACCCCATGTTTGTGAACTTGTGTGTAACTGTTGCATTATCATTCATTCATGCATCCATCAACATTTTTGTAAAAAACCTGTTTTTCAAGGAACTTAGGAATGATTTTTGCAGACATCTCAGGTACTATTATTATGGAATTTGGAAGGAGAAACACTCGAAGTTTTAGTTTTAAGGAGCCCGAGATTGAAGAACTGAAGAGTTTGATTCCTAAGATCGAGAACCTGACGGATTTTCAGAAAAAGTATGGGTCCATTATACCTCTCATGAAGCGCAAGATGAAAGAAGACATCCTTAATACGTTAGTCCAATTTTATGATCCTTTGTATCGATGTTTCACCTTTCCAGATTACCAGTTGATGCCCACCTTAGAAGAGTACTCCTACATACTTGGTTTGCCGATCACCGACTGTGTTCCTTTTTCTGGATTAGAAGAGGAACCCAAATCTCACGAGATAGCGACCATCACCCACTTGAAGAAGTCAGAGATAGAGGAGAACATGACTACAAAAGGGGGAATCCGAGGTTTGTCTACGCAGTTTTTGTTGAGGAAAGCTCATCATTTCGTTGAGATAAAAGATACTATTGCCTTTGAAGACGTCTTTGCTTTACTCGCTTATGGTCTATTCTTGTTCCCTAACGTTGATAAGTTTGTGGATATCAACGCCACCAGAATTTTCTTGATTGGAAATTCGGTCCCTACGCTACTAGGAGATACCTACTACTCCATCCATCTTCGAAACTCTTATCAAGGAGGGATGATTATTTGTTGTGCACCGTTGCTGTATCAGTGGTATGTTTCTCAGCTACCTAGGTCTGATGTTTTCTAGGATCTCGAGAAGGAACCGCGATGGGCGCCAAAGATTATGGCTCTCACTCACTTCGACATTGATTGGTATAATCGAGTTTACTATGACGTGAAGATCATCGATAGCTGTGGTGCTTTTCCTAACGTGCCTCTTCTTGGTACGAAAGGTGGAATTAACTATAACCCTGTTCTCGCGCGCCGTCAATTTGGATACCCGATGAGGGACAAGCCAAACAACATCCATGTGAGTGGTTTCTTTCTGCAAGAAGGACAAGATCATCAGGCAGCTAAGAGGGAGATCGAAGGAGCTTGGCGCCACATCCATAGGAAAGGGAGAGACATGTTAGGACATAGGGGTGCCGTTTCGTTGGAGCCTTACCTACAATGGGTCCGTGCTAGGGCTTGTGCTCTCAAGATGCCCTATAAACTTGAGAAACCTTTATTCCCTACCGTTGCATTGTCATCTATTGATATCCCTATTGAGAATATGGGAGAATACCAAGGAAATCTAGCTAGGATGAAGTCCGAGAGAGATGCTTGGAAAGAAAAGTATAATATGTCTGAATATGAGAATCAGGTCCTGGCTCGACAACTAAAGGAAAAGGAGGATTTGCTATTTATTCAAGACGGCTGGTTCATTGATCATGATGAGAAGCTTCGTCAAAAGGATGCTTTATTGAAGAAGTATGCTAGTGAAAGGAAGAGAAAGAAGGAAGGTTCGGTAAGCGTTGCTCTCGTTCCTAATCCACGAAAGGAAATCATTGATCGACTGGTAGCTGAGAAGAAAGAGATGGAAGACTTTTATGAAGAGAGGATCAGGAAGCTCCGGTTACAGTTGGCATTTGGTCCTTCATCTGATGATTCTGAGTGATCTTTAGTTCCTAGTTTTATTTTATTGATGTCATTTTGTAAAACTCTGTAAAAGGGCTTCATGTTCCGAAGTTGTAATTTACTGCTTTTATTATGGGCTTCATGTTCCGAAGTTGTAATTTACTACTTTTATTATGGGCTTCATGTTCCGAAGTTGTAATTTACTGCTTTTATTATGGGCTTCATGTTCCAAAGTTGTAATTTACTGCTTTATTATGGGCTTCATGTTCCAAAGTTGTAGTTTACTGCTTTTATTATTGGGTTGTTATCCCAAAGTGTAATTTATTGTTTTGATTGTTCCAAAGTTGTAAGTTGTAATTTACCGCTTTTGATTAATGGAGTGAGTTTTTGTTGTTCCAAATTCTTTTACCATTGATGTGTGCAAAATTATCGAAGTTCCTTGAAAAAACTATTAAAATGAATCATCATTTGCATCACATATCATGCATCATTCAACATTCCACTTCACCTGTTTTCTAGAGTCTTATCCTTGTTTCTTTTTCCACTCCGAAAGATTGTCAAGCTGTCTCATCGATACGTTACTCGAGCCAATCGTCAAAGGAAGATGGAAGATCTGGAACAGGAAAACCACGAGCTTCGTGAGGAGGTCGCTACCCTCCGTGTCGGTATGGAAAAGTTAACTGCGCTAGTGGAAAGTTTGATGGCTGCTCAGAATCAGCCATCGACTACAGCTGCTGAGATTCAGACTTTAACTATTGTGGTTTCCGAGATTGTCACCGTTCCAACATCTATGACTCAAATCAACTCTCCACTTCAACATCAGATGCCAAAAGGTTTTCCGTGGGGAATGCCTTACAACTTTGTGCCAGAGGGGTATCAGTCTTTCGTACAGCCTTTGTTTCAACCTGCTTTGTCTCTTCCTCAACCAGAGACAACTTCCATGCCGCCGGTAATCCCGTCTGTAACACCTTTCCCGCAACCGGTAATGACAACTGTCGCTCCTGTTGTTCACTCTGTGCCATACTTGAATGAACCTACTTATCCTGCCGAGCCTGCTGAAAGTTTGGGTCTTTTTGATAGAATGGAAGAATTTCAAGACCAATTCCAAGAAATGCAGAGAGAGCTCAGAGCGTTGAAGGGGAAGGATTTGTTTGGGAAGAACACTCATGACCTTTGTTTAGTTCCGAATGTCAAGATTCCAGCAAAATTCAAAGTGCCAGACTTTGAAAGATATAAGGGTGATTCGTGTCCTCGGAGTCACTTGACTATGTACGTGAGAAACATGTCTACGTATTCCGATGATCATGACTTGTTGATTCACTATTTTCAAGACAGTTTGACGGGTGCTGCCCTAAAGTGGTATATGGGTTTAGACAACATTCAGATCCGCAACTTCAACGATCTTAGCGAAGCTTTTGTCCATCAGTATAAGTACAACGTTGACATGGCACCGGACAGGGATCAACTCCGGGCGATGTCCCATAGAGACAGAGAATCTTTTAAGGAATACGCCCAGAGGTGGCGTGAAATTGCTGCTCAAATCTATCCACCTCTTGAGGAGAAAGAGATGACGAAGATATTCTTGAAGACTTTAGGTTCCTTTTACTATGAAAGAATGATCGCCAGCGCACCCAGTGACTTCACCGAAATGGTAAGCATGGGCATGCGGTTCGAGGAAGGGATTCGTGAAGGGCGTTTGGTTAAAGAAGGAAGTCCGTCTAGCAGTACCAAGAAGTTTGGAAGTGTTTTCCCGAAAAGAAAAGAGCAGGATGTCAGCGGATTGTTCCCAGGGAAACCAAGGAGGGGTTACTCACACGTTGTGGCAGTCACTCCGGCTGTCCGCCCAGCTTTGATGACCCCAGCTCATCAAACCCCACCAACTCAACAACGGCTATTTCAGCAGCAGCCTCGACAACATGCTTATCCATTCAACAACCAGAACCGTGCACCAAGAAAACCGCAGTTCGATGCCATTCCTATGACTTATATTGAATTGTTCCCTGCTCTTATCAGAAAGAACCTCATAACGACAAAACCTCCTCCTGTCGCACCAAATAGTACTTCTCCGTGGTACAAGGCCGATCAGTTTTGTGAATATCATCAAGGGTCGCCGGGGCACAACCTTGAAAATTGTTTTGCTCTAAAGGGGGACGTGCAGAGATTGATTAAGAATGGTATCTTGTCTTTCAAGGATGTTAACCCAAATGTTAGAGATAATCCTTTGCCTCGACATGGGGCAGCCTCAGTGAATATGGTGGAAGGTTGCCCGGGAAAGTTTCGAGTTTTTCAAGTTGAACACATAAGAGAGTCGTTGATCAGGTTACATCAGAGCTTAAGAAGACTTGCCTTTGTTAGGCATCAGCATGATTATGATGTTTGTGAATTTTGTTCAACAGAGGTTGATTGCCCTATTGTGAAGGAGGATATTCAAAAGTTGTTAGACCAGAGGGTTATCACTATTACATATGACAGAGATCCGGAGGATGAAGTGAATGTTATAATACCACAATTCAATTTGCCTGAATCAGTAGAGATCGTTTACGACAGTCAGACTGCACCTGTTGCCCCTTTGATCATTTACCCACCTGGTTCTGTGCCTTACAACTCAGACCCAGCTATACCGTATAAGTATAATGCCACAATGATTGAGAATGGGGTGGAAGTCCCTATACCAACAAGGCCGTATTTTGTTAACATCGCTGATGTGAGTAGAGTTACGAGAAGTGGACGTGTCTTTGCAGTAGTACCTTTGAAGAGACCATAAGTTCAAGTCAGGAGACCCATACCGGCAGAAATTCCAGCGAGAAATGTTGAACCAAGGGTTGAGATAGGCCGATCCAATGAACCTATCCCTCATCCCGAGGATGATGAGATTCTGAAGCTTATCAAGAGAAGTGAATATAAGATTGTGGACCAACTTTTGCAAACTCCTTCCAAGATTTCTTTGCTTGCTTTACTGAGAGATTTTGGTGCCCATAGAGAAGCTTTGATGAAGGTCTTGGATCAGGCATTCGTGGATCATGATGTGACGGTTGACCAATTTGATGGAATTGTGGGAAATATTACTTCGTGTAACAATCTTGGTTTCAGTGATGAAGAGCTTCCGGAGGAGGGAAGGAACCATAATATGGCTTTGCATATCTCAATAAGTTGCGGAAATGATACCTTATCAAGTGTGTTGGTAGATACAGGTTCGTCGTTAAATGTAATGCCCAAAACTACATTATCTCGACTCTCATATCAAGGTGCTCCCATGAGACCTAGTGGAGTAATTGCCAAAGCGTTTGATGGTTCTAGGAAGACTGTCATTGGTGAAGGGGATCTTCCTATCATAATTGGTCCTCATACTTTTCAGATCACTTTTCAATTAATGGATATTCGTGCCACCTACAGTTGCTTATTGGGTCGTCCATGGATCCATGATGCAGGGGAAGTCACTTCCACGCTCCATCAGAGATTGAAGTTTGTAAGGCATGGAAAGCTAGTAATGATTGGTGGAGAGCAGGCCATGGTGGTAAGCTATTTGTCATCTTTCTCTTTTATTGATGCTGATGAGGACGTTGGAACCCAATTCCAAGCTCTATCTGTTGCTAATAATGAAGTGAAGAAGAAAGGGACATCTATTTCTTCTTTTGAGGATGCACGACGAGTGGTTGAAAGTGGTTCGGCTGAAGGCTGGGGCCAGGTGTTGACTTTGCCTGAGAACAAGTCTGGAGAAGGTCTTGGTTTTCATCCCGTGTCTAGAAGAGTCAAGCAGGAAGTAGTTACTCGTCCGATTCAAGAAGTTTTCCGAAGCGCAGGTTTTATCCATCCGACTCCTCCTGAAGTTGATGCTATAATAGGAGACGATTCTAAAGAGGATTTACCCAATTTTGTAACGCATGGAGTGGCTTGCCAGAACTGGATTGTTGTTGATGTTCCTGTTGTGATGCACATTTCTGAGTAATATTTTGTTTTATTTTTGAAAAAAAAAACTTTCGCTCTGCCCAAGGCGAAAAGTATTTGTGTCGGGCTATGATGAAAATAAATCCTTTTGCTCTTCCCAAGGCAAAAGAGAAAATGTCTGGGCTCTTTGTTTCAAGTATTTCCCTTCATGAATAAAAATGTTATTTTGTCCACTACTATTTTATTTTTCACTTTTTCTTGGAAATAGTAATGAAAATTAATTGGTAGTAATAGGAAAATATAATAACTTTTTGTTTTATTTGCACAAATCGATTTCTAAAATAAAGCATAATCATATGTGCAGATTAATCCATGACTTAACCATTGAAAACAATGATCCTATGCCCTCTCCTAACTTTGAATTCCCTGTGTTCAGAGCCGAAGAAGAAGATAGTGAAGAGATTCCTGATGAAATTTCCCGTTTGCTTGAGCACGATGAAAAGATTATTCAACCGTTTGAAGAACCTGTAGAGTTGATCAATTTGGGTGATGAAGAAGATAAGAAGGAAGTCAAGGTCGGAGCATTGCTTGTCCCAGAGGTCAAAGATAAAATGTTGGAGCTTCTCAAAGAGTATGTTGATGTGTTTGCTTGGTCCTACCAAGATATGCCAGGTTTGGACAACAATATTGTGGAGCATCGTTTACCGTTGAGACCTGAATGTCCGCCGATTAAGCAGAAGTTGAGAAGGACTCGTCCTGATATGGCTAACAAGATCAAAGAGGAAGTTCAAAAACAGATTAATGCAGGTTTCCTTGTTACATCGGTCTATCCTCAATGGTTAGCCAATATAGTGCCTGTTGCTAATAAAGATGGCAAAGTTCGAATGTGTGTAGACTATCGAGATTTGAATAGAGCTAGCCCAAAGGATGACTTCCCATTACCGCACATTGACGTATTGGTCGACAGTACCGCAAAGTTCAAAGTCTTTTCTTTCATGGATGGTTTCTCTGGTTACAATCAAATCAAGATGGCACCAGAAGATATGGAGAAGACAACTTTCATTACACCGTGGGGAACATTTTGTTATCGGGTTATGCCGTTTGGTTTGAGGAATGCTGGTGCAACATACCAAAGGGCCATGACTGCTTTATTCCATGATATGATGCATAAAGAGATAAAGGTGTATGTAGATGACATGATTGCCAAATCACAAACTGAAGAAGATCATTTGGAACACTTATTGAAGTTATTCCAGTGTTTGAGAAAGTATAAACTCCGTCTGAATCCCAACAAGTGCACTTTTGGTGTTCGTTCTGGAAGACTTCTGGGTTTCATTGTCAGTCAGAAAGGTATTGAAGTAGATCCTGATAAAGTCAAAGCTATTCGGGAAATGCCCTCACCCAAGACGGAGAAACAAGTAAGAGGATTCCTTGGGAGACTGAACTATATTTCTAGATTTATATCTCATATGACTGCTACCTGTGGGCCGATTTTCAAGCTTCTCCGAAAGAACCAAGGATGTGTGTGGACAGAAGATTGTCAGAGAGCTTTTGATAGCATCAAAGAATATTTGCTTGAACCTCCCATATTGATTCCTCCAGTGGAAGGAAGACCTTTGATTATGTACCTGACTATATTGGAAGATTCCATGGGATGTGTGCTTGGTCAACAAGATGAGACTGGAAGAAAGGAACATGCTGTATATTATCTGAGTAAGAAATTCACAGACTGTGAGTCTCGATACTCATTGCTTGAGAAAACCTGTTGTGCTTTAGCTTGGGCTGCTCGCCGTCTGCGCCAGTATATGATTAACCACACCACTTGGTTGATCTCCAAAATGGATCCGATCAAGTATATCTTTGAGAAGCCCGCCTTATCTAGAAGAATAGCCCGTTGGCAGATGTTGTTATCTGAATATGACATTGAGTATCACACTCAGAAAGCAATCAAAGGGAGTATTTTAGCCGACCATTTAGCTCACCAACCAATTGACGATTATCAATCCATCAAGTTTGATTTCCCAGATGAAGATGTTATGTACTTGAAAGCTAAAGATTGTGAAGAGCCGTTACCTGAAGAAGGACGTGATCCCGAATCCCATTGGGGTTTGATATTTGACGGAGCTGTGAATTCTTATGGAAATGGAATTGGGGCAATCATCGTCACTCCCCGAGGTACTCATATACCGTTCACGGCGAGATTGAAGTTTGACTGCACGAACAACATGGCTGAATATGAGGCATGTATTATGGGTCTCGAAGAAGCAGTGGATCTAAGGATTAAGATTCTTGATATTTACGGAGATTCGGCATTGGTAATTAATCAAATCAAAGGAGAATGGGAGACTCGTCATCCTGGTTTGATCCCTTACAGAGATTATGCTAGAAGATTGTTAACTTTCTTCAACAAAGTGGAATTACATCATATCCCTAGAGATGAGAACCAAATGGCTGATGCTTTAGCTACTTTGTCTTCAATGTTTCAAGTGAATGGTTGGAACGATGTGCCTACAATCCGGGTTATGCGCCTCGACAGACCTGCTCATGTGTTCTCAGTAGAAGAGGTCACCGACGACAAACCGTGGTTCTATGACATTAAACGTGTTCTTCAAACTCAGGAGTATCCGCCTGGGGCATCTAGTAAAGATAGGAAAACGTTGAGAAGATTGGCAAGCAGTTTCTTCCTCAATGAAGAAGTATTGTACAAGAGGAATTACGACATGGTCTTGCTCAGATGTGTAGACAGACGTGAAGCAGACATGCTGATGCAAGAAGTACATGAAGGATCCTTTGGCACTAATTCCAACGGACATGCGATGGCTAAAGAGATGTTGAGAGCTGGTTACTATTGGATGACGATGGAATCCGATTGCTGCAAATATGTGAAGAAATGTCATAAATGCCAGATTTATGCGGACAAGATACGTGTGCCACCGACTCTCCTCAATGTTATCTCTTCACCTTAGCCTTTCTCTATGTGGGGCATTGATATGATTGGAATGATTGAACCCAAAGCTTCAAATGGTCATCGTTTCATCTTGGTAGCGATCGATTATTTTACTAAATGGGTGGAAGCAGCATCTTATGCTAATGTAACCAGACAGGTGGTAGTCAGATTTATCAAGAATCAGATCATTTGTCGATACGGTATCCCGAGCAAGATCATCACTGATAATGGTTCAAATTTGAATAACAAGATGATGAAAGAGCTTTGTGAGGAGTTCAAGATCGAACATCATAATTCTTATCCTTACAGACCGAAGATGAATGGGGCTGTTGAAGCTACTAACAAGAACATCAAAAAGATTGTCCAGAAGATGGTGGTAACTTATAAAGATTGGCATGAAATGCTTCCGTTTGCTTTACATGGATACCGTACTTCAGTTCGAACTTCAACAGGCGTAACCCCATTTTCCCTAGTTTATGGTATGGAAGCAGTACTCCCCGTGGAGGTTGAGATTCCGTGTTTGAGAGTGTTGATGGAAGCTAAACTTTCTGAGGCCGAATGGTGCCAAAGTAGATATGATCAGTTGAATTTAATTGAAGAAAAGAGATTGACAGCTTTGTGTCACGGTCAATTGTATCAGCAGAGGATGAAGAAAGCTTTTGATAAGAAGGTTCGACCACGCGAGTTCAGAGAAGGTGACCTTGTGCTCAAGAAGATATTGTCTTTCCAACCTGATTCTAGGGGAAAATGGGCTCCGAATTATGAAGGACCGTATGTCGTTAAGAAAGTTTTCTCTGGAGGTGCTTTGATTCTCACCAATATGGACGGTGAAGAGCTCCCGCGCTCCATGAATGCCGATGCAGTCAAGAAATATTTCGCTTAGGTTTGAGTTGACAGTTTGCTAAGTTGAAAACCCGAAAGGGCGGCTTAAGCAAGCTTTTGGTCAGACCAGTCTTGGCATTTGAACACATTTCGGAATTCGAAGTTGTTAGGGAGAATAGTGATCATTGTTTTTGTGTAACCCTTTCTTTCATGTACTATTTCCCAAACTTTTGTAAACCGTTGGAGTCGCGGTTTTAGCGAACTACCATCTTATTAGTGAAATTTGAGCATTTACCTTTTGTGGGCAAAATTTTAATTTTACGGAAATATTTGAAACAAAGTTATTTAAAGTATTCTTATTTTAAAAATGTGTCGTGAATAATGAAAGGAATAGTAACAGTTGTCCCAAGGATGGTCAAGCCATGAAATGCAAAACAATACAGTAAATTATCCTTGCATGATGAACATGTTTTATTTCAAAATCGTCACGAGATGTTGGTTGTGTTAAACTTGCGTTTCTCGCGGTACTAAGTTTGGTGATTCCCCAGTTGTTCCAGTTAAGCGTTGTTTTGGCTACCTTTATTTAAGCAGATTTATGAAGTGTGGTACGCTTTGTCTCATGCCAGTAGTCTATTGGTGTTAGAACATTGGATTTGAATTCTTTTCTCCTCAGAAGACTTGAACCTTGTGGCGTGATACGCTCCGACGTTGCTTTGTGGTTCCAGTTCCAGTTATTTTCCGTCTTTTTTAAGATTGGCCGAGTATCTATCTTTTCGTGACATCTTATCGTCTTCAAGATATTCCATCTGTTCGTTTTGTCAGCATAACATTCATCTATTCATTTACGCTTACATCAGTATGAATATTCACATTTGCCGTTGATTTTGGGTTTGTTTTACTTTGTTTTAATACAATGTACACGTTCTTTCCAAGTAGAAGGTTAGCTTAGGCAGAAAATGTGCTTCCTTTCTAAATTCCCCAACTGAGCTAATCCTCGTGGATGATTTTTGATTCAGCTTACCTTGTCCATTTCTGGATAGGATGAATTCCCCCAATCGAGTTACTTTCTCATTGGTTGGAGTCTTGTTTGACTGTTTTCTCTCTGGTTTATTCCTGGAGGGAGTTGTTGCCTCTTGCATAGGCTATCTCATGATTTTCCCCAGTGAAGTCGCGACCTAGACGAAAGGTGCATTTATTTTGCACATTTAAGTATGTGATCTCCTCGGGAAGGATTGATTCATGGTTCTCTTTGACGAAGATTTTATTCTCTGCCAGTGTCATCGCACTTTCCTTCTAAATTATTTTTGGAAAACGACAAGCGGCGGTCTCTTCATGAGCAGCTTGTACGTTATTATTTTTGAAAAACGACAAGCGGCAGCTCTTCACGAGCAACTTGTGCATTATTATTATTTTTTGGAAAACGACAAGCGGCAGCTCTTCACGAGCAACTTGTGCGTTATTATTATTTTTTGGAAAACGACAAGCGGAAGCTCTTCGCGAGCAACTTGTGCGTTATTATTATTGGAAAACGACAAGTGGCGGTCTCTTCATGAGCAACTTGTACGTTATAGACATCGTTGGAAAACGACAAGCGGCGATCTCTTCATGAGCAACTTGTACGTTATTATTATTTTGGAAAACGGCAAGAGGCGGTCTTTTTATTTGAGCAACTTGTGCGTTATTATTTTTTGGAAAACGGCAAGCGGCAGTCTCTTTATTTGAGCAACTTGTGCGTTATTATTTTTCTGGAATACAGCAAGCGGCAGCTTCTCTATTTGAGTAGCTTGTATGTTATTGGTATTTTTTGGAAAACAGCAAGTGGCGGCTTCTTTATTTGAGCAGCTTGTATGTTATTGACATCCCTGGACGACAGCAAGTGGCAGCCTCTTTATTTGAGCAGCTTGTATGTCATAATATTTTTGGGAAGACAGCAAGTGACAGCTTCTTTATTTGAGCAGCTTGTGTATCTACAACCATATTATATCTTAGCATTAATCGGTATATCTCGGAAATCTCGCAGAGAAGTTTGTTATGAATCTTTATCTTCAGAAGTCGGTAATCCATCGCCAGCAATCTGATACTCCCTGTCTATCATTCACCTTGAGTCGTGAACTCACGGATATCTTGGGTCAATAATCTGTTTTATGGCCTATGCAAGATGCTTTCTTTGTTAGGGTCAGAGGTCGTATTCCCTCAATTTTATTCGCTGTCAAGAGCCTGTCATTTGAAGTCGATGGCTCGTTTCCCCAGTATTGTATAATCCTTGTCCCTGTGTTTTGTTGGTGTTTGATTTCTCCAGCATTGTCTTGTTTCATACAATATCTTTCTCTGTGAATTCAATCACTGCATTCATATCAAACATAATGGCGGTATCTTAGGGCAAAAATTTGCGTATTATGTATTTAAGTACCTTCAATCTCGTCGAGACGAAGATTTTAATCTTCATATCTCCGGATAGAAGAAACTTAAATAGGGGCAGCTGTTGTACCCCATATTTTAACCTAAGATACCATCTCCCACCTGCATCATTACATTGCAAGTGTTTTGACCTATTTTATCAATTTTCAAAACAGATTTAAAATTCATAACTTTTTCAAGTCGAGAGCTGTTTATTGTTGAAACGCTAAATTTATTAATTGATCAATGCTAAAACAATGTTTATTAATTATTTATTATCTTAAATTTAAATAATTGGAATTTATTTTCAGTTATTATATAATTTAAAGATTTATAAATAATAAAGTAAATATTTGAAAAGAAGTTTATTAATTGATCAGACGATGTTTATTAATTATTTATTATCTTAAATTTAAATAATTGGAATTTATTTTCAGTTATTATATAATTTAAAGATTTATAAATAATAAAATAAATATTTGAAAAGAGTTTATTAATTGATCAACAATGTTTATCTAATTATTTATTATTCTAAGTTTAAATAGTTGAAATTTTATTTTCAGTTATTATAATTTAGAAGAATTATAAATAATGAAGTAAATGATTGAAGAGAAGTTAATTGATCAATGATGTTTATTTAATTATTTATCATTCTAAATTTAAATAATTGGAATTGATTTTCAGTTATTATATAATTTAAAGAATTATAAATGATAAAATAAATAATTGGAAAGAAGGAGAGAATTAACTGGTAAAATATTGGAGTTTTATTCATTTTATTCTAATTGTTACAATTGTTTGTTTAAATACTATACTTATTTAACAAAGTATTTACAATGACAATTCTTACAAATGTTTAAAGTGAAATAAAATTATCCTAATTTTTCTAACTTCTAAATCTTCATCTTCTATCCAATACTTCTTTGATGCTCATTTAATTTTACCTGCAAAAGAATTAAAAGAAAAGTCAGAAATAAATATAATTAAAAGCGGACAATTATATTAGCGTTCATCATTAAAAGCAAACAGCTGGAATCAGTTTTTACCCTCTTTGCAAATCACGGGATTTCTCCCGGTTCACAAAAAGGGATGAATTTTTTATTGATAAAAACGAATGCACAAATTAAAAATATGCACAAATTCATTCTTTTGTCAAAATTGCACATTTTCTTTGAAAACTGCATAATTAAAAATCAATTGCACATTTCAAAAGCCAACTGCATATTTCAAAAAAAAAAGCAACAGCATATGCAAGTATGCAAGTCAAGTTACATTTTCAACACAAGCCAATGCAACGTAAACTACCCCAAAACGTGGGAAGAACCAAAAACATAAGGCTCCCATGCTGTACAATATAATTGACAAAGAGATGTGCAGTTTTAAAACCAAATATGCAAGCAATATATTTTCTATTTTTCATCATTTTCCAGCTTATGCTTTTTCAGAACCAAGTACAGTACATCACATTTTAATGTCAAATTGTACTGAGGAGAGAGAAGAGAGAAAGAGTGTGGGTTTTACAGGTTTTGGCTTAGGCAGAAAAGGAATAGAAAACAAAAACAGCAGCATCCAGTAAGAAAAAGGAAATCATGAAAGAGGATACAAAACAAAACTAATGTAGCAGTGGAGAGGGCAGAGTATCAAAGAAATGTAGTAAAATCTACCAAAACCTGAGTTATAAGGATAGAGGCCAAAAAAACGGATATAACAACAACAAACCCCTTCAAAGAGTTGGAGAGAGTTCATAACATGTCTTCAAGCTTTCAAAAAAACAAAAACTGTCAAACAAATACAAAAACAAAATTCTCAAGGTCTCAAAGCAAAGCCAGAACCTGCTGTCTCAAAGACCAAACCAACAATCATGGCCTAAAAAAACAGAACCTGCTGTCTCAAAGACCAAACCAACAATCATGGCCTAAAAAACCAGAACCTGCTGTCTCAAAACCAGAACCTGCTGTCCAGCCAAAGCACCATCCTTTTAAAATGATAACCAGCATACCCTGTCAAACCATGAAAACCATGGCCAACAACATAAACCAAAAACATACAAGAACCTGCATCTAGCAATCAACACCATAGCCATTCCAAAGCCTAAGCCGAAACACAACCAAGATGGCCTAAAAACCATAAAACATACAACCTGCATAAAACCAGTAAAACCAATATGGCCTAAACCATAAAACCTCTAAACCATGCTAGGCCAAACCTGAAGCAATCCAACAAAAACCAAAAACCAGAATACCAAATAACACGACTTATCAACCAATGTCCAAACCCACAAAGGCCTCAAACATGTTCGTCATAGGCCATTAAAAAGCATACAGAAGCAAAGCAAAAGGAAGAAGAGGGAAGCTGGTCAAAACAAAGTGTTTCAACAACAGTATTCAGAAGCATACAGGGACAAATCTCAACAAATATCTCAAGGCAATAAGGCAACTGAAGCAAAGCATCAAGGCCTCAGAATACTCCATCATAGGCCAGTAAAAATAAAGGTAACTCAGAAACATATTCAACACAGCAAAGAAGAAGGAAAAGAAACATAGAAGCAGAGAAGCACCAAGAGGAAGAGGATAAAGATTCGTTTTTCAGGATTTCATCACCAAAACAAAAAAATAAGAAACGAAATACCAGGCAACTGAAGCAAGCATCACGCGTTTCATCCCGCCGTCTTGGCCTCCTACGCGTACCCCCAACCTTCCTCCTCCGTCTCCAGGTAACATTTCTCCCTCTTTTTTTCTGTCATTTTTCCTCAAATCACCATAGCAATTGGAAATCAGAATCAAATAGATAAAAAATCACCACATGCAATTGTAATAAAAACCCTAACGAATAGAACACAAGTTTACCTTGAATCTGTCCCCCTGGCATTCTCGTTGGAGGGAAGAGGAGGTTGAGGACGCCGGTGGCCTTTGGACAAGGGAGAACTCAGGCGAAGGTGGGATAATGCGCGAAGAAGACCAAGGCGAATCCGTCACGAGAAGATGAGCGCCGCTCTGCACATATGTTTAACCCTAATCCTTTTTTTCAAAACTAAGACAACATTTAACCCTAAGAAAAAACAAGTTATGGAACATTTGGACTAAACCCATTTCATCTACCTAAGCCCAACGAATCTCCTTAAGTGCACCCCCTTTTTTCTGTTTTGTTTGGGCCCTTTAGAAACCCTTTAGCCCAAACGTTTCCTACTAACACCATTCCTTTTTTTTTGATACACCTCTGCCTATTTATTCTCTTTTAGTTTTTTTTAGAATTATTATTAATTTAGTTAATTAATAAAGTTAATCAAATAGAGATAATTTAATTAAAGCAATTTTAATAATTTGATCATTTTTATTAAGTTTAACTTTAGGACTAATTTAATAATTTTAGTATTCCTTTTTAATTAGAGTTAAGTTAATAACCTTTTAAGTTTTAATTTAGTTTAATTATTTAATAACTCTAAAAAATAATACTTTATATTAATATTAAAAAACATATGAAAATAGAAACATAAAAAATGAAACTATTAAAACATTTTCTTTTCCTTAAACAAAAATATAAAAATGCATGTTCATATCATTTAATCTGTTATTTAATCATTGTTATGGTTGTATATCATTATCTGCATAATTTTCTGTTAATTATTTTGTCTTTATTTGTTTATTCCGTTTACGTCTAAATCCAAGGGAAAAATGATTAAATTTGTCGACTTCATGTCCTCAAGTCCAATCACGCGAACATTTGCATTTCATTAAAACTTAGGATAATTTTTCCCCAAATATTCAATCTTTTCAAAACTTATACCTTTTAAGCCAAAACTTCGACATTAGGTCGTCGTATCTTCAAAAACCCGTCCGTACCCCTTTTCGGCCAAAACAATTTATTTTTAATCAAACGAACATTTTAATAAACAGATATTTCAAAAGGTTCCTATAGAGTACTATAGATACATTGGGTGCTAATACCTTCCCACTGTATAACCAACCCCCGAACCATAGACCTCTTTTCAAAAACGCCTTGTATTTTTATTACTTTTAGAAAGTATTATTTTACATTGCATATTTTAGGGTTTTATTTCTCTCTTTCCCCTTTTCCCTTGGAAATAATAAAGCGCGGTGGCGACTCTTGCTTTTGTGAGACGAATTAATCAATAATTCGATCTCCGATTTACCCCGCTACATTTTTTATCGCTACAATGACCTCTGGCTTCGGAGCTTCTTCCAAACCAGTGAAAGGAAACTGATCCAAAATAGGTATACCCAATATCTGAGAGAACTCTTTCATGGTGGGTACCAACTGATAGTCTGGAAAGGTGAAGCAATGATGCTTAGGGTCAAAGAACTGAAAGAGCACACTCATCATCTTCTCATCAAAACCTGAGGTAACCAGATTGAGGAGTCGACCATAGTTCTTAGTGAATGAAGAAGTCTCAGAAACCCTGGATACTAACTCTTTGAGTTGAAGAGGTATTCTCACAAAAATGATTCAGATGGTACTTCTACGAGCGGAAGCCATGATGTGCAAAACAGAACAAAGATAAATTCCCCTAATCCTTGAAATGGTTAGTGTAATGAAGAATGAATGTTTATGATGCATGATGTCATGTTTAAGAAAATTAATCACACACAAGCAAAGCACACAAGACCTTAGGTTTAGGCTTGCATGAAGTTTATAGGTAAATACCCTCTTGAAGTTTAGTTGGTTTCAAACCTATCCTAGAAATAGTAACCGGGTTCTAAGGAGTCTCAATATCACTGATCTTTCTTTATTGGTATTATTTTAGCCTAGCAATCTTTTCTTGCGGTCGAAACATCCCGAAAGTCCGATCTCAATGAGTGTAGTATCGAGTATCAACCAATTCCCAGCTTTACACGAAGAACGACTATCTCACTACTTTCTAATGGCCAAGTTTGTTCAACTAAGGTTCTAAGGTTCGTTAGTGCTTCGCGACACCACACGGCGGCCCTGTATTCTCCTCGATTCAACACAAGGGATACCGGTACCAACCAAAGTGTCACACCAACACATATATCGCTTCAACCATATCGGTCTACGCCGTACAGTCTCCACGATCTATTGTTGTTTACCTAAAAAGTGTCCCCAGATCTGGGTATAGGATCTATACAAGGATACCCCAATAAACCTTTAAAAGTAAAGCAATCAAAGTAAACAAAGAAAGCAATTTTAAATGATCTAGACCCTAAGGTAAATCCCACTTTATAATTATTCCCCTACAGAGTTGCCAGTTCTGTGATACTGTGGCAGAACCGACTGTTAATACTGGTTTTGCGTTTGTATTCGCTAATGTCGTGGTAAGCAAGAGTCACCACTGACTTTTCTTTTATCCAAAAAGGAAAGGGTGAAAAGAACATAAAAGACCTTTTTTCGAGATTTCTGAGTAAGGGGGGTAGATTAAGGAAAGGGAAGGTGTTAGCACCCTTTCCATCCATGGTTTTCCATGGGCTCTTAGGTACTTGCTCATTTTCTAAAATTTCTTGTGTTTGTGTGTTTTGAAAAGCTTTGAAAATTCCTTAGTGTGACGATTCACTTTATGGTAACTCTTGTGTCAGTCCTCAAGAGTGTGATAAAGTGTTTTGAAAACTTTTGTTTGAAAAGTATGTTTGAAAGTGTGGTGTGAAAATTTATTTGAGCAAGTACCTAACAGTTATCTACCTACTCGAAAAAAGACTGTTCTTTTCCTCCTATCCTTTAGACCGTGTTATCCTACTATTAGTGAGTAGGTAACCTTATTCGTTGGATGTTGAGGGACTATCAAAAGAGACATAATAATCATCGAAGGAAACATGTAAGGATACCTTAGCATTTCCAAGGGACTATCATCATAAGATCATTTCTCGTAGGCAACTCGAGTGACATTTTAGGGACTATGATCCTTATGATGAATTTAAACTGAGGGTCTTTGCTAAGAGTATCCCTATGTTCAAGGGACATGACCATTTTTTCTGAAGGCAACCAAGTGAGGTAATACCCTAGGGGTACAAGTGTGCAAAAGTGTGCTTTTTTAGATATATTTATCTTTGATAATAGTGATCTACTGATTGATTGATTAATCATACATGCTTAGGTTGCTAGAAATTATATCCAGAATATAAAACATAAAAGCAAGAAACAGAGGCCCTAAGCTATTATAAGGCTTTGGTGTAGATACATAAGAAATTTGACTGAAAAAATAAAGTGCAGAAATAAAAACCCTAATTAAACTATTACAAACCTGGCACAGTTACATCAATAGTAAGAATTAATCCTACGTTAAAATGATTACACGTGAGAATAAAAAACTGAGATAAGTTTGAAACCCTAAAAAACCCTAATTTGATCATTTGAAAATGTTTTTAGGATTTATTTGAAAAAAATTAGAGTTTGGCCTAATTTTTCTAATTAATTTTAATTAATGAAACAAATTAAAATTGAGGAAAAGTAAAATAGAGTTTAATTAATTAATTTTAATTTTAATTAATTAATCAATCAATGCATGGATCCAATGCTCCCAACAAAGCTCCCCATGGTTGACACTCCTGGGACAACCACACTGAATCACATGCAACTATGGGCCTACTGAACATATTATATGTGATAATGGTTAGTGGCTATAATGAAAAACGCACAAGAATTGAAACGGGCCACTCAGGTTTTGACACACAGTCATCTTCTTTGTTGAGATTGTCGTTTTAGCCTAAAGGTTTTACCCACAGACAACACTGTAGCAACAAACCTGCACATCTCAAAAATCATAATTATGCAATATGAATTCAAACCAAATATGCAGATCAATTGGATTTGGTCTCGTGAGTAGAATGGTACTCATCGTTTGTCCTGATTTTGCCTGAAATAAAAAGCCCTAAAATGAAGCTTGAAACCCTAACCATGGTATTTAATCAAATATGCATAAAAACATATAATTAATCATGCAGACATGTTCTAAATAATCATACGAATATGACTACATATTTAAGACTCATTGATCATGCATATATATCTAAGACCAGTTTCAAGAAAACGTGCAAACCATGATACCCATGTTGATCGTTCTTGGAGGTGTTGATGCGCGAGAGTAGTCCAGAAAGCTTCCAAATATGTCTGGGAAGGGATTGCAGTCCTTGAAACACCTTGAATCTCCTTCTGGAGCAAAATTTGATCAACACTTTCTGGTCAAAATTATGGACAGTCTTGGTGTTCTACACGGCCAAAATTCTTCCTTTTTCTGATCAAGGTTCATTATGTATATATAGTGGTATGAATTAGGTTAACAAAATTGAACTGAATCTTGAAGATTGAGTGAAAAAATATTTGATTTATCTTGCATCTTTTGTTTCTAAAATGGCCAAATCTCTATTTTTATTGTTACCACGCGTTTTCCTTAATTTGTCTGCCTGCTTCAATCTTCTTTCGATTATGGGATTTCTGGCTTGTTTTGGACGAAGTCCTAACTTAATTCCTTCAAATTCCTTCCTTTCCAGCTTTACTTCATTCGAACTAATCATGCCTTTCCTCATTAGAACCTTGCTCTCTTTGATGACTCTGAGTAGACCTGTGCCAGCTTCAGTACTAAGACTTCTTCGATTGGACCCCCCCTTTGCTTTGATTTCTTGTCCATTTGAAGAGAAGTCTCTGGTCGAAACATATTTTGTGGAAGTGTGACCCAACAAGGAAAGACTCTGGCATGGGCATGTTTTCAGTGTGCCCTCTTGATGGCCTCTTTCGAATGGCCTGGAGGGAGTCCTTCCAAGGGCCATTGTCCAAGTACCAATCGAAGGGTATTTTTTGGGATATCAAACAAAGAGTCCTTTGCTACGCCAAATGAGAAGCCTTGACACAATGCACATCTAAAGGCTTGTCATGAGGCCAATCGAAAGGCCTTTTGCAGCTGTAAGTCGAAGGATGCTATGTAGATTGTAGTCAAAGAGTGCTATATAGATGGAAATCAAAGGACGCCATACAAATGGTAATCAAAGAGAATTTTGGATATGCTAATCAAACAACACTTAGTAGGTGCCAATCGAAAGGAACTTTGTAGTTACCAATCAAAGAGCCTTATTAACAGGCCAATCGAAGGGAACTTAGAAACAGGCCAATCGAAGGAAACCTATAAACCTAATTTGAAAAATTTCCTTGTCTTCGGGCCAGGGTTTGTGACCACCTATGCATGAGAAAAATCTTGGAAAAATATGAGAGGGCAAATTTTGGGGTACAACAGTATGTAAATGCACCTGCAATGTTTTCAAGGACCTCGTAGGATTTAATTTTGTTAAACAAAACGGAAACAAAGAAAATTAGTAGTAAGTTCAAATTATAATTGCCTTCTAAGCTTACAATGAAAACAAGATAGTTAAATTATAAAATTCTTAAGGCCTAAGGTATTAAGTCTCCTATGGACGCTTCCTCTTTGTGCTGACATATTCATTAACGCTCTACTCTTTGTGGAGTCGCTTTGTCAGCTATAATACTTTCTTCTCACTAGCATAGAACCGAGTCTCAAAGGTATCCCTTTCTTCCTTGAGTTAGATCCAGAACATCTATAGTTCCTCAAAGTCAGTAGGCATATCAGGATGAAGAATGGTATGAGGAACATCTCCTTCAATAACACGCTCTACGATCACTGGTAGGATAGCAGGATATGGCATTTTAAGATTTTGAGCACGAGACCGTACCCATCTATGGTAAGGCTCCAAAGGGATGGAGTTCCTATGCCCTAAAGTCTTCCTATTAATCTTATTGATCATGCCCCAAGCCCGTATAAAACTTTGACGGTAACTTTCAAGATCATTCTCATAGTCGAATATAATACCCTTGATAAGCATATCATGAGGACTGCCTCTTCGAGCATAACCAAACTGGCATAGAGCTCGAGAAGGGTTGTAAGAAATTCCTCCCCTTATGTCGAGGAGTGGCACATTAGGGAATTCCCCACAACAGTTAATAATGGTGATATCCTCCTGAGATCGGGAACACAAATGGATATCTGAATAAGTGAGTGACTTCAACCTTTGGGACCACCTCAAGCCTTGTTCATTCTTCATTACTGATCGGGGCAGGTGTGAAATAAACCGCCTGGAAAGTAAAGGTATGCAACACATGACAGTCCCTCCCTTTCTCGTAGTACGAGTGTGAAGATAATGCATAATATCTCCAAGCAAAGTAGGCACAGGATTATGGGTAAGAAATATTTTGATGGCATTCACATCCATAGACCAACAAAGCCAAAATAACCTCAAAAGCACGAAAACTCATGGCATCTAGAAACAACTGAGACTTCTCTACCAGAAATTTAGGAAGAAGAACCTCGACTCCATTACTTGTTTCCCAATTAGATATGATGTCTGATCGTTTCAGATGTAAGGCTGCTGCAATGTCTTCAGGTTTTGGAACTTGTTCTAGACTGGTGAAAGGTATCTGATCAAGAATAGGAACTCCGAGTAACTTAGAGAAGTCTTCCATTTTGGGCACCAACTGATAATCTGGGAAGGTAAAACAATGATGCTTATGATCAAAGAACTGGAACAGAACACTCATCATGTCTTCTTTGAAACCGGTAGTAACCAAACTGAGTAGATAGCCATGTCTTTTGGTGAATTGAATATTTTCAGGGACCTTTGAGACTAATTCCTCAAGCTTGGAAGGTACACTTACAAAGTTGATTCAGATAGTATTTATGCAATCAGAAGCCATGACCTGCAACAAAGGACAAAGATAAATCCCTAGATCCTTGAAATGGTTAGTGAAATTGTTATAATGTCATGATGTTATGTTCATGTTTAGACAAGAAGTAAACACAAACAAATCACATAAGATCCTGTTTAAAGGCTTGCATGAGATCCATAGGTAAGTACCCTTTTCTATTAGAGTTAAGTTGGCTCAACCTGTCTTAAAATAGTAACCAGGTTCCAAGGATCTCAATATCACAGATTTTTCTCATAGGTTTTATTTATCACGACAACTGACTTGCCACCAAAAAAACCAAAGTCGAATCTCAATGAGCGTAGCATCGAGTATCAACAAACTTGGAAATATACCAAAGACGACTATTTCACTACCTTCTAATGGACAAGATGGGTCAATAAAGGTTCTAAAAGTAAGTTAGTGCTTATGAAACCATGCGGCATCCCAATGTTATCCTCGACTGACTCAAGTAACATCGGTACAAACCAAAGTGTCACACTAACATTTCCATCACTTCAACCATATCGGTTTACCCGTACAATTTCCATGGTCTATTGCTACTTACCTAAGGCATCAATAGATTCGAGTGTAGGATCTTTACAAGTAAATAAACCCAAGCAAGCCCTTAAAGTTAAAGAAGACAAAGAACACAATTTAAGCAAGTAAGTGATCTAAAATATTAAGGTAACCCCTCTTTAAGTACTTCCCTAGCTGAGTCGCCAATTCTGTAATACGGTGGGAGAATTGACTTTTTTAGCATTTTATCGCAAATTTTGCGGTTAGCAAGATTCGCCATCGACTTTTCTTTTATCCAACAATGAAAGGGTGAATAGAACAGGAAAGA
Source organism: Vicia faba (assembly GCA_948472305.1). Taxonomy (NCBI): domain Eukaryota; kingdom Viridiplantae; phylum Streptophyta; class Magnoliopsida; order Fabales; family Fabaceae; genus Vicia; species Vicia faba. Next base: position 178,359,419 of record OX451735.1, on the reverse strand, counting down.
CCTTGATAGATTTTGAGTTCGAGGGGTAAGTTATGAAAAGGGAAGGTGTTAGCACCCTTTTCATCCGTAGTTATCTACGGGCTCTTAATCGCTTAGCTCATTTTGAAAATTTTCTTTTCGTGTGTGTTTGAAAAATATTTTGAAAGTTCCAATGTAAGGAAAAACTTTGTAATGATTCTTGTATCGGTCCTCAAGAATGCATACAAAGTGTTTTGTTTGAAAATATTTTTGAAAAGTGTGATGTGAGAAGTGTTTTTGTTTTTTATGAGCAAGCAATTAAAAGTATCTACCCACTTAAGGATGTACTTGTACTTTTCATCCTCCTTTAGATAGTGTTATCTGTACCATTAGTTAGTAGGAAGCCCTATCGTTGAATGTAAAGGGACAGGCGTATGGTCATCGTACAATCATCGAAGGCAACTTGTAAGGACGCTTTAGCAATTTCGTAAGGGACTAGATCATTTATCGAAAGGAAACATCGAAGGGTAATTGAGGGGCCATGATCTTTATTCAAAGAGACTATGATGATTTAACCAAGGGTCTTTGCTAAAGTACCCTTACTTTTAAGAGACATGACCGTTGTTTTTCCTAAGGCAACAAAGGGAAGTTTCCCTAGAGGTGAAAGTGTGCAAGTGTGTTGATTCGATTACTTAGTTTTGAATTTAGGGTTATCTAACGTTCAATTATTATTTTTCCATACAATCCTATTAACTAACAGTTATATATACATACAAGGAATTCAAAGTTTAAGTGCGAGAAAACAAAATGTGAGAAAGTAAACAACAAAACTCATGCGACCTACACAATTGTTTCTAAGAAAATAAATGGTAAAAGTAAACAAAAATGTTTTCGAAATTATTTTTAAAAGTCTTAACATCTAAAAGATTAGAAATTAATTTTTATGCATATTTTTGGTTTGATTTGAATAACAAAATAAATAAATTTTAAAACCTAAATTAAACATTTAATTAATTATATAAAAAACCTATGTCTAATTAATGAATTAAGAAAAATATTGTCTAAAATTAAATTAATCTATTGTTAAGTGTCAACTTTTGAATAAATTTCATATCATTTATTGACGCTTTCAAACCCTTTATTTTACTTTTAATTAGGATAAGCACTTATTTTAAGTCATTTTGCATGAATACAAATAATTTTGAATGTTTTAATTTGTTTGTTAGTGTTTCAGCAAATTTTGCGCAAATAAGACGGCCAAGTATAAACTTTCTATTTTTTATGCAAGGAAGAAAATGTTGTGTTTCTGCAAAGGATCGCCCTGCGACAAGGATGCTTCTCCGGGGGATCCTTCTTTCACCAAGCGATCCAGGGGCGAAACATTACAGAAGAGAACCAAGAAAATCCACACTTTCTTCATAATTTTCACTGGGAGATGATAGATACTTTCCTGATCGGGTATCACGCCTAGGGGGTCACGTATGGCATCTAGCTAGTGCCACTCGGTGATGCTTTATGGTCGCCCGGAGATCGTGTGCAGATGGCCATACTTTTTGGTCACTTTGGCCATATTTTGGGGGAACTTTTCACCAAGTTTTGTACTTTGGAGGGAAGAAAAACCTCATTAAGGGAATATAAACCCTTGTTCTACATATCATAACATAGAAACCCTTGTTCTTGGTTTTATTTTTAAGAGAAAAACATTCTTGCATCTTGAATCAAGGAGACTTGAAGATTGATGTTCATCAACGTTCATTGTTTATTTATTGATTAAGGTATCATGACCATGGGTAGATAAGCATCTTTTGTGTCAAGGTTAGAAGTAATTAACCTAGACTTTGTGAATTTATTTTAATCATTTTGTATATGAACTTGGTTGAAGATTAATACATGTTGAAAATCTTTGTTATCTTTGTTCTTTTTATGGTTTGGTTCATTATTGAGAAGTAAGTTCCAAGCTTGACCTAAAATATTCATCTACTAATAAAAAACATCTAGACATAGGTTTGTGAGTTAGTAATCACTTGTATCAAGCTTTAAAGATTATCATGTTAATAGTTAGGTTGAGATATCATTTAATTATTAACATTATAATACTCACAATATTGCTTAGACATGAGAAATGTTGAGAGGATACGTGAATGTATTGATCATTAATTAGTTCATATGCCTGATTAATCAAATATATTTGGAATAGGTTGATTAAAACTAATCTTTACATGCCTTTTATCAAAATAAGCCTTTTCAAACAAAAACCTCTCTTTTATCCTAATCACCATCTAGTGCATGAAACTTAATCTTTTGTTACTAAAAGCAAATACCAAAACTTTGTTTATGATTCAAACACTTAAAGTCACTAAAACTATAGAACAACATTAATATCACACCAATCCCTGAGGAAAACGATAATATAAATACTTGTGTTGAAAATATTCTACAACAAAATTGGATGATGATAAATACTTTACTTCTTGGGTATCACGCCTAGCTGGTCACATGTGGCATCTAGCTAACATCGCCTGACGATGCTTTATGGTCGCCCGAGGATGGTGTGCAGATTGCCATACTTATTGGCCACTTTTGCCATATTTTTGGGAAACTTTTTACCAACTTTTATACTTTGGAGAGAATAAAACCTAATTAAGGGAATAGAAACCCTTGTTCTACATATCATAACATAAAAACCCTTGTTCTTGGTTTTTTTAAGAGAAAAACATTATTGCATCTTGAATCAAGGAGACTTGAAGATTGATGCTCATTAACATTCATTGTTTATTTATTGATCAAGGTATCATGACCATGAGTAGCTAAGCATATTTTGTGTCAAGGTTATAAGTATTTAACCTAGACTTTATGAATTTATTTTAATCATTTTGTATATTAACTTGGTTGAAGATTAATACATGTTGAATATCTTTGTTACCTTTGTTCTTTTTTTGGTTTGGATCATTATTGAGAAGTAAGTTCCAAGTTTGACCTAAGATATTCATCTACTAATAAATAACCTCTAGACATAGGTTTGTGAGTTAGTATTCACTTGTATCAATCTTTAAATATTATCATGTTAATAGTTAGGTTGAGAGATCATTTAATGATTAACTTGATAATACTCACAATATTGCTTAGACATGAAATATTTTGAGAGGATACGTGAATGTATCCATCATTAATTAGTTCATATACGTGATTGTTCGAATATATTTGGAATGGGTTGATGAAAACTAATCTTGACATGCATTTTATCAAAACAATCCTTTTCAAACAAAAACCCCTCTTTTATGCAAATCACCATCTAGTGCATGAAAATTAATATTTTGTTATTAAAAGCAAATACCAAAACTTTGTTTATAATTCAAACACTTAAAGTCACTAAAACTATAGAACGACATTAATATCACACCAATCCCTAAGGAAAACGATAATATAAATGCTTGTGTTGAAAATATTCTACAACAAAATCCGACGCTGATAGATACTTTCCTGCTTGGATATCACGCCTAGCTAGTCACGTATGGCATCTAGCTAGCGTCGCCTGATGATGCTTTATGGTCGCCCGATGATGGTGTGCAGATTACCATACTTTTTGGCAACTTTTTCCATATTTTGGGGAAACTTTTCACGAACTTTTGTACTTTGGAGGGAAGAAAAACCTCATTAAGGGAATTTAAACCCTTGTTCTACATATCATAACATAGAAACCCTTGTTCTTGGTTTTTTTAAGAAAAAAACATTCTTGCATCTTGAATCAAGGAGAATTGAAGATTGATGTTCATCAATATTCATTGTTTATTTATTGATCAAGGTATCATGACCATGAGTAGCTAATCATATTTTGTATCATGGTTAGAAGTAGTTAACCTAGACTTTATGTATTTCTTTTAATCATTTTGTATACGAACTTGGTTGAAGATTAATACATGTTGAATATATTTGTTATCTTTGTTCTTTTTATGGTTTGGATCATTATTTAGAAGTAAGTTCCAAGCTTTACCTAAGATATTCATCTACTAATAAAAAATCTCTAGACATAGATTTATGAATTAGTATTCACTTGTATCAATCTTTAAAGAATGATTAACATGATAATACTCACAATATTTCTTAGACATGAGAAATGTTGAGAGGATACGTGAATATGTCAATCATTAATTAGTCCATATGTGTGATTAATCGAATATATTTGGGATAGGTTGATGAAAACTAATCTTGACATGCCTTTTTATCAAAACAAGTCTTTTTAAACAAAAACCTCTCTTTTATCCAAATCACCATCTAGTGCATGAAACTTAATCTTTTGTTACTAAAAGCAAATACCAAAACTTCATTTATGATTCAAACACTTAAAGTCACTAAAACTATAAACGACATTAATATCACTCCAATCCCTGAGGAAAACGATAATATAAATACTTGTGTTAAAATTATTCTACAATAAAATGGCGCTGTTACCGGGGATTGGCGTTTAACTATTGAAAGCATTATAATAGTTTGAGTGTTTTAAGTTATTTTATATTAATAATATATTTTTTCCACTTGTTTTGTTAGTGTTTTCAAACTTTAGTTTATGCGAGGAAGTATTTCTGAAGATCAACTCCTATTTGACCCTGAAATGGAAGGACTTGCAGAAAACTTAATAGAAAGACTAGACGAAGGAGTAAGCTAGCGAAATAAAGAAGAGAAAGAGGAGAAATGTCCACTTCTGCTATACCTTTTAACCAAGATATAGAATAAGTTGTGACAACAAATCCACCAAGAGGTCCATGTGCAAATAGTCTAAGGTTGAATGCTCAATTTGCTAGAAATGCAAACCAAAGGAACTCAAATAAAAACTGGAATTTTACAAATGTTTTATCATAACCCTTTCACTTGGTTAGATCATGAAGGTTGTTGTACCAAAAAAAATTCCATCCCATTTTTACTCAAGACATGCTCGCTGAGGTCTTCAATTGCTCAAGGGTGACTAAGAATTGATCAGACAAATTCTTCTCCTAAGCAATGAACCTCCAACTAGGGTTTCACTTTTCACAAAGAATTTTGGGTTGAAAAGACCTCAAGTGATTTCAATGGTCTCCAATATGTATCCTAGAATGTCCATGACAAGTTTCCTGCCTTGCACTATAAACTAGCTCTGTCAATTGCTCAAGTGTTTTAAAATCAAATGTACTTGGTCAAAAGCCAACTGTGGCCAATATACAGTCAAACTTCAAGATTTTTGGTTAACATTAACATTTTGAATTGATAATCATAATTTTATAAAGGGTTGATCATGATTCCCCATGGAACTCTCTTAATTCATCAAGATTCAAGAATTGCAAAATTGGGGTTTCCTAGAAAAAGTCAACTGAACTTTGACCAAGCATAACTTTCACACACTTCATTCATTTTTCCCAAACCAAAGCTCATTTTGAATGGAATACAATTCCCTACAACTTCTCTTTTATCCTAAAGTTCAATAAATGCACCATTTAAAAGATACAAGCTCATATATTACATGTCATTTTGAGAAAGTCAACAAAAGACACTTTTTCCCAAGACCTTCTAAATCAAGATAAAATCTTCAAATGAAAAATTTATAAGAATAGGGATTGAAGTAGACATCTTGGGCTTTCCAAAAAGTCCTACATCATCTTCATTGGATATAAATTGATCAATTTATGGTTTGCCCAAGTTTGGAAAATTTTGGAAATTTCAAGGATTGTGCATTGGGCAAACTTGAACTTTTATGTAAATGGCCTAACTTATTGGACTTTAAACATCTTCCTAACCTTATGAGAGACCTCTAAAATCATTTCTACATTTCCTTTCCATTTCTACCTATTTTATCCATTTTTTTATTCAAATAAAAACTAAATAAAATTGCATAAACTAGTAAATATTAGTTATGGAAATATGGGATGATGGTTTGAATTGTTTTTGGGCCCAAAATTTTGTGCAAAGGAGGCCAGGTGCATTGCACCTCAAAATAGGCAAGAATTTGCATTTTTGGAACTTTTTTAATGTGTTTGATTTTGGTTTGAAAGAGGGCCATTATGGGTGGATCCGTACCATCTTTGCTAGCCCTCTTCTTCCTCTATAAATACAAGACCAAGGCATTATAAAAAGGGGACGAAAATGCATTACCTTACCAAAGCTCCACAATATTGCAAAAAATCATAAAAGTTGTGAAATTTGAAACTGAGTTTTTCAACCATCATCCACCCATACCAACTCTCAGTCAGATTCTTGAGATTCCTAAGAACTTATTCCACCCATTCCCTAGGCTTGCAACATCTTAGATCACCGGATCCACACATCACCGGTTGGTAAGGTTTCTTGAAATCGAAATTGCATATTCATGCCATGTAAATACCTATTGCATCCATATTTGTGTTATTAACAATCATTGTGAATGTTTTAACGTGTTTCGTGTGACAATTAGTGCTAAAATAACAAGACACCATTCTTAAGGAACTCCTTTTCCAGGTCCTGGGTTCGACCCAGGCAGGAAACTATTTTTATTTTTTCTAACCTTTGTTTTGTAGATCCCACAGGAGCCTGGGCCCTCTTTTCATTGGGCTTGGAGTTTATGTTTATTCTCACCCCCTAACTATTTTTGCAGTGCCTGGGCCCTCTTGCTGATAGGCCTGATACTTCTTTGAAGCACACCCCCTATTTCATTTGGTTTGCAGGCCCATTTCAATTTTTTTTATTTTGTTTTAACTAACATTTATGTTTTAATCAATTTTATTTCATTACAACATTAAAATAAAAAAACTCATAAAAATATTAGGTTAGTCTTTTTTTAAATTAAATTAACTTGGTCAATAAATTAAATAATAACTTTAACCTTTTATTTAATTTAAAAATAAATAGATCTAGGATTTAATTCATTTAATTTATTTTATTCATAACAAAAACACAAAAAAACTTAGAATTAATTTCTTTTCAATTTTCAATTTTCTTTAATAATTAACATTTTTTTCTTTAGATCTAGATTATTTAATTAATTATCAATTAAACATTTTCTTACATAAAACAAAAACAAACAAAAATGTTTCCATTCACTTAGGTTTTAGACGTCTTTTTCATTTCGCGCGCATTTGATATTTCTACTTTATTTTCATATTAATGTACTTGCTTATGGGATGTAATAGAATTAAACTAGGACTTTACATTTACTGCTTTTATTTCCCACATTTTTGGACTTGCAATAATCCCCCTCCGTGAAGCATTGTAATAGTTTAGGATTTACACTTCCGCACTTTAAATTCCCGCACACTATTAACTGTCTAGATGCATGACTAATATGATTGTATGGCAAGAACATAATAATCAAACGCTAGCAAACCTAACACAAGACAAAAATAACTGAATACAACATACAATTGAACATATACACCTCTTATCCCACTTCGGTTGCCTTCGGAAAAACAGTCACATCTCTCGAAACGTGAGAAATTTTAGTGACTACCCTCCGGTTTAAAGATTATAAGTCCCTCGATGACCCTCTCGACATTGCCTCGGTATAATCTTAAAAACCCTAGGGTAGTTACTAAAGTTTCTTGCCCATTTTCCTTTGTGACTGTTAAACGTCCCTTCGAATGTCCCTCAAACATCCAACGATTAGGGCTACCTACTCACTAATAGTAGGATAGCACTGTCTAAAGGAAAAGAGGAAAAGAGAAACCTTTCGAGTAAAGTAGATAGCTGTTAGATGCTTGCTCAACAATTTTTACACATACACAAAACTTCTTTCAAAAAAACATTTTTAAACACTTTGTATATGTTCTCTACCATTCCTAGAAACATTACAAAGATCGTCTCACTAAGGCGCTATCAAAATACTTTTCAAAAACACACAAAGCATAAGGTATTTCAAAATGAGCTAAGCATCTAAGAGCCCGTAGATAACCACGAATGGAAAGGGTGATAATACCTTCCCTTTCCATAATCTACCCCTTACTCAGAAATAATCTCGAAAGATCTTTTTATGTTCTTTTCAACCTTTCCTTTGTTGGATAAAATAAAAGTCGGTGGCGACTCTTGATTACTGCAACATTTGTGAATACAAACACAAAACCAGTACAACAGTCGGTTCTGCCACCATATCACAGAACTGGAGACTCTGCTGTGGAACTTATAAAAAGTGGGGTTACCTTAGAGTTAGATCATTCTAAATTTTCTTTACCTTGTGTGTTTTGTATGCTTTACTTTTGAGGGCTTGTTTGGGTTGTTACTAAAAGATCTTACAACCGGATCTGGGGCACCTTTTTAGGTAAGTAGCAATAAATCATGGAGGTTGTACGGTTAAGACCGATATGGATGAAGTGATAGCTGCGTTAGCGTGATACTCTGGCTTGTACTAATGTTCCTTGAGTCAGTCAAGGATAACATTAGGCTTCCTTATAGTGTCATTAAGCGCTAACCGACCTTTAGAACCTTTAATGGACTCATCCTAATCCATTATAAAGTAGTGATATGGTCGACTTTGGTTCCGAATGAAGATTGGTTGATACTCGATGTTACACTCATTGAGATTGGACTTTTGGGATATTTTGTCCATAATACTTTGGTGCTTGAGCTAAAACAATGCCTAAAAGAAAGGTAAGTGATATGAGACTCCTTAAAACACGATTACTTTTCAAAGACAGGTTGGACCAACTAAACTTCAAGAGGGTACTTGCCTATAAACCCCATGCAAGCCAAAACCTAAGGTCTTGTGTGTTTTTCTTGTGTGTGACTAAGTTGTTCATACATAACATCATGCATCATAACATCCATTCTCATTTCACTAACCATATCAAGGATCTCTAGGGCCTGTGATGCAGGTTATGATGAACCAAACGTCTAGCAAGGGACAAGGGGATTTATTTTCCTCTAGCCAATATCGTCAAAAGACCAAAGTACAACAACTTGAGTCAGAGGCTATGACCCTCTCAACATGGTGAGCTTGATTCTGGTAGAAGGACATTCAACGATACGAAGTTCTTCGATCAAAGTTGCAATCAAAATTCAAACATTTTCTTGTGTTTACCCCGCGAGATTCTTGAAAACATCGCATAAACATGGCATACATATCATTATAGGTATTTTAAGGACAAGTTTCTTATCTTTTTGCTGTTTATTTCAGCAAAAAGAAATGGCTCTCGAACAGAATATTAAAGACCTTCAAACCCAAAATGCTCAATTCCAGCAGATGTTCCTGGCTCTGGTTAAGGGACAAGAGGACCTGAAGGCTCTCATTCTCAGAGACAAGAAGAAAAAGGCCAAGAAACCAGTGGGTATCCTGAATATGGGAAGGAGGATCAGAGGACCGACCAAGTGAGCTCTAGAATTCGCAACTCCGTCAAACGAGGGAGACAATTAGGAAGAGAAGCCAAAAGAAGAAGACCACAACCCAGAGACCGATGAAGAAGAGGCTGATTACAGGAAGAACAATATCCTCATGCTGATGACAAATATAAGAAACTAGAGGATTGTCTCAACGCCATGGATATCTAGAGGGTACCTGGTCTGGACTTTTAAGAATTAGGGCTGGTTTCTGGAGTGGTCATCACACCAAAGTTCAAGGTTCCCGTGTTTGCTAAATATGAAGGGGTTTCATGTCCTAAACTGCATATGAGGTCTTATGTCAGGTAGATCCAACCTCACACCATTGACAGGAATTTGTGGGTGCATTTCTTCCAATAAAGTTTATCAGGGACTCAATTAGAATGGTTCTATCAGCTGGAGGGAACCAACACCCACACCTGGGAGGATCTGGCTGCTACTTTCTACAAGCAGTACCAATGCAATGCTGACCTCGCTCCAACTCGTACTCAACTTCAAAGCATGTCTATGGGTTCTATTGAGGGCTTCAAATATTATGCTAAAAAATGGAGAGATCTTACAGGAAGAGTCCAGCCACCTCTGTCTGATAGAGGGCTAGTAGATATGTTCTTGGGTACATTGTCTGGTCCATTTTTTAACCACTTGATCAGAAGCTCTTCGGCTGGGTTCATCGAGCTGATATTGACAGGTGAAAGAGTAGAAGCTGGAATAAGAAGTGGGAAAATTCAGGTGGCTATGTCTTAAAATGTTATGAAGAAGCCTTTCAAAGGGAAGAAAGAGGCTAATTCTGTGTACGAAGATCGTTATCAAGCTGTGGGGGAAGTTATGATTTCTAATCCTACACCAGTGCGACAACAACAACGGGGTAATCAACGAAGGCAAGATGAGCCCAAGAGACAGTTTACCAAAATTAACATGTCGTTGTCTCAATCATTGCAACACATGTTAAGTATGAATCTTATTACGTTGATAAAACCTCATCCAAACCCCAAAACTTCTTCTCCTAACTACAATCCTGATGCAAGGTGTGCCTATCATTTTGGAAGTCTTGGACATGATACTAACGATTGTTGGGCGCTGAAATACAAGATTCAAAATATGATTGACGCCAAGGAGATTGAATTTGACCCTCCTGAGATTCCCAACGTGATCACTGCTCCCATCCCGAATCATGGCCAAGATTGAGAGTGTTTATTTCATTTGAATTCTCAAATTGTAATTTCTTTTGATTGTTCGAACACTTATTTCATGTCAAACTTTGTTATTCCATTAATGCATTGCATATGTTTATCTTGAAGTAATCCATTCATTTTCACTATACCGAAACTATGCTTTTACTTTCTTTTTGTGATATTCGACTCTCGATTGAAAGCTGTAAGCCTTTAGAGGGAGGATGATGAAAACGATAGCACAATCTTATACAATGTGCTTTTGAACAGACCTTGCTCACAATGTACAATCATTGTTTCAAATCCTAAACAGTGGAGTTATAAGGAAGATAATCCCTAGTCAACCCCTTTGAGCTTAAGAATTAGGTGTTTTCTTTTTCACATAAATTGAAAACTTTAATCATAATCTGAGACAGGGTAATTTCTCAGTTAATTCAATAGTGCACTCAATCACAAGCTTTCCCCTCGTACACGACAAGTAGTTTCAAAGGTATCATTCCAAAACAAAAGATGGTGATGGTTCCGCATAATCATTAAAACAGGAAGTCATTATCTCTCAAAAGAAAAGCCCGCTAAGTCAAAACCTATAAGGGAGATTTAAGAAAAAAACCCGGGGCATCCTGCTGACTATAATCACAAAAGAAACAGTCAGGCAAAAGGTAGGGATAATAAAATATAAAAAAGAGGTCGCTACAAATCCTCAAAAAAAAAAAAGGTTACAAAAATGACAGCCTTCTCAAATAAACTTCCAGTATCCAAACCATCACCGGAATATCAGGGCCAAGATTCCAGAACTCAATTGGGATCTAAACGCACAATTAACTGAGTATAGGACTGAAGAACATCACGAAGAACGGATTGGGTACAAATAAATTTCCAGTCATTATCCTTTGTTTCTTAAACCGTGAACCAGGCCACATTACAACCCCTAAAAGTCCTAGCTGAAGCATGGGTTAGTTCGAAAGCATAGTGTTACAAAATGGTATCCTGACTCTTGTAATGCTTGCTATAAATCCTGAGTTGATATCACATTCTTGCAAATTTTGTTTAACTAAAAAATGAATTTTCAAAAAACTTCAAGACAAACACAAGCTTTGCATTTTTAATACCACTGTTTACATATAACTAATTATTCAACAACATAGAGATTCGCACTACGAATATTCAATGAATGAAAATCCTCTCAATGAACAAAATCACCTCAGATGGAAAGACATTTCCAATAACATGCCTTTCATAATTAAGAGACATGACATGGTGTCTAAACTGATTTGGGGGAAGTCGAGTCAAGATTCAAGGAATCCCTCAAAAACGCGAAATAGCCAGAGGCAGACGTCCATCTGAATCACTTGGGGCATTGAACAGGAAGGGCCACGTGCGATCAAGAAAACATTTTTTGGCAGTGCTACAACACTTACTACTATGGACAATGACAATTTTCTACACCCTGTGAACATGGACATAATCGGAAGATACTACGCATGAAAAAAGACCCGCTAGGTTGACTGGCCTAGGAAAAAGTAAGGGCATCCCGACGAACCAAAGGAGTTCGAGAAAAAATTAGGGATATATAAATAAAACTGTACATCTGGCAATTCGAAAACCTGAAAAGACGGTTTGGGAAAAAAGGGTATCCCGATGGACTGAAAATCTGAAAGGACAGTCCAGGCAAAAGTTAGGTATTAAAGCGTACGACTATCTCCCGTCATCTCGTCACTTATCTATCAATAAAAGGCTTATCACCCTAATAAACATTTACTCAAGACTCCAGGAGTTGGGTAACATTCAAACCATCCACAAAATCCCCACAGAGTAACCACCCCTAGGGGACTATCTTCGTAGAATTCGTCATCAGTAAGGATATGTTCCCCAATATGTATGGAGACAGATACGTCCTCCCACAAAGTCACTTTCATGTCTTCAGTATATAACTAACAATTTCCGACATTATGGCATCTTCTTAATAGATCAAAAGTTCCAATCATCTCCCTAACATCTTGGAGATTTCTTCGACTTGGTTCATAAACTTCTTGGGTTCCCCAACATGGCTTCATAAAAATCCCCAAGCATTTTATGGATTTTTCTTTCCCTAGTAGAGTTTATTTCTCTAGCCACGGAAGTTCATCTCCCAACAATTCAACTTCAACAAATACTGAAGAATCACATTCTCCATCCCCAGCAGCAGTCAGAGATTTATCTTCTTTTAGTACAACGACACCACAAAGAGCAACTGATACGCTCACATATTACAGTCATACAACATTTACAATACATCATAGCAAATGAATAACTGAAATGCATATAACATTCTCATTTATTTTGAGAGCATCATGCAATTCATACATCATGAAATTGAATGAAACTGACTTTACCTTTTCAGGTTGAATTCGCAGAGAGATGAATACTATCAACTTATGCATAGCAGGTCAAAAAATTAATGCTTGGAACCATACGGGGAAACTATCTACAAAACCAAGTGGTAGGAACTCCTGGAGAAGGACGAGTTTACCAACAAGTACAGCAGGCCACAGATTAATTCCCGAAACCATACGGGGAAACTATCTATGTGACTAGCCAAAAACAGGCCACAAATTAATTCCTGAAACCAGACAGGGCAACTATCTTAACAACCAACAAAAAGAGTTCCAGATTAATTCCTGAAACTAGATAGGGAAACTATCTGTGAACAGCTGATTATGGATCAATTCTCGAAACAAGACGGGGAAACTATCTACACGACCAAATGAAGTAGCCCTACCCAGGCTCCGTCTAATATATTTCTAGATTCAGCTTTACACAGGCTCATCCTGAAACAATCTTACACGGATTCCTTCTCACAATTTCCAAATGTAGATTTACACAGGCTCATCCTGAAGAAATCTTACATGGATTCCTTCTCATCCTGAAATGCAACTTTACACAGGCTCTTCCTGAAGAAATCTTACATGGGTTCCTTCTAATAACCCTCTAGATGCAGCTTTACACGGGTTCATCCTAAAACAATCTTACACGGATTCCTTCTCCCAATTTTCAGATGCAGCTTCACACAGGCTCATCCTGAAGCAATCTTACACGGGTTCCTTCTCATGATCTCCAGATGCAGCTTTACACGGCCTCATCCTGAAGAAATCTTACACGGATTCCTTCTTGCAATTTTCAGATGCAGCTTCACACGGGCTCATCCAAAAGCAATCTTACACGGGTTCCTTCTCATGATCTCCAAATGTAGCTTTACACGGGGTCATCCTGAAGAAATCTTACACAAATTCCTTCTCACAATTTTTAGATGTAGCTTTAGACGGGCTCATCCTGAAGCAATCTTACACGGGTTCCTTCTCATGATCTCCAGATGCTTCTTTACACGGGCTCATCCTGAATCAATCTTACACGGGTTCCTTCTCATAATCTCCAGATGCAGCTTTACACGGGCTCATCTTAAAACAATCTTACACAGATTCCTTCTCAGAATTTCTAAATGCAGCTTTACACGGGCTTATCCTGAAGCAATATTACACAAATTCCTTCTCCTTCTGAAATGCAGCTTTACATGGGCTCTTCCTGAAGCAATCTTACACGGGTTCCCTCTAATAACCTTTCAGATGCAGCTTTACATGGGCTCATCCTAAAGCAATCTTAAACGGATTCCTTCTCCTCCTGAAATGCAGCTTTACACGTGCTCTTCCTGAGGAAATCTTACACGGGTTCCCTCTAATAAACTTTCAGATGCAGCTTTACACGGGCTCATCCTGAAATGCAGCTTTACACGGGCTCTTCATGAACCAATATTACACGGGTTCCCTCTAATAACCTCTCAAACGCAGCTTCACACGGGCTTATCCTGAAGCAATCTTACACAAGTTCCTACAATGATATTTCCAGATGTATTCTAACACGGGCTCATCCTGAAGATATCTTACACAAGTTCCTACTATGACATTTCCAGATGTAGTCTAACACAGGCTAATCCTGAAGCATCCTTACACGATTACTTTCTAATACATTTCTGAATGCGGCTTGACACAAGCTCTTTCCAGCATTTCATTCAGATAAAACTAGATGTGGGTTCATTCTGATACTCCTATCAACAGTTACTTTGGATGGCATCTATAAGCCCATCTATGACGACTCTCTGTTATCTTCTACAAATGGCATTTGTAAGCCCATTCCCAATATCATCAACCAACAACGTTGCTTCATGCGAGTGCAAATTTCTGGGCACTCTAGTTTTCAATCATCTTCCACCTTCAGATTATGAAAGGTAGACAAGCCAATTTAAATCCTCAGGTTTAAGAAGATTGAACAGGGGAAACTAGTGTACCCCAAAACTTTCCCTCTCATTTTTACCCAAGACATGCTCATTGAGGTCTTCAATTGCTCAAGGGTGACCAAGAATTGATCAGACAAATTCTTCTCCTAAGCAATGAAACTCCAACTAGGGGTTCACTTTTCACAAAGAATTTTAGGTTTCAAAGACCTCAAGTGATTTCCATGGTCCCTAATATGTCTCCAAGAATGATCATGACAAGTTTCATGCCTTGCACTTCAAACTTGCTTAGTCAATTTCTCAAGTGTTTGAAAATCAACTATACTAGGTCAAAAGCCAACTGTGGCCAATATAGAGTAAAACTTCAACATTTTTGGTCAACATCAACATTATGAAGTGATAATCATCATTTGATCAAGGGTTGATCATGATTCCTCAAGGAATTCTCTTAATTCATCAAGAGTCAAGAATTGCAAAATTAGGGTTTCCTAGAAAAGGCAAGTGAACTTTGACCAGGCATAACTTTCACACACTTCATCCATTTTGCCCCAACCAAAGCTCATTTTTAAGAGAGTGCAATTCCCTACAACTTCTCTTCTATCCTCAAGTTCAAGAAATGCACCATTTGAAAGATACAAGATCATACATTACAGATCATTTTTAGAAAGTAAACAAAAGACACTTTTTGACAAGACCTTTTACATCAAGATAAAATCTTCAAAATAAAAATTGATCAAAAGAGGGATTGCAGTAGACATCTTGGGATTTCCAAAAAGTCCTAAATCATCTTCATTGGATAAAATTGAGAAAGTTATGGTTTGCCCAAGTTGGGAAAATTTGGGAAATTTCAAGAATTGTGCATTGGGAAAACTTGAACTTTTAGGTCAATGGACTAACTTCATGGACTTCAAACATCTTCCTAACCTTATGAGAGACCTCTAAAATCGTTTCTACATTGCCTTGACATTTCTACCTATTTTATCCATATTTATTTTGTTTTATTCAAATAAAAACTAAATAAAATTGCATAAAATAGTAAATATTGGTTATGGAAATATGGGTTGATGGTTTGAATTGTTTTTGGACCCAAAATTTTGGGAAAAGGAGGCCAGGTGCATTTCACCTCAAAATGGGCAAGAATTTTCATTTTTGAACTTTTTTAATATGTTTGATTTTGGTTTGAAAGAGGGCCGTTATGGGTGGATTCTTACCATCTTTGCTAGCCCTCTTCTTCCTCTATAAATACAATATCAAGGCATGAGCAAAATGGGACGAAAATAAATTGCCTTACCAAAGCTCCACAAAATTGCAAAAATATCATAAAAGTTGTGAAATTTGAAATTGAGTTTTTCAGCCATCATCCATCCATACCAACTACTCAGTTGTATTCCTGAGATTCCTAGGAACTTATTCCACCCATTCCCGAGGTTTACAACATCCTAGATCACCGGATCCATGCATCACTGGTTGGTAAGGTTTCTTGAAATCAAAATTGCATATTCACGCCATGTAAATACCTATTGCATCCATATTTGTGTTATTAACAATCATTGTGAATGTTTTAACGTGTTTCATGTGACAATTAGTGCTAAAATAACAGGACACCATTCTTAAGGCACTCATTTTCTAGGTCCTGGGTTCGACCCAAGCAGGAAACTATTTTTATTTTTTCTAACCTTTGTATTGCAGATCCCACAGGCGCCTGGGCCCTCTTGTCATTGGGCTTGGGGTTTACTTTTATTCTCACCCCCTAACTATTTTTGCAGCGCCTGGGCCCTCTTGCTGATAGGCCTGATAATTCTTTGAAGCGCACCCCCCATTTCATTTTGTTTCCAGGCCCATTTCAATTTTCTTTATTTTGTTTTAACTAACAATTCTGTTTTAATCAATTTTATTTCATTACAACATTAAAATCAAAAAATCATAAAAACATTAGGTTAGTCTTTTTTTAAATTAAATTAACTTGGAAAATTAATTAAATAATAACTTTAACCTTTTATTTAATTTAAAAATAAATAGACCCAGGATTTAATTCATTTAATTTCTTTTATTCATAACAAAAACACAAAAAAAAAACTTAGAATTAATTTCTTTTTAAATTTCAATTTTCTTTAATAATTAGCATTTTTTCTTTAGATCTAGATTATTTAATTATTTATCAATTAAACATTTTCTTACATAAAACAAAAAAAAAACAAAAAGATATCCTTTCACTTAGGTTTTAGAAATCTTTTCCATTTCGCGCGCGTTTGATATTTCTATTTTATTTTCATATTAATGTACTTGCTTATGGGATGTAATAGAATTAAACTAGGACTTTACATTTACTGCTTTTATTTCCCCCATTTTTAGACTTGTAATAATCCCCCTCCCCGAAGCCTTGTAATAGTTTAGGATTTACACTTTCGCACTTTAAATTCCTGCATACTATTAACTGTCTAGATACATGACTAATAGGATTGTATGGCAAGAACATAATAATCAAACTCTAGCAAACCTAACACAAGACAAAAGTAACTGAATACAACACACAATTGCACATATACACCTCTAGGTTATCCAACTTCAGTTGCCTTTGGAAAAACAGTCACATCTCTCAAAACGTGAGAAATTTTAGTGGCTACCCTCCGGTTTAAAATCATAAGTCCCTCGATGACCCTCTCGACGTTGCCTCGGTATGATCTTAAAACCCTAGGGTAGTTACTAAAGTTTCTTGCACAATTTCCTTTGTGACTGTATAAACGTCCCTTCAAATGTCTCTCAAACATCCAACAACTAGGGCTTCCTACTCACTAATAGTAGGATAACACTGTCTAAAGGAAAAGAGGAAAAGAACAACCTTTTGAGTAAAGTAGATAGCTGATAGATGTTTGCTCAAAAATTTTTAAACTTACACAAAACTTCTTACAAAAAACATTTTCAAACACTTTGTATATGTTCTCTACCATTCCGAGAAACATTACAAAGTTCGTCGCACTAAGGCGCGTTCAAAATACTTTTCAAAAACACACAAAGCATAAGGTATTTCAAAATGAGCTAAGCATCTAAGAGCTCGTAGATAACTACGTATGGAAAGGGTACTAACACCTTCCCTTTCCACTATCTACCCACCTTACTCAGAAATAATCTCGAAAGGTCTTTTTATGTTCTTTTCACCCTTTCCTTTGTTGGATAAAAGAAAATTCGGTGGAGATTCTTGCTAACCGTAACATTTGTGAATATAAACGCAAAACTAGTACAACAGTCGGTTCTGCCACCGTATCATAAAGACCCTTACACTCATCTCACAAAATTCTATGAGATAGCGGGTGCTATAGGAGCTCTGGAGGAGGATGAAGAACGAATGTTTAAAAGATTATTTCCATATTTGTTGATCGGTAAAGCTATGGATTGGTATCTTGAACAACCTAATCAACTCATGACGGATTGGAATAGGCTTGAAGAAAAATTTCTTGAAAGGTTTTTCCCACAGTCATGTTTCTTGGAAGCCAAAACGGATATATCGGTGCTCTCTCAAGGTGGAGTCGAGTCATTGAATGAAACTTGGGAAAGGTACAAATATATGTTGAGAAAATGTCCGAGTTATGGATTTGATGCCATTACCCAAATGCATATTTTTCGAAATGCACTACAACCACAACCAAAGCTTTTGTTAGATGCTACAACATAAGGATCACTTATGGAAAAGACAATGCAAGAGGCGGTTGAAATAATTGAAAGAATGGCAAGGAATGACCACCACGTCCAACATGATTGAAGTATGGTTCAAAAGAGAGAGGAGGAAAGTAATTCAAAATCAAACGAAGCTCTTTTAGCCCAAAAAAAAATTGTTTTCTCAAATTAACAAAGCAAATGTCAAAGCTCCCTTAACAACTAAGAGAAATGCAAGAAAGACCTAACAATCAAATACAACAAATTTCTTGTTGTGAGTTATGCAAGGGTGATCATCAAACTGGATTTTGTCCTCCCGTTGAAGAGGAAGATAATTACATGGGAAGTAAAGATCAAGGATACCAACAAAGGCAATCATATCAAAGTAACCAAGGTTATCATCAAAGTGTTAACCAAGGTTATCAATACGGGTGGAGACAAGATGCCAACAATCAAAACAGACAAAGTCTTTATCAAAACACAGATCAAAATTTACAACCTCAAGCTAGAAGATCAAACTTACAAGACACTCTTGCTCAATTCATGCAAGCATATATGGAAAATAAAAAGCGTAAGGAAGCGACTATCAAAAATTTGGAGACTCAAGTGGGGTAACTAGCCAAGCAATTAGCCGATCAAAATGTCGGATCATCATTTTTGGCAAATACTCAATCTAATCCTAAGGAGCATTGCAAGGCAATATTAACTAGGAGTGGTAGAGTTGTTAGAAATGGGGTTGGTAAAGAAATTTAAATTGAGGAAGTTGTAGGAGAAAAAGAGCTTGAAGAAGAGAGTGTAGTAGAAAATAATCATGAGGAGGAGTTAGTTGAAAAGGAGAAGTTGAAAAGAACCAAGAAGGAAAAATTTACTACTTTACCGGTTCAAAATTTACCATATCCTCATGCTCCTTCCAAGAAGGATAATGCTAGGCACTATTCTAAATTCATGGATATCTTTAAGCAATTGCAAATAAACATTCTATTTTCCGAAGCAATGGAACAAATGCCAAAGTATGCAAAGTTCATGAAAGATATCCTTACAAAAAAAAAAGATCAACAGATCAAGAAGTTATCATGGTTGATGCAAGTTGTAGTGCTATCATTCAACGAACTCTACCGAAGAAGGAAAGTGATCCGGGAAGGGCTATTTTGTCGGTTACCATTGGGGATATTTATGTCAGTAAGGGATTGATCGATTTGGGTTCTAGCAACAATTTGATTCCTTTGTCTATTGTACAAAGATTGTTCAAACATCTAAATTTATTATTATTTAAAAACAATTATGAAATATATTTTAAACAACAAATATAAATTTTTAGGAAAATATAAAACATTTTTATTTTAAATTCATTTCAATAAGACTTAAAAATGAGTAATTTTGTTTTCAAACAAAGACATTGATATGATAATTATACATATATAATCTCTATAATATAATTTTTTCTCTCTCCTCATTTAATTATGATACAAAGTATAAGATTTAATATTTTTTGGTCTTTAAAAATAATTGTAGGTTTTAGTTTCCCCAATGTTTTTCTTTATCTTAAAAAGTTTCTGCATTTTGCTATCGGTGGAAAAGAGTTACAAAACGAAGGAATAAAATCTGTGGCAAAAAAGAAAAATTTCCTAAAAAACATATATAACGGAAAATTAATTTTAAACTTTTATAAGGATTAAGAAGTTATTTAACCCTTAATTATATAACTAATAGAGTGCAGACATATTTTTCTCTCCTTAAACAACTAACTTTTCTATTGAATAGATAATCTAGAAGGGAGGCTATAATTCGTAGCTAATAAATAATCTAGATGAAAAACCATAATCCAATGGATAAGAGCCAAATCTCTAACATTCGAAACAACTATAAATAAAAACCCTTCCACATTGTTATTCTCTGCATTATAAAACACATATCCCTAATAATGGCGCACTAAATTTGCTTGCTCATTTGTTCCCTCAAACTCCAAACCCCCAAACTCTACCAATCATTCCTCAGAAAAAATCCTAGTATATTTTCTATACACTCAGATAAATCTTTTTCCAAGATGGAGGCAACAAAGAGTTTATGGTCTCTAACGCCGCACCCAATAGTAACAATAGTGACACATTGGTGATGCCAATGTCGTCATCTGCACAACCATCATTTGGTAGGTATGTGGATCATCATCAAGATCCATCGGAGGAACTTACCAAATCCTTCTCTAAAAAGCGAAGGGGTAGACCCTTGGGCTCTAAGAACAAGCCTAAAACATGCAATGTTATCGAGGAACACACGCAAAACTTCATAGAGTAGGTAGGGCTTGAGATTCCAATAAGGGAAGATATTATAGTGAATATAATAAAATACGATGGACAACTTCAACATAACATAATTGTTTGGGGGGTTTCAGTTTTATCTCTAACGTTACCATTCTTGACCCAACATCCCGTGACCCATTATTCCCCATCGAAGGACCCATACATATGCCATCTTTAATTGGAACATATATAAATCCAAATTTTCCATGTTCTCCTACACAGTTCATATCTCATCCACCATGTTCCTCTTTTATCATATACTTGTCTAGTCGTAAAGTATATGTGTATTGAGACATTGTTGGTGGAAAGATTACCTTTGGTAATGTTATTTTTTTTAATGCCACTCTTTCTAGGAAAATAAAGTTCCACATGGCAGTCTTCATCAGTAGAAAAGTTTGAGAAATTGAAGAAGCTGGACA
This sequence comes from Vicia faba, assembly GCA_948472305.1. NCBI lineage: Eukaryota > Viridiplantae > Streptophyta > Magnoliopsida > Fabales > Fabaceae > Vicia > Vicia faba. The sequence continues at coordinate 178,338,352 of OX451735.1, read as the reverse complement.
AACACATGTTGTTGTTGTCATCATCAATGTTAACTAAATAGAACATGATTCTGGAAACAATAACAACAATATTTCTTTACATACGCCAACAAACTTCAATAGTTTAAATGCTAATTCAACTAAGATGAATTATCAACTTCCCTCTCACTGTCTTCCAATGATGGGAATGATATTGATGAGAACTTAATCTTGTGGAACTACACCAATCATATTGATAACTACTAGATAACCAAAGACTCTTGTGCATTCCACTTTATTGTATTAGTCCTTTAAAAGTTCAAACAAAATAAATTAATTAATTTTTTATGTATTCTTAAGTGACATTAATGTTTATGTTATATTACATCTCTACTTATCTCTTTCTACCATTACACGTCTACTTTCGTTTAACATGTTCAAACAAGAAAATCTAAATTTATTATTATTTAAAAATTATTATGAAATCTATTTAGTCAGCAAATAAAAAAATTTAGGCAAATATTAAACATTTTTATTTTAAATTCAATTCAATAAGACTTAAAAATGAGTAATTTTGTTTTCAAACAAAGACTTTGATATAAAAGTTATATATATAATCTCCATAATTTTTTTTCTCTCTCCTAATTTAATTATGATATAAAGTATAAGATTTAATATTTTTTTGGTCTTATAAATATACTAAATTACATTTTAAGTCTCTATAAAAATAATTGTAGGTTTTATTTTCCCCAATGTTTTCCTTTATCTTAAAAATTTTATGCCTTTTGCTATCGGTAGAAAAGAGTTACAAAACCAAGGAATAAAATCAGTGGCCAAAAAGAAAAATTTCCTAAAAAACTTATATAACAGAAAATTAATTTTGAAATTTTATAAGGATTAAGAAGTTATTTAACCCTTAATTATATACCTTATAGAGTGCGGACGTATTTTTCTCTTCTTAAACAACTAACTTTTCTACTGAATAGATAATCTAGAAGGGAGGCTACCATCCATAACTAATAATAATCTAGATGAAAAACCATAATCCAATGGATAAGAGCCAAATCACTCACATTCGAAACAATTATTTATAAATACCCTACCACATTGTTATTCTCTGCATTATAAAACACATATCCCTAATAATAGCCAACAAAATTTGCTTGCTCATTTTTTCCCTTGAACTCCAAACCCCCAAACTCTACCAATGATTCCTCAAGAAAAAATCCTAGTATATATTTTATACACTCAGATAACTCTTTTTCCAAGATGGAGGCAACAACGAGTTTATGGTCTCTAACGCCGCCACCAACAGTAACAACAGTGACACATTGGTGATGCCAATGTCGTCATCTGCACAACCATCATCTGGTAGGTATGTGGATCATCATTAAGATCCATCGGAGGACCTTACTAAATACTTCTATAAAAAGAGAATGGGTAGATCCCTGGGCTCTCAGAACTAGCCCAAAACATGCACTGTTATCGAGGAACACACAGAAAACATCATAGAGTGGGTAGGGATTGAGATCCCAATAAGAGAAGATATTGTAGTGAATATAATAAAATACGATCAATAACTTCAACATAACATAATTGTTTGGGGGGTTTCGGTGTTATCTCTAATGTTACCATTCTTGATCCAGTATCCCGTGACCCATTATTACCCGTCGAAGGACCCATACATATGACATCTTTATTTGGAACATATATAAATCCAATTTTCCATATTCTCCTTCACAGTTCATATCTCATCCACCATGTTCCTCTTTTACCATATACTTGTCTAGTCCTAAAATATATGTGTATATAGGCGTTGTTGGTGGAAATATTACCTTTGGTAGTGTTATTTTGTTAATGCCACTCTTTCTAGGAAAACAACGTTCCACATGGAAGTCTTCATCAGTAGAAAAGTTTGAGAAATTGAAGAAGATGGACAAACACATGTTGTTGTTGTCATGACCAATGTTAACTAAGTAGAACATGAATCTGGAAACAACAACAACAATAATTCTTTAAATACGCCCACAAACTTGAATAGTGTAAATTCTAATTCAACTAAGATGAATTATCAACTCCCCTCTCACTATCTTCCAATGATGGGAATGATATTGATGAGAACTTAATCTTGTGGAACTACACCAATCATCTTGATAACTACTAGATAACCAAATACTCTTATGCATTCCCCTTTATTGTATTAGTCCTTTAAAAGTTCAAACAAAATAAATTAATTAATTTTTTATGTCTTCTTAAGTGACACTCAGTTTTATGTTATATTACATCTCTACTTATCACTTTCTACCATTACACGTTTACTTTCGTTTAACATGTTCAAACAAGAAAATCTAAATTTATTATTATTTAAAAACAATTATGAAATCTATTTAGTCAACAAATAAAAAAATTTAGGAAAATATTAAACACATTTATTTTAAGTTCAATTCAATAAGACTTAAAAATGAGTAATTTTGTTTTCAAACAAAGACTTTGATATAACTATTATATATATAATCTCTATAATATAATTTTTTTTCTCTCTCCTCATTTAATTATGATATAAAGTATAATATTTAATATTTTTTTGGTCTTATAAATATACTAAATTACATTTTAATTCTATTTAAAAATAACTGTAGGTTTTATTTTCCCTAATGTTTTTCTTTATCTTAAAAAGTTTCTGCATTTTGCTATCGGTAGAAAAGAGTTACAAAACCAAGGAATAAAATCAGTGGCAAAAAAGAAAAATTTCCTAAAAAACTTATATAACGGAAAATTAATTTTAAAATATTATAAGGATTAAGAAGTTATTTAACCCTTAATTATATATCTTATAGAGTGCAGACATATTTTTCTCTTCTTAAACAACTAACTTTTCTACTGAATAGATAATCTAGAAGGGAGGCTACACTCCATATCTAATAATAATCTATATGAAAAACCATAATCCATTGGATAAGAACCAAATCTCTCACATTCGAAACAACTATAAATGAATACCCTACCACATTGTTATTCTCTGCATTAAAAAAAACATATCCCTAATAGTGATGCACAGAATTTGCTTGCTCATTTTCCCCTCAAACTCCAAACCCCCAAACTCTACCAATGATTCCTCAGAAAAAAATCCTAGTATATATTTTATACACTCATATAACTCTTTTTCCAAGATGGAGGCAACAACGAGTTTATGGTCTCTAACGCCGCCACCAACAGTAACAACAGTGACACATTGGTGATGCCAATGTCGTCATCTTCACAACCATCATCTGGTAGGTATGTGGATCATCATCAAGATCCATTGGAGGACCTTACCAAATCCTTCCCTAAAAAACAAATGGTAGACCCTTGGGCTCTAAGAACAAGCCCAAAACATGCACTTTTATCGAGGAAGACACACAAAACTTCATAGAGTGGGTAGGGCTTGAGATCCCAATAAGAGAAGATATTGTAGTGAATATAATAAAATACGATCAATAACTTCAACATAACATAATTGTTTGGGGGGTTTCAGTCTTATCTCTAACGTTACCATTCTTGATCCAGTATCCCGTGACCCATTATTACCCATCAAAGGACCCATACATATGACATCTTTATTTGGAACATATATAAATCCAATTTTCCATGTTCTCCTTCACAGTTCATATCTCATCCACCATGTTCCTCTTTTACCGTATATTGTCTAGTCCTAAAGTATATGTGTATTGAGGCGTTGTTGGTGGAAAGATTAACTTTGGTAGTGTTATTTTGCTTAATGCCACTCTTTCTAGAAAAACAACGTTCCACATGGTAGTCTTCATTAGTAGAAAAGTTTGAGAAATTAAAGAAGGTGCACAAACACATGTTATTGTTGTCATCACCAATGTTAACTAAGTAGAACATGAGTCTGGCAACAACAACAACAACAATAATTGTTTACATACGCCCACAAACTTCAATGGTGTACATGCTAATTCAACTAATATGAATTATCAACTTCCCTCTCACTATCTTCCAATGATGGGAATGATATTGATGAGAACATAATATTGTGGAACTACACCAATCGTCTTGATAACTACTAGATAACCAAAGACTCATATGCATTCCACTTTATTGTATTAGTCCTTTAAAAGTTCAAACAAAATAAATTAATGAATTTTTTATGTCTTCTTAAGTGACGTTAAATTTTATGTTATGTTACATCTCTACTTATTTCTTTCTACCATTACACGTCTACTTTCGTTTAGCATGTTCAAACAAGAAAATCTAAATTTATTATTATTTAAAAACAATTATGAAATATATTTAGTCAACAAATAAAAAAATTTAGGCAAATATTAAACATTTTTATTATAAATTCAATTCAATAAGACTTAAAAATGAGTAATTTTGTTTTCAAACAAAGACTTTGATATAAAAATTATATATATAATCTCTATAATATAATTTTTCTCTCTCTCCTCATTTAATTATGATATAAAGTTATAAAATTTAATATTTTTTTGGTCTTATAAATATAATAAATTACATTTTAAGTCTCTTTAAAAATAAATTTAGGTTTTATTATCCCATATGTTTTTCTTTATCTTAAAAAAGTTTCTGCATTTTGCTATCGGTAGAAAAGAGTTACAAAACCAAGGAATAAAATCAGTTGTAAAAAAGAAAAATTTCCTAAAAAACTTATGTAACACAAAAATAATTTTAAAGTATTATAAGGATTAAGAAGTTATTTAACCCTTAATTATATATCTTATAGAGTGTAGACGTATTTTTCACTCCTTAAACAACTAAATTTTCTACTGAATAGATAATCTAGAAGGGAGGCTACAATCCATATCTAATAATAATCTAAATGAAAAACCATAATCCATTGGATAAGAACCAAATCCCTCACATTTGAAACAACTATAAATAAATACCCTACCATATTATTATTCTCTGCATTATAAAAAACATATCCCTAATAGTGGTGCACAAAATTTGCTTGCTCATTTTTCCCTCAAACTCCAAACCCCCAAACTCGATCAATGATTCCTTAGAAAACAATCCTAGTATATTTTCTATACACTCAGATAACTCTTTTTCAAAGGTGGAGGAAACAACGAGTTTATGGTCTCTAACACCGCCATCAACAGTAACAATAGTGACACATTGGTGATGCCAATGTCGTCATCTGCACAACCACCATCAGGTAGGTGTGTGGATCATCATCAAGATCCATTAGAGGACCTTACCAAATCCTTCTCTAAAAAAAATGGGTAGACCCTTGAGCTCGAAGAACAAGCCCTAAACATGCATTGTTATCGAGGAAGACACACAAAACATCATAGAGTGGGTAGGGCTTGAGATCCCAATAAGAGAAGATATTGTAGTGAATATAATAAAATATGATCAATAACTTCAACATAACATAATTTTTTGGGGGGTTTCGGTCTTATCTCTAACGTTACCATTCTTGATCCAGTATCCTGTGACCCATTATTATCCATCAAAGGACCCATACATATGACATCTTTATTTGTAACATATATAAATCCAATTTTCCATGTTCTCTTTCACAGTTCATATCTCATCCACCATGTTCCTCTTTTACCGTATATTGTCTAGTCCTAAAGTATATGTGTATTGAGGCGTTGTTCGTGGAAAGATTAACTTTGGTAGTGTTATTTTGCTTAATGCCACTCTTTCTAGGAAAACAACGTTCCACATGGCAGTCTTCATCAGTTGAAAAGTTTGACAAATTAAAGAAGGTGGACAAACACATGTTGTTGTTCTCATCACCAATGTTAACTAAGTATAACATGAGTCTGGCAACAACAACAACAATAATTGTTTACATAGGCCCAAAAACTTCAATGGTGTACATGCTAATTCAACTAAGATGAGTTATTAACTTCCCTCTCACTATCTTCCAATGATGGGACTGATATTGATGAGAACATAATCTTGTGGAACTACACCAATCATCTTGATAACTACTAGATAACCAAAGACTCTTATGCATTCCACTTTATTGTATTAGTCCTTTAAAAGTTCATACAAAATAAATTAATTAATTTTTTATGTCTTCTTAAGTAAAATTAAATTTTATGTTATATTACATCTCTACTTATTTCTTTCTACCATTACACGTCTACTTTCGTTTACCATGTTCAAACAAGAAAATCTAAATTTATTATTATTTAAAAAAAAATATGAAATCTATTTAGTCAACAAATAAAAAAATTTAGGCAAATATTAAACATTTTTATTTTAAATTCAATTCAATAAGACTTAAAAATGAGTAATTTTGTTTTCAAACAAAGACTTTGATATAAAAATTATATATATAATCTCTATAATATAATTTTTTTCTCTCTCCTCATTTAATTATGATATAAAGTATAAGATTTAATATTTTTTTGGTCTTACATATATAATAAATTACATTTTAAGTCTCTTTAAAAATAAATGTAGGTTTTATTTTCCCAAACGTTTTTCTTTATCTTAAAAAGTTTATGCATTTTGCTATCGGTAGAAAAGAGTTACAAAACCAAGGAATAAAATCAGTTGCGAAGAAGAAAAATTTCCTAAAAAACTTATATAACGGAAAATTAATTTTAAAATATTATAAGGATTAAGAAGTTATTTAACCCTTAATTATATATCTTATAGAGTGTAGACGTATTTTTCTCTCCTTAAACAACTAAATTTTCTACTGAATAGAGAATCTAGAAGGGAGGCTACAATCCATATCTAATAATAATCTAGATCAAAAACCATAATCCATTGGATAAGAACCAAATCTCTCACATTCGAAACAACTATAAATAAATACCCTACCACATTGTTATTCTCTGCATTATAAAAAACATATCCCTAATAATGGCGCACAAAATTTGCTTGCTCATTTTTTCCCTCAAACTCCAAACCCCCAAACTCTACCAATGATTCCTTAGAAAACAATCCTAGTATATTTTCTATACACTCAGATAACTCTTTTTCCAAGGTGGAGGCAACAGCTAGTTTATGGTCTCTAACACCGCCACCAACAGTAACAATAGTGACACATTGGTGATGCCAATGTTGTCATCTTCACAACCACCATATGGTAGGTATATGGATCATCATCAAGATCCATTAGAGGTCCTAACCAAATCCTTCTCTAAAACACAAATGGGTAGACCCTTGGGCTCTAAGAACAAGCCCAAAACATGCACTTTTATCGAGGAAGACACACAAAACTTCATAGAGTGGGTAGGGCTTGAGATCCCAATGAGAGAAGAAATTGTAGTGAATATAAAAAAATAAGATCAACAACTTCGACATAACATATTTGTTTTAGAGATTTCGGTTTTATCTCTAACGTTACCATTCTTGATCCAGCATCCTGTGACCCCTTATTATCCATCGAAGGACCCATACATATGACATATTTATTTGGAACATATATAAATCCAAATTTTCCATGTTCTCCTTCACAGTTCATATCTCATCCACCATGTTCCTCTTTTACCGTATACTTGTCTAGTCCTAAATTATATGTGTATTGAGGCGTTGTGGGTGGAAAGATTACCTTTGGTAGTGTTATTTTTTTAATGCCACTCTTTCTAGGAAAACAACGTCCCACATAGTAGTCTTCATCAGTTGAAAAGTTTGACAAATTAAAGAAGGTGGACAAACACATGTTGTTGTTTTCACCACCAATGTTAACTAAGTATAACATGAGTCTGGCAACAACAACAACAATAATTATTTACATAGGCCCACAAACTTCAATGGTGTACATGCTAATTCAACTAAGATGAATTATCAACTTCCCTCTCACTATCTTCCAATGATGGGAATGATATTGATGAGAACTTAATCTTGTGGAACTACACCAATCATCTTGATAACTACTAGATAACCAAAGACTCTTATGCATTCCACTTTATTATATTAGTCCTTTAAAAGTTCAAACAAAATAAGTAAATTAATTTTTTATGTCTTCTTAAGTGACATTAAATTTTATGTTATATTACATCTATACTTCTCTCTTTCTACCATTACACGTCTACTTTCGTTTAGCATGTTTAAACAAGAAAATCTAAATTTATTATTATTTAAAAACAATTATGAAATCTATTTAGTCAATAAAAAAAACTTTTAGGCAAATATTAAACATTTTTATTTTTAATTCAATTCAATAAGACTTAAAAATGAGTAATTTTGTTTTCAAACAAAGACTTTGATATAAAAATTATATATATAATCTCTATAATATAATTTTTTCTCTCTCCTCATTTAATTATGATATAAAGTTATAAGATTTAATATTTTTTTGGTCTTATAAATATAATACATTTTAAGTCTCTTTAAAAATAAATGTAGGTTATATTTTCCCCAATGTTTTTCTTTATCTTAAAAAAGTTTCTGCATTTTGCTATCGGTGGAAAAGAGTTACAAAACCAAGGAATAAAATCAGTTGCAAAAAAGAAAAATTTCCTAAAAAACTTATATAACGTAAAATTAATTTTAAAATATTATAAGGATTAAGAAGTTATATAACCCTTAATTATATATCTTATAGAGTGTAGACGTATTTTTCTCTCCTTACACAACTAAATTTTCTACTGAATAGATAATCTAGAAGGGAGGCTACAATCCATATCTAATAATAATCTAGATGAAAAATCATAATCCATTGGATAAGAACCAAATATCTCACATTCGAAATAACTATAAATAAATACCCTACCACATTGTTATTCTCTGCATTATAAAAAACAAATCCCTAATAGTGGCGCACAAAATTTGCTTGCTCATTTTTTCCCTCAAACTCCAAACCCCCAAACTCTACCATCGATTCCTCAGAAAACAATCCTAGTATATTTTTTATACACTCAGATAACTCTTTTTCCAAGGTGGAGGCAACAACGAGTTTAAGGTCTCTAACACCGCCACCAACAGTAACAATAGTGACACATTGGTGATGCCAATGTTGTCATCTGCACAACCACCATCTGGTAGGTATGTGGATCATCATCAAGATCCATTGGAGGTCCTAACCAAATCCTTCTTTAAAACACAAATGGGTAGACCTTTGGGCTCTAAGAACAAGCCCAAAACATGCACTTTTATCGAGGAAGACACACAAAACTTCATAGAGTGGGTAGGGCTTGAGATCCAAATGAGAGAAGAAATTGTAGTGAATATAATAAAATACGATCAACAACTTCGACATAACATATTTGTTTCAGAGATTTCAGTTTTATCTCTAACGTTACCATTCTTGATCCAGCATCCTATGACCCCTTATTATCCATCGAAGTACCCATACATATGACATATTTATTTGGAACATATATAAATCCAAATTTTCCATGTTCTCCTTCACAGTTCATATCTCATCCACCATGTTCCTCTTTTACCGTATACTTGTCTAGTCCTAAAGTATATGTGTATTGAGGCGTTGTTGGTGAATAGATTACCTTTGGTAGTGTTATTTTATTAATGCCACTCTTTCTAGAAAAACAACGTTCCACATGGTAGTCTTCATTAGTAGAAAAGTTTGAGAAATTAGAGAAGGTGGACAAACACATGTTGTTGTTGTCATCACCAATGTTAACTAAGTAGAACATGAGTCTGGCAACAACAACAACAACAATAATTGTTTACATACGCCCACAAACTATTATGGTGTACATGCTAATATCAACTTCCCTCTCACTATCTTCCAATGATGGGAATGATATTGATGAGAACATAATATTGTGGAACTACACCAATCATCTTGATAACTACTAGATAACCAAAGACTCTCATGCATTCCACTTTATTGTATTAGTCCTTTAAAAGTTCAAACAAAATAAATAAATTAATTTTTTATGTCTTCTTAAGTGACGTTAAATTTTATGTTATATTACATCTCTACTTATTTCTTTCTACCATTACACGTCTACTTTCGCTTAGCATGTTCAAACAATAAAATCTAAATTTATTATTATTTAAAAAACAATTATGAAATATAGTTAGTCAACAAATCAAAAAATTTAGGCAAATATTAAACATTTTTATTTTAAATTCAATTCAATAAGACTTAAAAATGAGTAATTTTGTTTTCAAACAAAGACTTTGATATAAAAATTATATATATAATTTCTATAATATAATTTTTTTTCTCTCTCCTCATTTAATTATGATATAAAATATAAGATTTAATTTTTTTTGTCTTATAAATATAATAAATTACATTTTAAGTCTCTTTAAAAATAAATGTAGGTTTTATTTTCCCTAATGATTTTCTTTATCTTAAAAAGTTTCTGCATTTTGCTATCGATTAAAAAGAATTACAAAACTAAGGAATAAAATCACTGGCAAAAAAGAAAAATTTCCTAAAAACCTTATATAACGGAAAATTAATTTTAAAATATTATAAGGATTAATAAGTTATTTAACCCTTAATTATATATCTTATAAAGTGCAGACGTATTTTTCTCTCCTTAAACAACTAAATTTTCTACTGAATAGATAATCTAAAAGGGAGGCTACAATCCATATCTAATCAAAATCTAGATGAAAAACCATAATCCAATGGATAAGAACCAAATCTCTCACATTCAAAACAACTATAAATAAATACCCTACCACATTGTTATTCTCTGAATTATAAAAAACATATCCCTAATAATGGCGCACAAAATTTGCTTGCTCATTTTCCCCCTCAAACTCCAAACCCCCAAACTCTACCAATGATTCCTCAGAAAACAATCCTAGTATATTTTCTATAAATTCAGATAACTCTTTTTCCATGGTGGAGGAAACAACGAGTTTATGGTCTCTAACACCGCCACCAACAGTAACAATAGTGACACATTGGTGATGCCAATGTCGTCATCTGCACAACCACCATCTGGTAGTTATGTGGATCATCATCAAGATCAATTGGAGGACCTTACCAAATCCTTCTCTAGAAAACAAATGAGTAGACCCTTGGGCTCTAAGAACAAGCCCTAAACATGCACTATTATCGAGGAAGACACACAAAACTTCATAGAGTGGGTAGGGCTTGAGATCCCAATAAGAGAAGATATTATAGTGAATATAATAAAATTCGATCAACAACTTCAACATAACATAATTGTTTCGGGGGTTTCGGTCTTATCTCTAACGTTACCATTGTTGATCCAGTATCCAGTGACCCATTATTATCCATCGAAGGACCCATACATATGACATCTTTATTTGGAACATATATAAATCCAAATTTTCCATGTTCTCCTTCAGAGTTGATATCTCATCCACCATGTTCCTCTTTTACCGTATACTTGTCTAGTCCTAATGTATATGTGTATTGAGGCGTTTTCGGCGGAAATATTACCTTTGGTAGTGTTATTTTTTTAATGCCACTCTTTCTAGGAAAACAACGTTCCACATGGTAGTCTTCATTAGTAGAAAAGTTTGAGAAATTAAGGAATGTGGACAAACACATGTTGTTGTTGTCATCACCAATTATAGCTAAGTAGAACATGAGTCTGGCAACAACAACAATAATTGTTTGCATATGCCCACAAACTTCAATGGTGTACATGCTAATTCAACTAAGATGAATTATCAACTTCCCTCTCACTATCTTCTAATGATGTGAATGATATTGATGAGAACATAATCTTGTGGAACTACACCAATCATCTTGATAACTACTAGATAACCAAAGACTCTTATGCATTCCACTTTATTGTATTAGTCCTTTAAAAGTTCAAACAAAATAAAATAATTAATCTTTTATGTCTTCTTAAGTGACGTTAAATTTTATGTTATATTACATCTCTACTTATTTCTTTCTACCATTACACGTCTACTTTCGTTTAGCATGTTCAAACAAGAAAATCTAAATTGATTATTATTTAAAAACAATTATGAAATCTACTTAGTCAACAAATAAAAAAAATTAGGCAAATATTAAACATTTTTATTTTAAATTCAATTCAATAAGACTTAAAAATGAGTAATTTTGTTTTCAAACAAAGACTTTGATATAAAAATTATATATATAATCTCTATAATATAATTTTTTTCTCTCTCCTCATTTAATTATGATATAAAATATAAGATTTAATATTTTTTTGTCTTATAAATATAATAAATTACATTTTAAGTCTCTTTAAAAATAAATGTGGGTTTTATTTTCCCCAGTGTTTTTCTTTATCTTAAAAAGTTTCTGCATTTTGCTATCGATTAAAAAGAATTACAAAACTAAGGAATAAAATCACTGGCAAAAAAGAAAAATTTCCTAAAAACCTTATATAACGGAAAATTAATTTTAAAATATTATAAGGATTAAGAAGTTATTTAACCCTTCATTATATATCTTATAAAGTGCAGACGTATTTTTCTCTCCTTAAACAACAAAATTTTCTACTGAATAGATAATCTAAAAGGGAGGCTACAATCCATATCTAATAATAATCTAGATGAAAAACCATAATCCAATGGATAAGAATCAAATCTCTCACATTCAAAACAACTATAAATAAATACCCTACCACATTGTTATTCTCTGCATTATAAAAAAAATATCTGTAATAATGGCGCACAAAATTTGCTTGCTCATTTTTCCCCTCAAACTTAAAACCCCCAAACTCTACCAATGATTCCTCAGAAAACAATCCTAGTATATTTTCTATACATTCAGATAACTCTTTTTCCATGGTGGAGGAAACAACGAGTTTATGGTCTCTAACACCGCCACCAACAGTAACAATAGTGACACATTGGTGATGCCAATGTCGTCATCTGCACAACCACCATCTGATAGGTATGTGGATTATCATCAAGATCCATTGGAGGACCTTACCAAATCCTTCTCTAAAAAACAAATGGGTAGACCCTTGGGTTCTAAGAACAACCCCAAAACATGCACTTTTATCGAGGAAGACACACAAAACTTCATAGAGTGGGTAGGGCTTGAGATCCCAATAAGAGAAGATATTATAGTGAATATAATAAAATTCGATCAACAACTTCGACATAACATAATTGTTTCGGGGGTTTCAGTCTTATCTCTAATGTTACCATTGTTGATCCAGTATCCAGTGACCCATTATTATCCATCGAAGGACCCATACATATGACATCTTTATTTGGAACATTTATAAATCCAAATTTTCCATGTTCTCCTTCAGAGTTCATATCTCATCCACCATGTTCCTCTTTTACCGTATACTTGTCTAGTCCTAAAGTATATGTGTATTGAGGCGTTTTTGGCGGAAATATTACCTTTGGTAGTGTTATTTTTTTAATGCCACTCTTTCTAGAAAAACAACGTTCCACATGGTAGTCTTCATTAGTAGAAAAGTTTGAGAAATTAAAGAATGTGGACAAACACATGTTGTTGTTGTCATCACCAATGATAGCTAAGTAGAACATGAGTCTGGCAACGACAACAATAATTGTTTGCATATGCCCACAAACTTCAATGGTGTACATGCTAATTCAACTAAGATGAATTATCAACTTCCCTCTCACTATCTTCCAATGATGTGAATGATATTGATGAGAACATAATCTTGTGGAACTACACCAATCATCTTGATAACTACTAGATAACCAAAGACTCTTATGCATTCCACTTTATTGTATTAGTCCTTTAAAAGTTCAAACAAAATAAATTAATTAATCTTTTATGTCTTCTTAAGTGACGTTAAATTTTATGTTATATTACATCTCTACTTATTTCTTTCTACCATTACACGTCTACTTTCGTTTAGCATGTTCAAACAATAAAATCTAAATTTATTATTATTTAAAAACAATTATGAAATCTATTTAGTCAACAAATAAAAAAAATTAGGCAAATATTAAACATTTTTATTTTAAATTCAATTCAATAAGACTTAAAAATGAGTAATTTTGTTTTCAAACAAAGACTTTGATAATAAATTACATTTTAAGTCTCTTTAAAAATAAATGTGGGTTTTATTTTCCCAGTGTTTTTCTTTATCTTAAAAAGTTTCTGCATTTTGCTATCGATTAAAAAGAATTACAAAACTAAGGAATAAAATCACTGGCAAAAAAGAAAATTTTCCTAAAAACCTTATATAACGGAAAATTAATTTTAAAATATTATAAGGATTAAGAAGTTATTTAACCCTTAATTATATATCTTATAAAGTGCAGACGTATTTTTCTCTCCTTAAACAACTAAATCTTCTACTGAATAGATAATCTAAAAGGGAGGCTACAATCCATATCTAATAATGATCTAGATGAAAATCCATAATCCAATGGATAAGAACCAAAATTATCACATTCGAAACAACTATAAATAAATACCCTACCTCATTGGTATTCTCTGCATTATAAAAAACATATCCCTAATAACGGCACATAAAATTTGCTTGCTCATTTTTTCCCTCAAACTCTAAACCCCAAATTCTACCAATGATTCCTCAGAAAACAATCCTAGTATATTTTCTATACACTCAGATAACTCTTTTTCCAAGGTGGAGGAAACAACGAGTTTATGGTCTCTAACACCGCCACCAACACTAACAATAGTGACACATTGGTGATGCCAATGTCGTTATTTTCACAACCACCATCTGGTTGGTATGTGGATCATCATCAAGATCCATTGGAGGACCTTACCAAATCCTTCTCTAGAAAACAAATGAGTAGACCCTTGGGCTCTAAGAACAAGCCCTAAACATGCACTATTATCGAGGAAGACACACAAAACTTCATAGAGTGGGTAGGGCTTGAGATCCCAATAGGATAAGATATTATAGTGAATATAATAAAATTCGATCAACAACTTCAACATAACATAATTGTTTCGGGGGTTTCGGTCTTATCTCTAACGTTACCATTATTGATCCAGTATCCAGTGACCCATTATTATCCATCGAAGGACCCATACATATGACATCTTTATTTGGAACATATATAAATCCAAATTTTCCATGTTCTCCTTCAGAGTTGATATCTCATCCACCATGTTCCTCTTTTACCGTATACTTGTCTAGTCCTAATGTATATGTGTATTGAGGCGTTTTTGGTGGAAAGATTACCTTTGGTAGTGTTATTTTTTTAATGCCACTCTTTCTAGGAAAACAACGTTCCACATGGTAGTCTTCATTAGTAGAAAAGTTTGAGAAATTAAAGAATGTGGACAAACACATGTTGTTGTTGTCATCACCAATGTTAGCTAAGTAGAACATGAGTCTGGCAACAACAACAACAATAATAATTGTTTACATACGCCCATAAACTTCAACGGTGTACATGCTAATTCAAATAAGATGAATTATCAACTTCCCTCTCACTATCTTCCAATGATGGGAATGATATTGCTGAGAACATAATCTTGTGGAACTACACCAATCATCTTGAAAACTACTAGATAACCAAAGACTCTTATGCATTCCACTTTATTGTATTATTCCTTTAAAAGTTAAAACAAAATAAATTAATTAATTTTTTAAGTCTTCTTAAGTGACGTTAAATTTTATGTCATATTACTTCTCTACTTATTTGTTTCTACCATTACACGTCTACTTTCGTTTAGCATGTTCAAACAAGAAAATCCAAATTTATTATTATTTAAAAACAATTATGAAATCTATTTAGTCAACAAATAAAAAAATTTAGGCAAATATTAAACATTTTTATTTTAAATTCGATTCAATAAGACTTAAAAATGAGTAATTTTGTTTTCAAACAAAGACTTTGATATAAAAATTATATATATAATCTCTATAATATAATTTTTTTCTCTCTCCTCATTTAATTATGATATAAAATATAAGATTTAATATATTTTTGTCTTATAAATATAATAAATTACATTTTAAGTCTCTTGAAAAATAAATGTAGGTTTTATTTTCCACAATGTTTTTCTTTATCTTAAAAAGTTTCTGCATTTTGTTATCGATTAAAAAGAATTACAAAACTAAGGAATAAAATCACTGGCAAAAAAGAAATTTTTCCTAAAAACCTTATATAATGGAAAATTAATTTTAAAATATTATAAGGATTAAGAAGTTATTTAACCCTTAATTATATATCTTATAGAGTGTAGACGCATTTTTCTCTTCTTAAACAACTAAATCTCCAACTGAATAGATAATCTAAAAGGGAGGCTACAATCCATATCTAATAATAATCTAGATGAAAAACCATAATCCAATGGATAAGAACCAAATCTCTCACATTCGAAACAACTATAAGTAAATACCCTACCACATTGTTATTCTCTGCATTATAAAAAACATATCCCTAATAATGGCGCACAAAATTTGCTTGCTCATTTTTTCCCTCAAACTCCAAACCCCTAAACTCTACCAATGATTCCTCAGAAAACAATTCTAGTATATATTCTATACACTCAGATAACTCTTTTTCAAAGGTGGAGGCAACAACGAGTTTATGGTCTTTAACACCACCACCAACAGTAACAATAGTGACAGATTGGTGATGCCAATGTCGTTATCTGCACAACCACCATCTGGTAGGTATGTGGATCATCATCAAGATCCATTGGAGGGCCTTACCAAATACTTCTCTAAAAAACAAATGGGTAGACCCTTGGGCTCTAAGAACAAGCCCAAAACATGCACTATTATCGAGGAAGACACACAAAACTTCATAGAGTGGGTAGGGCTTGAGATCCCAATAAGAGAAGATATTATAGTGAATATAATAAAATTCGATCAACAACTTCAACATAACATAATTGTTTCGGGGGTTTCGGTATTATCTCTAACGTTACCATTCTTGATCCAGTATCCTGTGACCCATTATTATCCATCGAAGGACCCATACATATGACATCTTTATTTGGAACATATATAAATCCAAATTTTCCATGTTCTCCTTCACAGTTTATATCTCATCCACCATGTTCCTTTTTTACCGTATACTTGTCTAGTCCTAAAGTATATGTGTATTGAGGCGTTATTGGTGGAAAGATTTTTTTTGGTAGTGTTATTGTTTTAATTCCACTCTTTCTAGGAAAACAACGTTCCACATGGTAGTCTTCATCAGTAGAAAAGTTTGAGAAATTAAAGAAGGTGGACAAACACACGTTGTTGTTGTCATCACCAATGTTAGCTAAGTAGAACATGAGTCTGGCAACAACAACAACAATAATTGTTTACATACGCCCACAAACTTCAATGGTGTACATGCTAATTCAAATAAGATGAATTATCAACTTCCCTCTCACTATCTTCCAATGATGGGAATGATATTGATGAGAACATAATATTGTGGAACTACACCAATCATCTTGATAACTACTAGATAACCAAAGACTCTTATGCATTCCACTTTATTGTATTATTCCTTTAAAAGTTCAAACAAAATAAATTAATTAATTTTTTATGTCTTCTTAAGTGACGTTAAATTTTATGTCATATTACTTCTCTACTTATTTGTTTCTACCATTACACGTCTACTTTCGTTTAGCATGTTCAAACAAGAAAATCCAAATTTATTATTATTTAAAAACAATTATGAAATCTATTTAGTCAACAAATAAAAAAATTTAGGCAAATATTAAACATTTTTATTTTAAATTCAATTCAATAAGACTTAAAAATGAGTAATTTTGTTTTCAAACAAAGACTTTGATATAAAAATTATATATATAATCTCTATAATATAATTTTTTTCTCTCTCCTCATTTAATTATGATATAAAATATAAGATTTAATATTTTTTTGTCTTATAAATATAATAAATTACATTTTAAGTCTCTTGAAAAATAAATGTAGGTTTTATTTTCCCCAATGTTTTTCTTTATCTTAAAAAGTTTCTGCATTTTGTTATCGATTAAAAAGAATTACAAAACTAAGGAATAAAATCACTGGCAAAAAAGAAAAATTTCCTAAAAACCTTATATAATGGAAAATTAATTTTAAAATATTATAAGGATTAAGAAGTTATTTAACCCTTAATTATATATCTTATAGAGTGTAGACGCATTTTTCTCTTCTTAAACAACTAAATCTCCAACTGAATAGATAATCTAAAAGGGAGGCTACAATCCATATCTAATAATAATCTAGATGAAAAACCATAATCCAATGGATAAGAACCAAATCTCTCACATTCGAAACAACTATAAATAAATACCCTACCACATTGTTATTCTCTGCATTATAAAAAACATATCCCTAATAATGGCGCACAAAATTTGCTTGCTCATTTTTTCCCTCAAACTCCAAACCCCTAAACTCTACCAATGATTCCTCAGAAAACAATCCTAGTATATATTCTATACACTCAGATAACTCTTTTTCAAAGGTAGAGGCAACAACCAGTTTATGGTCTTTAACACCACCACCAACAGTAACAATACTGACAGATTGGTGATGCCAATGTCGTTATCTGCACAACCACCATCTGATAGGTATGTGGATCATCATCAAGATCCATTGGAGGGCCTTACCAAATCCTTATCTAAAAAACAAATGGGTAGACCCTTGGGCTCTAAGAACAAGCCCAAAACATGCACTATTATCGAGGAAGACACACAAAACTTCATAGAGTGGGTAGGGCTTGAGATCCCAATAAGAGAAGATATTATAGTGAATATAATAAAATTCGATCAACAACTTCAACATAACATAATTGTTTCGGGGGTTTCGGTATTATCTCTAACGTTACCATTCTTGATCCAGTATCCTGTGACCCATTATTATCCATCGAAGGACCCATACATATGACATCTTTATTTGGGACATATATAAATCCAAATTTTCCATGTTCTCCTTCACAGTTCATATCTCATCCACCATGTTCCTCTTTTACCGTATACTTGTCTAGTCTTAAAGTATATGTGTATTGAGGCGTTGTTGGTGGAAAGATTTCCTTTGGTAGTGTTATTTTTTTAATTCCACTCTTTCTTGGAAAACAACGTTCCACATGGTAGTCTTCATCAGTAGAAAAGTTTGAGAAATTAAAGAAGGTGGACAAACACAAGTTGTTGTTGTCATCACCAATGTTAGCTAAGTAGAACATGAGTCTGGCAACAACAACAACAATAATTGTTTACATACGCCCACAAACTTCAATGGTGTACATGCTAATTCAAATAAGATGAATTATCAACTTCCCTCTCACTATCTTCCAATGATGGGAATGATATTGATGAGAACATAATATTGTGGAACTACACCAATCATCTTGATAACTACTAGATAACCAAAGACTCTTCTGCATTCCACTTTATTGTATTATTCCTTTAAAAGTTCAAACAAAATAAATTAATTAATTTTTTATGTCTTCTTAAGTGACGTTAAATTTTATGTCATATTACTTCTCTACTTATTTGTTTCTACCATTACACGTCTAGTTTTGTTTAGCATGTTCAAACAAGAAAATCCAAATTTATTATTATTTAAAAACAATTATGAAATCTATTTAGTCAACAAATAAAAAAATTTAGGCAAATATTAAACATTTTTATTTTAAATTCAATTCAATGAGACTTAAAAATGAGTAATTTTGTTTCCAAACAAAGACTTTGATATAAAAATTATATATATAATCTCTATAATATAATTTTTTTCTCTCTCCTCATTTAATTATGATATAAAATATAAGATTTAATATTTTTTTGACTTATAAATATAATAAATTACATTTTAAGTCTCTTTAAAAATAAATGTAGGTTTTATTTTCCCCAATATTTTTCTTTATCTTAAAAAGTTTCTGCATTTTGTTATCGATTAAAAATAATTTCAAAACTAAGGAATAAAATCACTGGCAAAAAAGAAAAATTTCCTAAAAACCTTATGTAATGGAAAATTAATTTTAAAATATTATGAGGATTAAGAAGTTATTTAACCCTTAATTATATATCTTATAGAGTGTAGACGCATTTTTCTCTTCTTAAACAACTAAATCTTCAACTGAATAGATAATCTAAAAGGGAGGCTACAATCCATATCTAATAATAATCTAGATGAAAAACCATAATCCAATGGATAAGAACCAAATCTCTCACATCCGAAACAACTATAAGTAAATACCCTACCACATTGTTATTCTCTGCATTATAAAAAACATATCCCTAATAATGTCGCACAAAATTTGCTTGCTCATTTTTTCCCTCAAACTCCAAACCCCTAAACTCTACTAATGATTCCTCAAAAAACAATCCTAGTATATATTCTATACACTCAGATAACTCTTTTTCAAAGGTGGAGGCAACAACGAGTTTATGGTCTTTAACACCACCACAAACAGTAACAATAGTGACAGATTGGTGATGCCAATGTCGTTATCTGCACAACCACCATCTGGTAGGTATGTGGATCATCATCAAGATCCATTGGAGGGCCTTACCAAATCCTTATCTAAAAAACAAATGGGTAGACCCTTGGGCTCTAAGAACAAGCCCAAAACATGCACTATTATCGAGGAAGACACACAAAACTTGATAGAGTGTGTAGGGCTTGAGATCCCAATAAGAGAAGATATTATAGTGAATATAATAAAATTCGATCAACAACTTTTACATAACATAATTGTTTCGGGGGTTTCGGTATTATCTCTAACGTTACCATTCTTGATCCAGTATCTTGTGACCCATTATTATCCATCGAAGGACCCATACATATGACATATTTATTTGGAACATATATAAATCCAAATTTTCCATGTTCTCCTTCACAGTTCATATCTCATCCACCATGTTCCTCTTTTACCGTATAATTGTCTAGTCCTAAAGTATATGTGTATTGAGGCGTTGTTGGTGGAAAGATTTCCTTTGGTAGTGTTATTTTTTTAATTCCACTCTTTCTAGGAAAACAACGTTCCACATGGTAGTCTTCATCAGTAGAAAAGTTTGAGAAATTAAAGAAGGTGGACAAACACACGTTGTTGTTGTCATCACCAATGTTAGCTAAGTAGAACATGAGTCTGGCAACAACAACAACAATAATTGTTTACATACGCCCACAAACTTCAATGGTATACATGCTAATTCAAATAAGATGAATTATCAACTTCCCTCTCACTATCTTCCAATGATGGGAATGATATTGATGAGAACATAATCTTGTGGAACTACACCAATCATCTTGATAACTACTAGATAACCAGAGACTCTTATGAATTCCACTTTATTGTATTAGTCCTTTAAAAGTTCAAACAAAATAAATTAATTAATTTTTTATGTCTTCTTAAGTGACGTTAAATTTTATGTCATATTACTTCTCTACTTATTTGTTTCTACCATTACATGTCTACTTTCGTTTAGCATGTTCAAACAAGAAAATCAAAATTTATTATTATTTAAAAACAATTATGAAATCTATTTAGTCAACAAATAAAAAATTTTAGGCAAATATTAAACATTTTTATTTTAAATTCAATTCAATAAGACTTAAAAATGAGTAATTTTGTTTTCAAACAAAGACTTTGATATAAAAATTATATATATAATCTCTATAATATAATTTTTTTCTCTCTCCTCATTTAATTATGATATAAAATATAAGATTTAATATTTTTTTGTCTTATAAATATAATAAATTACATTTTAAGTCTCTTGAAAAATAAATGTAGGTTTTATTTTCCCCAATGTTTTTCTTTATCTTAAAAAGTTTCTGCATTTTGTTATCGATTAAAAAGAATTACAAAACTAAGGAATAAAATCACTGGCAAAAAAGAAAAATTTCCTAAAAACCTTATATAATGGAAAATTAATTTTAAAATATTATAAGGATTAAGAAGTTATTTAACCCTTAATTATATATCTTATAGAGTGTAGACGCATTTTTCTCTTCTTAAACAACTAAATCTCCAACTGAATAGATAATCTAAAAGGGAGGCTACAATCCATATCTAATAATAATCTAGATGAAAAACCATAATCCAATGGATAAGAACCAAATCTCTCACATTCGAAACAACTATAAATAAATACCCTACCACATTGTTATTCTCTGCATTATAAAAAACATATCCCTAATAATGGCGCACAAAATTTGCTTGCTCATTTTTTCCCTCAAACTCCAAACCCCTAAACTCTACCAATGATTCCTCAGAAAACAATCCTAGTATATATTCTATACACTCAGATAACTCTTTTTCAAAGGTAGAGGCAACAACCAGTTTATGGTCTTTAACACCACCACCAACAGTAACAATACTGACAGATTGGTGATACCAATGTCGTTATCTGCACAACCACCATCTGATAGGTATGTGGATCATCATCAAGATCCATTGGAGGGCCTTACCAAATCCTTATCTAAAAAACAAATGGGTAGACCCTTGGGCTCTAAGAACAAGCCCAAAACATGCACTATTATCGAGGAAGACACACAAAACTTCATAGAGTGGGTAGGGCTTGAGATCCCAATAAGAGAAGATATTATAGTGAATATAATAAAATTCGATCAACAACTTCAACATAACATAATTGTTTTGGGGGTTTCGGTATTATCTCTAACGTTACCATTCTTGATCCAGTATCCTGTGACCCATTATTATCCATCGAAGGACCCATACATATGACATCTTTATTTGGGACATATATAAATCCAAATTTTCCATGTTCTCCTTCACAGTTCATATCTCATCCACCATGTTCCTCTTTTACCGTATACTTGTCTAGTCTTAAAGTATATGTGTATTGAGGCGTTGTTGGTGGAAAGATTTCCTTTGGTAGTGTTATTTTTTTAATTCCACTCTTTCTTGGAAAACAACGTTCCACATGGTAGTCTTCATCAGTAGAAAAGTTTGAGAAATTAAAGAAGGTGGACAAACACAAGTTGTTGTTGTCATCACCAATGTTAGCTAAGTAGAACATGAGTCTGGCAACAATAACAACAATAATTGTTTACATACGCCCACAAACTTCAATGGTGTACATGCTAATTCAAATAAGATGAATTATCAACTTCCCTCTCACTATCTTCCAATGATGGGAATGATATTGATGAGAACATAATATTGTGGAACTACACCAATCATCTTGATAACTACTAGATAACCAAAGACTCTTATGCATTCCACTTTATTGTATTATTCCTTTAAAAGTTCAAACAAAATAAATTAATTAATTTTTTATGTCTTCTTAAGTGACGTTAAATTTTATGTCATATTACTTCTCTACTTATTTGTTTCTACCATTACACGTCTAGTTTTGTTTAGCATGTTCAAACAAGAAAATCCAAATTTATTATTATTTAAAAACAATTATGAAATCTATTTAGTCAACAAATAAAAAAATTTAGGCAAATATTAAACATTTTTATTTTAAATTCAATTCAATGAGACTTAAAAATGAGTAATTTTGTTTCCAAACAAAGACTTTGATATAAAAATTATATATATAATCTCTATAATATAATTTTTTTCTCTCTCCTCATTTAATTATGATATAAAATATAAGATTTAATATTTTTTTGACTTATAAATATAATAAATTACATTTTAAGTCTCTTTAAAAATAAATGTAGGTTTTATTTTCCCCAATATTTTTCTTTATCTTAAAAAGTTTCTGCATTTTGTTATCGATTAAAAATAATTTCAAAACTAAGGAATAAAATCACTGGCAAAAAAGAAAAATTTCCTAAAAACCTTATGTAATGGAAAATTAATTTTAAAATATTATGAGGATTAAGAAGTTATTTAACCCTTAATTATATATCTTATAGAGTGTAGACGCATTTTTCTCTTCTTAAACAACTAAATCTTCAACTGAATAGATAATCTAAAAGGGAGGCTACAATCCATATCTAATAATAATCTAGATGAAAAACCATAATCCAATGGATAAGAACCAAATCTCTCACATCCGAAACAACTATAAGTAAATACCCTACCACATTGTTATTCTCTGCATTATAAAAAACATATCCCTAATAATGTCGCACAAAATTTGCTTGCTCATTTTTTCCCTCAAACTCCAAACCCCTAAACTCTACTAATGATTCCTCAAAAAACAATCCTAGTATATATTCTATACACTCAGATAACTCTTTTTCAAAGGTGGAGGCAACAACGAGTTTATGGTCTTTAACACCACCACAAACAGTAACAATAGTGACAGATTGGTGATGCCAATGTCGTTATCTGCACAACCACCATCTGGTAGGTATATGGATCATCATCAAGATCCATTGGAGGGCCTTACCAAATCCTTATCTAAAAAACAAATGGGTAGACCCTTGGGCTCTAAGAACAAGCCCAAAACATGCACTATTATCGAGGAAGACACACAAAACTTGATAGAGTGTGTAGGGCTTGAGATCCCAATAAGAGAAGATATTATAGTGAATATAATAAAATTCGATCAACAACTTTTACATAACATAATTGTTTCGGGGGTTTCGGTATTATCTCTAACGTTACCATTCTTGATCCAGTATCTTGTGACCCATTATTATCCATCGAAGGACCCATACATATGACATATTTATTTGGAACATATATAAATCCAAATTTTCCATGTTCTCCTTCACAGTTCATATCTCATCCACCATGTTCCTCTTTTACCGTATAATTGTCTAGTCCTAAAGTATATGTGTATTGAGGCGTTGTTGGTGGAAAGATTTCCTTTGGTAGTGTTATTTTTTTAATTCCACTCTTTCTAGGAAAACAACGTTCCACATGGTAGTCTTCATCAGTAGAAAAGTTTGAGAAATTAAAGAAGGTGGACAAACACACGTTGTTGTTGTCATCACCAATGTTAGCTAAGTAGAACATGAGTCTGGCAACAACAACAACAATAATTGTTTACATACGCCCACAAACTTCAATGGTATACATGCTAATTCAAATAAGATGAATTATCAACTTCCCTCTCACTATCTTCCAATGATGGGAATGATATTGATGAGAACATAATCTTGTGGAACTACACCAATCATCTTGATAACTACTAGATAACCAGAGACTCTTATGAATTCCACTTTATTGTATTAGTCCTTTAAAAGTTCAAACAAAATAAATTAATTAATTTTTTATGTCTTCTTAAGTGACGTTAAATTTTATGTCATATTACTTCTCTACTTATTTGTTTCTACCATTACATGTCTACTTTCGTTTAGCATGTTCAAACAAGAAAATCAAAATTTATTATTATTTAAAAACAATTATGAAATCTATTTAGTCAACAAATAAAAAATTTTAGGCAAATATTAAACATTTTTATTTTAAATTCAATTCAATAAGACTTAAAAATGAGTAATTTTGTTTTCAAACAAAGACTTTGATATAAATATTATATATATAATCTCTATAATATAATTTTTTTCTCTCTCCTCATTTAATTATGATATAAAATATAAGATTTAATATTTTTTTGTCTTATAAATATAATAAATTACATTTTAAGTCTCTTGAAAAATAAATGTAGGTTTAATTTTCCCCAATGTTTTTCTTTATCTTAAAAAGTTTCTGCATTTTGTTATCAATTAAAAAGAATTACAAAACTAAGGAATAAAATCACTGGCAAAAAAGAAAAATTTCCTAAAAACCTTATATAATGGAAAATTAGTTTTAAAATATTATAAGGATTAAGAAGTTATTTAACCCTTAATTATATATCTTATAGAGTGTAGACGCATTTTTCTCTTCTTAAACAACTAAATCTCCAACTGAATAGATAATCTAAAAGGGAGGCTACAATCCATATCTAATAATAATCTAGATGAAAAACCATAATCCAATGGATAAGAACCAAATCTCTCACATTCGAAACAACTATAAATAAATACCCTACCACATTGTTATTCTCTGCATTATAAAAAACATATCCCTAATAATGGCGCACAAAATTTGCTTGCTCATTTTTTCCCTCAAACTCCAAACCCCTAAACTCTACTAATGATTCCTCAGAAAACAATCCTAGTATATATTCTATACACTCAGATAACTCTTTTTCAAAGGTGGAGGCAACAACGAGTTTATGGTCTTTAACACCACCACCAACAGTAACAATAGTGACAGATTGGTGATGCCAATGTCGTTATCTGCACAACCACCATCTGGTAGGTATGTGGATCATCATCAAGATCCATTGGAGGGCCTTACCAAATCCTTATCTAAAAAACAAATGGGTAGACCCTTGGGCTCTAAGAACAAGCCCAAAACATGCACTATTATCGAGGAATACACACAAAACTTCATAGAGTGGGTAGGGCTTGAGATCCCAATAAGAGAAGATATTATAGTGAATATAATAAAATTCGATCAACAACTTCAACATAACGTAATTGTTTCGGGGGTTTCTGTATTATCTCTAACGTTACCATTCTTGATCCAGTATCCTGTGACCCATTATTATCCATCGAAGGACCCATACATATGACATCTTTATTTGGAACATATATAAGTCCAAATTTTCCATGTTCTCCTTCACAGTTCATATCGCATCCACCATGTTCCTTTTTTACCGTATACTTGTCTAGTCCTAAAGTATATGTGTATTGAGGCATTGTTGGTGGAAAGATTTCCTTTGGTAGTGTTATTTTTTTAATTCCACTCTTTCTAGGAAAACAACGTTCCACATGGTAGTCTTCATCAGTAGAAAAGTTTGAGAAATTAAAGAAGGTGGACAAACACACGTTGTTGTTGTCATCACCAATGTTAGCTAAGTAGAACATGAGTCTGGCAACAACAACAACAATAATTGTTTACATACGCCCACAAACTTCAATGGTGTACATGCTAATTCAAATAAGATGAATTATCAACTTCCCTCTCACTATCTTCCAATGATGGGAATGATATTGATGAGAACATAATCTTGTGGAACTACACCAATCATCTTGATAACTACTAGATAACCAAAGACTCTTATGAATTCCACTTTATTGTATTAGTCCTTTAAAAGTTCAAACAAAATAAATTAATTAATTTTTTATGTCTTCTTAAGTGACGTTAAATTTTATGTCATATTACTTCTCTACTTAATTATTTCTACCATTACACGTCTACTTTCGTTTAGCATGTTCAAACAAGAAAATCCAAATTTATTATTATTTAAAAACAATTATGAAATCTATTTAGTCAACAAATAAAAAAATTTAGGCAAATATTAAACATTTTTATGTTAAATTCAATTCAATGAGACTTAAAAATGAGTAATTTTGTTTCCAAACAAAGACGTTGATATAAAAATTATATATATAATCTCTATAATATAATTTTTTTCTCTCTCCTCATTTAATTATGATATAAAATATAAGATTTAATATTTTTTTGACTTATAAATATAATAAATTACATTTTAAGTCTCTTTAAAAATAAATGTAGGTTTTATTTTCCCCAATATTTTTCTTTATCTTAAAAAGTTTTTGCATTTTGTTATCGATTAAAAATAATTTCAAAACTAAGGAATAAAATCACTGGCAAAAAAGAAAAATTTCCTAAAAACCTTATGTAATGGAAAATTAATTTTAAAATATTATGAGGATTAAGAAGTTATTTAACCCTTAATTATATATCTTATAGAGTGTAGACGCATTTTTCTCTTCTTAAACAACTAAATCTTCAACTGAATAGATAATCTAAAAGGGAGGCTACAATCCATATCTAATAATAATCTAGATGAAAAACCATAATCCAATGGATAAGAACCAAATATCTCACATTCGAAACAACTATAAATAAATACCCTACCACATTGTTATTCTCTGCATTATAAAAAACATATCCCTAATAATGGCGCACAAAATTTGCTTGCTCATTTTTTCCCTCAAACTCCAAACCCCTAAACTCTACTAATGATTCCTCAAAAAACAATCCTAGTATATATTCTATACACTCAGATAACTCTTTTTCAAAGGTGGAGGCAACAACGAGTTTATGGTCTTTAACACCACCACAAACAGTAACAATAGTGACAGATTGGTGATGCCAATGTCGTTATCTGCACAACCACCATCTGGTAGGTATGTGGATCATCATCAAGATCCATTGGAGGGCCTTACCAAATCCTTATCTAAAAAACAAATGGGTAGACCCTTGGGCTCTAAGAACAAGCCCAAAACATGCACTATTATCGAGGAAGACACACAAAACTTGATAGAGTGTGTAGGGCTTGAGATCCCAATAAGAGAAGATATTATAGTGAATATAATAAAATTCGATCAACAACTTCAACATAACATAATTGTTTCGGGGGTTTCGGTATTATCTCTAACGTTACCATTCTTGATCCAGTATCTTGTGACCCATTATTATCCATCGAAGGACCCATACATATGACATATTTATTTGGAACATATATAAATCCAAATTTTCCATGTTCTCCTTCACAGTTCATATCTCATCCACCATGTTCCTCTTTTACCGTATAATTGTCTAGTCCTAAAGTATATGTGTATTGAGGCGTTGTTGGTGGAAAGATTTCCTTTGGTAGTGTTATTTTTTTAATTCCACTCTTTCTAGGAAAACAACGTTCCACATGGTAGTCTTCATCAGTAGAAAAGTTTGAGAAATTAAAGAAGGTGGACAAACACACGTTGTTGTTGTCATCACCAATGTTAGCTAAGTAGAACATGAGTCTGGCAACAACAACAACAATAATTGTTTACATACGCCCACAAACTTCAATGGTATACATGCTAATTCAAATAAGATGAATTATCAACTTCCCTCTCACTATCTTCCAATGATGGGAATGATATTGATGAAAACATAATCTTGTGGAACTACACCAATCATCTTGATAACTACTAGATAACCAGAGACTCTTATGAATTCCACTTTATTGTATTAGTCCTTTAAAAGTTCAAACAAAATAAATTAATTAATTTTTTATGTCTTCTTAAGTGACGTTAAATTTTATGTCATATTACTTCTCTACTTATTTGTTTCTACCATTACATGTCTACTTTCGTTTAGCATGTTCAAACAAGAAAATCAAAATTTATTATTATTTAAAAACAATTATGAAATCTATTTAGTCAACAAATAAAAAATTTTAGGCAAATATTAAACATTTTTATTTTAAATTCAATTCAATAAGACTTAAAAATGAGTAATTTTGTTTTCAAACAAAGACTTTGATATAAATATTATATATATAATCTCTATAATATAATTTTTTTCTCTCTCCTCATTTAATTATGATATAAAATATAAGATTTAATATTTTTTTGTCTTATAAATATAATAAATTACATTTTAAGTCTCTTGAAAAATAAATGTAGGTTTTATTTTCCCCAATGTTTTTCTTTATCTTAAAAAGTTTCTGCATTTTGTTATCGATTAAAAAGAATTACAAAACTAAGGAATAAAATCACTGGCAAAAAAGAAAAATTTCCTAAAAACCTTATATAATGGAAAATTAGTTTTAAAATATTATAAGGATTAAGAAGTTATTTAACCCTTAATTATATATCTTATAGAGTGTAGACGCATTTTTCTCTTCTTAAACAACTAAATCTCCAACTGAATAGATAATCTTAAAGGGAGGCTACAATCCATATCTAATAATAATCTAGATGAAAAACCATAATCCAATGGATAAGAACCAAATCTCTCACATTCGAAACAACTATAAATAAATACCCTACCACATTGTTATTCTCTGCATTATAAAAAACATATCCCTAATAATGGCGCACAAAATTTGCTTGCTCATTTTTTCCCTCAAACTCCAAACCCCTAAACTCTACTAATGATTCCTCAGAAAACAATCCTAGTATATATTCTATACACTCAGATAACTCTTTTTCAAAGGTGGAGGCAACAACGAGTTTATGGTCTTTAACACCACCACCAACAGTAACAATAGTGACAGATTGGTGATGCCAATGTCGTTATCTGCACAACCACCATCTGGTAGGTATGTGGATCATCATCAAGATCCATTGGAGGGCCTTACCAAATCGTTATCTAAAAAACAAATGGGTAGACCCTTGGGCTCTAAGAACAAGCCCAAAACATGCACTATTATCGAGGAATACACACAAAACTTCATAGAGTGGGTAGGGCTTGAGATCCCAATAAGAGAAGATATTATAGTGAATATAATAAAATTCGATCAACAACTTCAACATAACGTAATTGTTTCGGGGGTTTCTGTATTATCTCTAACGTTACCATTCTTGATCCAGTATCCTGTGACCCATTATTATCCATCGAAGGACCCATACATATGACATCTTTATTTGGAACATATATAAGTCCAAATTTTCCATGTTCTCCTTCACAGTTCATATCGCATCCACCATGTTCCTTTTTTACCGTATACTTGTCTAGTCCTAAAGTATATGTGTATTGAGGCGTTGTTGGTGGAAAGATTTCCTTTGGTAGTGTTATTTTTTTAATTCCACTCTTTCTAGGAAAACAACGTTCCACATGGTAGTCTTCATCAGTAGAAAAGTTTGAGAAATTAAAGAAGGTGGACAAACACACGTTGTTGTTGTCATCACCAATGTTAGCTAAGTAGAACATGAGTCTGGCAACAACAACAACAATAATTGTTTACATACGCCCACAAACTTCAATGGTGTACATGCTAATTCAAATAAGATGAATTATCAACTTCCCTCTCACTATCTTCCAATGATGGGAATGATATTGATGAGAACATAATCTTGTGGAACTACACCAATCATCTTGATAACTACTAGATAACCAAAGACTCTTATGAATTCCACTTTATTGTATTAGTCCTTTAAAAGTTCAAACAAAATAAATTAATTAATTTTTTATGTCTTCTTAAGTGACGTTAAATTTTATGTCATATTACTTCTCTACTTATTTGTTTCTACCATTACATGTCTACTTTCGTTTAGCATGTTCAAACAAGAAAATCCAAATTTATTATTATTTAAAAACAATTATGAAATCTATTTAGTCAACAAATAAAAAAATTTAGGCAAATATTAAACATTTTTATGTTAAATTCAATTCAATGAGACTTAAAAATGAGTAATTTTGTTTCCAAACAAAGACTTTGATATAAAAATTATATATATAATCTCTATAATATAATTTTTTTCTCTCTCCTCATTTAATTATGATATAAAATATAAGATTTAATATTTTTTTGACTTATAAATATAATAAATTACATTTTAAGTCTCTTTAAAAATAAATGTAGGTTTTATTTTCCCCAATATTTTTCTTTATCTTAAAAAGTTTCTGCATTTTGTTATCGATTAAAAATAATTTCAAAACTAAGGAATAAAATCACTGGCAAAAAAGAAAAATTTCCTAAAAACCTTATGTAATGGAAAATTAATTTTAAAATATTATGAGGATTAAGAAGTTATTTAACCCTTAATTATATATCTTATAGAGTGTAGACGCATTTTTCTCTTCTTAAACAACTAAATCTTCAACTGAATAGATAATCTAAAAGGGAGGCTACAATCCATATCTAATAATAATCTAGATGAAAAACCATAATCCAATGGATAAGAACCAAATCTCTCACATCCGAAACAACTATAAATAAATACCCTACCACATTGTTATTCTCTGCATTATAAAAAACATATCCCTAATAATGTCGCACAAAATTTGCTTGCTCATTTTTTCCCTGAAACTCCAAACCCCTAAACTATACCAATGATTCCTCAGAAAACAATCCTAGTATATATTCTATACACTCAGATAAATCTTTTTCAAAGGTGGAGGCAACAACGAGTTTATGGTCTTTAACACCACCACCAACAGTAACAATAGTGACAGATTGGTGATGCCAATGTCGTTATCTGCACAACCACCATCTGGTAGGTATGTGGATCATCATCAAGATCCATTGGAGGGCCTTACCAAATACTTCTCTAAAAAACAAATGGGTAGACCCTTGGGCTCTAAGAACAAGCCCAAAACATGCACTATTATCGAGGAAGACACACAAAACTTCATAGAGTGGGTAGGGATTGAGATCCCAATAAGAGAAGATATTATAGTGAATATAATAAAATTCGATCAACAACTTCAACATAACATAATTGTTTTGGGGGTTTCGGTATTATCTCTAACGTTACCATTCTAGATCCAGTATCCTGTGACCCATTATTATCCATCGAAGGACCCACACATATGACATCTTTATTTGGAACATATATAAATCCAAATTTTCCATGTTCTCCTTCATAGTTCATATCTCATCAACCATGTTCCTCTTTTACCGTATACTTGTCTAGTCCTAAAGTATATGTGTATTGAGGCATTGTTGGTGGAAATATTTCCTTTGGTAGTGTTATTTTTTTAATTCCACTCTTTCTAGGAAAACAATGTTCCACATGGTAGTCTTCATCAGTAGAAAAGTTTGAGAAATTAAAGAAGGTGGACAAACACATGTTGTTGTTGTCATCACCATTGTTAGCTAAGTACAACATAAGTCTGGCAACAACAACAACAATAATTGTTTGCATACGCCCACAAACTTCAATGGTGTACATGCTAATTCAACTAAGATGAATTATCTACTTCCCTCTCACTATCTTCCAATGATGGGAATGATATTGATGAGAACATAATCTTGTGGAACCAGTGGCAGAGCCAGAAAAATTATAAAGCCTGGGCAAAAATTTAAAGACCGTAAGTTCACATTGTATATAATATATACAAATAGTCATCAATCAAAATAAAAGAGACTCGTCATTTTGTCAACAAAAATATAGTTTAAAATAAATGAGATAAACATAACCTTACAATAGCGGGTTAAATAAAATTACGAAGCAAATGTTATTTCCGAGACTTCTTTGCAGTGAATGTTCGAATAATATCAATATCATCAAGTGACTTGAATATCTTCCGCTCGGTGTAACATACCATTAAGTCATTGAACCACACATCATTGATCTTATTGCGCAATTCAGACTTGATAATCTTCATTGCTGAAAAAGCTCTTTCAACAGATGATGTCGGCACCGACAATATCAAAGCTAACTCAATAAGTTTATAAGTCAATAGAAATACCAAATATTTCTCAGTTTGAACCATCTTCATAGCCAAACTTTAAACATCTTCATAAGTGGTAATTGAAGCATTTCTTCTGACTTGAAGAACATAAATGTCAAGTTGATCCCTAATTGTTCCTCGGTCATCATCAGAAAAGTCTGCATGATAAATATCAGCAAGACGAGCAAGCTTATCAACATCACGCGTCAATACATGAGAAGCAATAAAGAATAATATTATTTATTTCACTGAAGCGATGGTCCATCTCCACACATATTTTGTTAATAGCAACATAAAATATTTTTGCACGATAATGATGAAGATTAGTGATAGTCCTCTCTTCTACCCTTGAACACCCCTGGAATACATTTAGCAACACAAAAATCTTGGACATCGGCAAATAAATTATCCTAACTACTCTCTCTTGTTGTGGTCAACCGAGCTTTGACATCATCAATTAATTCCATGGAAATTACAATATTAAGATCTTTTCTTTGCAAGACATTTGAAAGCTCGTTTGTGATACCAAACAACTTTAAAATATAGCATCCTCGGGTCTAGTGAGACTAGATGATTGGTGCAAGCCCTTTCCTCTAGATATCTCACCACTCTCAAGTTTATTTAAAATATCTTGGTGTTGTGCCTCCATTAAAGCATACCTCCTCTTACAAGATGCATTTGTTGTGGTCACAATCAAGGAGATATACTCAAAGAAATCATGAATAGATGAGCAACTACTAGCAACAAACACAACAATAAATTGCAAATGGTGAGCATATCAATTGACATAGAAAGCATAAGGATTTTCATCTAGAATTTTTCTTTGCAAACCATTAAATTGATCTCTCATATTTGAAGCTCCATCATATTCTTGCCCTTATATCCTTGAATATCCGGAGCATACTCACTGTTTTGTTTCCTACAACCTGGATCATGCACAATCTCATTTGGGTTAAACTCATTAACCATATTAGGCGGTGGTTCTAATTCGACTTCCGATTGCAAAACATTCACATTCCCAATACTTGCTCTATCAACTAGAAATCTCCTCATCTCTGAAATTAAATGATCTTAAGTTAAGTTAATACTCAATTAACAATTACATAATTTATACATTCACTTGCAACCATATAAAATATTGAATCTGAAAATAAATAAATAAATGTTGAATCTGAAAAAAAATATATTCACTTGCAATCATAGAAAGTAATTTTTAATAAAATACATCATATAGTTTCATGGGCGGTTTTGTTTTCATATAGTTTAATAAAAATATTCTCTTGCAATCATAGAAAGTAATAGAAGTTTTGTTTTCATTAAATATTGAATATGATAGCTAAGCTTCATGGCAGGCAGAGGCGGTTTCACAATATGCTCATCATCTACTCAAATCATCATGACATCATATAGTTCCAATCTAAAATAATAAAATAAAATAAAAAAGCATATGAATGAATAGAAAGAACAAGAAGCGGAAAAAAAGAAGAGGAAAATAGTATGCGGAACCGATTAGTGCTTGAATATAATAAATTAAAACTAATTGAGAAAGAGAGAAGGAAGGAGTCCGTCGTCGTCGCGGAGAAGGGATTGGTGGTGCTGCAGTTAGGTTTACTTTTGTTTTTGTCCTTTTTTTTTCTTTTTTTTCCTTTCAATTTTTTGCCTTTTTTTTTGTGTTTTAACTAAAATAATGTGGGCCAAACTAAAGAGCCTGAGCAGTTGCCCAGGGTAGCCGCATGCTAAAACCGCCTATGTGTGGAACTACACAAATCATCTTGATAACTACTAGACAACCAAAGACTCTTATGCATTCCACGTTATTGTATTAGTCCTTTAAAAGTTCAAACAAAATAAATTAATTAATTTTTTAAGTCTCCTTAAGTGACGTTAAATTTTATGTTATATTACTTCTCTACTTATTTCTTTCTACCATTACACGCCTACTTTCGTTTAGCATGTTCAAACAAGAAAATCTAAATTTATTATTATTTAAAAACAATTATGAAATCTATTTAGTCAACAAATAAAAAAATTTAGGCAAATATTAGACAGTTTTATTTTAAATTCAATTCAATAAGACTTAAAAATGAGTAATTTTGTTTTCAAACCAAGACTTTGATATAAAAATTATATATATAATCCCCATAATATAAATTTTTTCTCTCTCCTCATTTAATTATGATATAAAATATAAGATTTAATATTTTTTTGTCTTATAAATATAATAAATTACATTTTAAGTCTCTTTAAAAATAAATGTAGGTTTTATTTTCCCCAATGTTTTTCTTTATCTTAAAAAGTTTCTGTATTTTGCTATTGAGTAAAAAGAATTACAAAACTAAGGAATAAAATCGCTGGCCAAAAAGAAAAATTTCCTAAATACCTTATATAATGGAAAATTAATTTTAAAATATTATAAGGTTTAAGAAGTTATTTAACCCTTAATTATATATCTTATAGAGTGTAGACGCATTTTTCTCTCCTTAAACAACTAAATCTTCAACTGAATAGATAATCTAAAAGGGAGGCTACAATCCATATCTAATAATAATCTAGATGAAAAACCATAATCCAATGGATAAGAACCAAATCTCTCACATTCGAAACAACTATAAATAAATACCCTACCACATTGTTATTCTCTGCATTATAAAAAACATATCCCTAATAATGGCGCACAAAATTTGCTTGCTCATTTTTTCCCTCAAACTCCAAACCCCTAAACTCTACCAATGATTCCTCAGAAAACAATCCTAGTATATATTCTATACACTCAGATAACTCTTTTTCAAAGGTAGAGGCAACAACGAGTTTATGGTCTTTAACACCACCACCAACAGTAACAATAGTGACAGATTGGTGATGACAATGTCGTTATCTGCACAACCACCATCTGATAGGTATGTGGATCATCATCAAGATCCATTGGAGGGCCTTACCAAATCCTTATCTAAAAAACAAATGGGTAGACCCTTGGGCTCTAAGAACAAGCCCAAAACATGCACTATTATCGAGGAAGACACACAAAACTTCATAGAGTGGGTAGGGCTTGAGATCCCAATAAGAGAAGATATTATAGTGAATATAATAAAATTCGATCAACAACTTCAACATAACATAATTGTTTCGGGGGTTTCGGTATTATCTCTAACGTTACCATTCTTGATCCAGTATCCTGTGACCCATTATTATCCATCGAAGGACCCATACATATGACATCTTTATTTGGAACATATATAAATCCAAATTTTCCATGTTCTCCTTCACAGTTCATATCTCATCCACCATGTTCCTCTTTTACCGTATACTTGTCTAGTCCTAAAGTATATGTGTATTGAGGCTTTGTTGGTGGAAAGATTTCCTTTGGTAGTGTTATTTTTTTAATTCCACTCTTTCTAGGAAAACAACTTTCCACATGGTAGTCTTCATCAGTAGAAAAGTTTGAGAAATTAAAGAAGGTGGACAAACACACGTTGTTGTTGTCATCACCAATGTTAGCTAAGTAGAACATGAGTCTGGAAACAACAACAACAATAATTGTTTACATACGCCCACAAACTTCAATGGTGTACATGCTAATTCAAATAAGATGAATTATCAACTTCCCTCTCACTATCTTCCAATGATGGGAATGATATTGATGAGAACATAATATTGTGGAACTACACCAATCATCTTGATAACTACTAGATAACCAAAGACTCTTATCTATTCCACTTTATTGTATTATTCCTTTAAAAGTTCAAACAAAATAAATTAATTAATTTTTTATGTCTTCTTAAGTGACGTTAAATTTTATGTCATATTACTTCTCTACTTATTTGTTTCTACCATTACACGTCTACTTTCGTTTAGCATGTTCAAACAAGAAAATCCAAATTTATTATTATTTAAAAACAATTATGAAATCTATTTAGTCAACAAATAAAAAATTTTAGGCAAATATTAAACATTTTTATTTTAAATTCAATTCAATAAGACTTAAAAATGAGTAATTTTGTTTTCAAACAAAGACTTTGATATAAATATTATATATATAATCTCTATAATATAATTTTTTTCTCTCTCCTCATTTAATTATGATATAAAATATAAGATTTAATATTTTTTTGTCTTATAAGTATAATAAATTACATTTTAAGTCTCTTGAAAAATAAATGTAGGTTTTATTTTCCCCAATGTTTTTCTTTATCTTAAAAGTTTCTGCATTTTGTTATCGATTAAAAAGAATTACAAAACTAAGGAATAAAATCACTGGCAAAAAAGAAATTTTTTCTAAAAACCTTATATAATGGAAAATTAATTTTAAAATATTATAAGGATTAAGAAGTTATTTAACCCTTAATTATATATCTTATAGAGTGTAGACGCATTTTTCTCTTCTTAAACAACTAAATCTCCAACTGAATAGATAATCTAAAAGGGAGGCTACAATCCATATCTAATAATAATCTAGATGAAAAACCATAATCCAATGGATAAGAACCAAATCTCTCACATTCGAAACAACTATAAATAAATACCCTACCACATTGTTATTCTCTGCATTATAAAAAACATATCCCTAATAATGGCGCACAAAATTTGCTTGCTCATTTTTTCCCTCAAACTCCAAACCCCTAAACCCTACCAATGATTCCTCAGAAAACAATCCTAGTATATATTCTATACACTCAGATAACTCTTTTTCAAAGGTAGAGGCAACAACGAGTTTATGGTCTTTAACACCACCACCAACAGTAACAATAGTGACAGATTGGTGATGCCAATGTCGTTATCTGCACAACCACCATCTGATAGGTATGTGGATCATCATCAAGATCCATTGGAGGGCCTTACCAAATCCTTATCTAAAAAACAAATGGGTAGACCCTTGGGCTCTAAGAACAATCCCAAAACATGCACTACTATCGAGGAAGACACACAAAACTTCATAGAGTGGGTAGGGCTTGAGATCCCAATAAGAGAAGATATTATAGTGAATATAATAAAATTCGATCAACAACTTCAACATAACATAATTGTTTCGGGGGTTTCGGTATTATCTCTAACATTACCATTCTTGATCCAGTAAACCTGTGACCCATTATTATCCATCGAAGGACCCATACATATGACATCTTTATTTGGAACATATATAAATCCAAATTTTCCATGTTCTCCTTCATAGTTCATATCTCATCCACCATGTTCCTCTTTTATCGTATACTTTGCTAGTCCTAAAGTATATGTGTATTGAGGCGTTGTTGGTGGAAAGATTTCCTTCAGTAGTGTTATTTTTTTAATTCCACTCTTTCTAGGAAAACAACGTTCCACATGGTAGTCTTCATCAGTAGAAAAGTTTGAGAAATTAAAGAAGGTGGACAAACACACGTTGTTGTTGTCATCACCAATGTTAGCTAAGTAGAACATGAGTCTGGCAACAACAACAACAATAAATGTTTACATACGCCCACAAACTTCAATGGTGTACATGCTAATTCAAATAAGATGAATTATCAACTTCCCTCTCACTATCTTCCAATGATGGGAATGATATTGATGAGAACATAATCTTGTGGAACTACACCAATCATCTTGATAACTACTAGATAACCAGAGACTCTTATGCATTCCACTTTATTGTATTATTCCTTTAAAAGTTCAAACAAAATAAATTAATTAATTTTTTATGTCTTCTTAAGTGACGTTAAATTTTATGTCATATTACTTCTCTACTTATTTGTTTCTACCATTACACGTCTACTTTCGTTGGGCATGTTCAAACAAGAAAATCCAAATTTATTATTATTTAAAAACAATTATGAAATCTATTTAGTCAACAAATAAAAAAATTTAGGCAAATATTAAACATTTTTATTTTAAATTC
Source organism: Vicia faba (assembly GCA_948472305.1). Taxonomy (NCBI): domain Eukaryota; kingdom Viridiplantae; phylum Streptophyta; class Magnoliopsida; order Fabales; family Fabaceae; genus Vicia; species Vicia faba. The sequence continues at coordinate 178,299,684 of OX451735.1, read as the reverse complement.
AATTCAATAAGACTTAAAAATGAGTAATTTTGTTTTCAAACAAAGACTTTGATATAAAAATTATATATATAATCTCTATAATATAATTTTTTTCTCTCTCCTCATTTAATTATGATATAAAATATAAGATTTAATATTTTTTTGTCTTATAAATATAATAAATTACATTTTAAGTCTCTTGAAAAATAAATGTAGGTTTTATTTTCCCCAATGTTTTTCTTTATCTTAAAAAGTTTCTGCATTTTGTTATCGATTAAAAAGAATTACAAAACTAAGGAATAAAATCACTGGCAAAAAAGAAAAATTTCCTAAAAACCTTATATAATGGAAAATTAATTTTAAAATATTATAAGGATTAAGAAGTTATTTAACCCTTAATTATATATCTTATAGAGTGTCGACGCATTTTTCTCTTCTTAAACAACTAGATCTCCAACTGAATAGATAATCTAAAAGGGAGGCTACAATCCATATCTAATAATAATCTAGATGAAAAACCATAATCCAATGGATAAGAACCAAATCTCTCACATTCGAAACAACTATAAATAAATACACTACCACATTGTTATTCTCTGCATTATAAAAAACATATCCCTAATAATGGCGCACAAAATTTGCTTGCTCATTTTTTCCCTCAAACTCCAAACCCCTAAACTCTACCAATGATTCCTCATAAAACAATCCTAGTATATATTCTATACACTCAGATAACTCTTTTTCAAAGGTAGAGGCAACAACGAGTTTATGGTCTTTAACACCACCACCAACAGTAACAATAGTGACAGATTGGTGATGCCAATGTCGTTATCTGCACAACCACCATCTGATAGGTATGTGGATCATCATCAAGATCCATTGGAGGGCCTTACCAAATCCTTATCTAAAAAACAAATGGGTAGACCCTTGGGCTCTAAGAACAAGCCCAAAACATGCACTATTATCGAGGAAGACACACAAAACTTCATAGAGTGGGTAGGGCTTGAGATCCCAATAAGAGAAGATATTATAGTTAATATAATAAAATTCGATCAACAACTTCAACATAACATAATTGTTTCGGGGGTTTCGGTATTATCTCTAACAATACAATTCTTGATCCAGTAAACCTGTGACCCATTATTATCCATCGAAGGACCCATACATATGACATCTTTATTTGGAACATATATAAATCCAAATTTTCCATGTTCTCCTTCACAGTTCATATCTCATCCACCATGTTCCTCTTTTACCGTATACTTGTCTAGTCCTAAAGTATATGTGTATTGAGGCGTTGTTGGTGGAAAGATTTCCTTCGGTAGTGTTATTTTTTTAATTCCACTCTTTCTAGGAAAACAACGTTCCACATGGTAGTCTTCATCAGTAGAAAAGTTTGAGAAATTAAAGAAGGTGGACAAACACACGTTGTTGTTGTCATCACCAATGTTAGCTAAGTAGAACATGAGTCTGGCAACAACAACAACAATAATTGTTTACATACGCCCACAAACTTCAATGGTGTACATGCTAATTCAAATAAGATGAATTATCAACTTCCCTCTCACTATCTTCCAATGATGGGAATGATATTGATGAGAACATAATCTTGTGGAACTACACCAATCATCTTGATAACTACTAGATAACCAGAGACTCTTATGCATTCCACTTTATTGTATTATTCCTTTAAAAGTTCAAACAAAATAAATTAATTAATTTTTTATGTCTTCTTAAGTGACGTTAAATTTTATGTCATATTACTTCTCTACTTATTTGTTTCTACCATTCAACGTCTACTTTCGTTTAGCATGTTCAAACAAGAAAATCCAAATTTATTATTATTTAAAAACAATTATGAAATCTATTTAGTCAACAAATAAAAAAATTTAGGCAAATATTAAACATTTTTATTTTAAATTCAATTCAATAAGACTAAAAAATGAGTAATTTTGTTTTCAAACAAAGACTTTGATATAAAAATTATATATATAATCTCTATAATATAATTTTTTTCTCTCTCCTCATTTAATTATGATATAAAATATAAGATTTAATATTTTTTTGTCTTATAAATATAATAAATTACATTTTAAGTCTCTTGAAAAATAAATGTAGGTTTTATTTTCCCGAATGTTTTTCTTTATCTTAAAAAGTTTCTGCATTTTGTTATCGATTAAAAAGAATTACAAAACTAAGGAATAAAATCACTGGCAAAAAAGAAAAATTTCCTAAAAACCTTATATAATGGAAAATTAATTTTAAAATATTATAAGGATTAAGAAGTTATTTAACCCTTAATTATATATCTTATAGAGTGTCGACGCATTTTTCTCTTCTTAAACAACTAAATCTCCAACTGAATAGATAATCTAAAAGGGAGGCTACAATCCATATCTAATAATAATCTAGATGAAAAACCATAATCCAATGGATAAGAACCAAATCTCGCACATTCGAAACAACTATAAATAAATACCCTACCACATTGTTATTCTCTGCATTATAAAAAACATATCCCTAATAATGGCGCACAAAATTTGCTTGCTCAATTTTTCCCTCAAACTCCAAACCCCTAAAATCTACCAATGATTCCTCAGAAAACAATCCTAGTATATATTCTATACACTCAGATAACTCTTTTTCAAAGGTGGAGGCAACAACGAGTTTATGGTCTTTAACACCACCACCAACAGTAACAATAGTGACAGATTGGTGATGCCAATGTCGTTATCTGCACAACCACCATCTGGTAGGTATGTGGATAATCATCAAGATCCATTGGAGGGCCTTACCAAATCCTTATCTAAAAAACAAATGGGTAGATCCTTGGGCTCTAAGAACAAGCCCAAAACATGCACTATTATCGAGGAAGACACACAAAACTTCATAGAGTGGGTAGGGCTTGAGATCCCAATAAGAGAAGATATTATAGTGAATATAATAAAATTCGATCAACAACTTCAACATAACATAATTGTTTCGGGGGTTTCGGTATTATCTCTAACGTTACCATTCTTGATCCAGTATCCTGTGACCCATTATTATCCATCGAAGGACCCATACATATGACATCTTTATTTGGAACATATATAAATCCAAATTTTCCATGTTCTCCTTCACAGTTCATATCTCATCCACCATGTTCCTCTTTTACCGTATACTTGTTTAGTCCTAAAGTATATGTGTATTGAGGCGTTGTTGGTGGAAAGATTTCCTTTGGTAGTGTTATTTTTTAATTCCACTCTTTCTAGGAAAACAACGTTCCACATGGTAGTCTTCATCAGTAGAAAAGTTTGAGAAATTAAAGAAGGTGGACAAACACACGTTGTGTTTGTCATCACCAATGTTAGCTAAGTAGAACATGAGTCTGGCAATAACAACAACAATAATTGTTTACATACGCCCACAAACTTCAATGGTGTACATGCTAATTCAAATAAGATGAATTATCAACTTCCCTCTCACTATCTTCCAATGATGGGAATGATATTGATGAGAACATAATCTTGTGGAACTACACCAATCATCTTGATAACTACTAGATAACCAGAGACTCTTATGCATTCCACTTTATTGTATTATTCCTTTAAAAGTTCAAACAAAATAAATTAATTAATTTTTTATGTCTTCTTAAGTGACGTTAAATTTTATGTCATATTACTTCTCTACTTATTTGTTTCTACCATTCAACGTCTACTTTCGTTTAGCATGTTCAAACAAGAAAATCCAAATTTATTATTATTTAAAAACAATTATGAAATCTATTTAGTCAACAAATAAAAAAATTTAGGCAAATATTAAACATTTTTATTTTAAATTCAATTCAATAAGACTAAAAAATGAGTAATTTTGTTTTCAAACAAAGACTTTGATATAAAAATTATATATATAATCTCTATAATATAATTTTTTTCTCTCTCCTCATTTAATTATGATATAAAATATAAGATTTAATATTTTTTTGTCTTATAAATATAATAAATTACATTTTAAGTCTCTTGAAAAATAAATGTAGGTTTTATTTTCCCGAATGTTTTTCTTTATCTTAAAAAGTTTCTGCATTTTGTTATCGATTAAAAAGAATTACAAAACTAAGGAATAAAATCACTGGCAAAAAAGAAAAATTTCCTAAAAACCTTATATAATGGAAAATTAATTTTAAAATATTATAAGGATTAAGAAGTTATTTAACCCTTAATTATATATCTTATAGAGTGTCGACGCATTTTTCTCTTCTTAAACAACTAAATCTCCAACTGAATAGATAATCTAAAAGGGAGGCTACAATCCATATCTAATAATAATCTAGATGAAAAACCATAATACAATGGATAAGAACCAAATCTCGCACATTCGAAACAACTATAAATAAATACCCTACCACATTGTTATTCTCTGCATTATAAAAAACATATCCCTAATAATGGCGCACAAAATTTGCTTGCTCAATTTTTCCCTCAAACTCCAAACCCCTAAACTCTACCAATGATTCCTCAGAAAACAATCCTAGTATATATTCTATACACTCAGATAACTCTTTTTCAAAGGTGGAGGCAACAACGAGTTTATGGTCTTTAACACCACCACCAACAGTAACAATAGTGACAGATTGGTGATGCCAATGTCGTTATCTGCACAACCACCATCTGGTAGGTATGTGGATAATCATCAAGATCCATTGGAGGGCCTTACCAAATCCTTATCTAAAAAACAAATGGGTAGATCCTTGGGCTCTAAGAACAAGCCCAAAACATGCACTATTAACGAGGAAGACACACAAAACTTCATAGAGTGGGTAGGGCTTGAGATCCCAATAAGAGAAGATATTATAGTGAATATAATAAAATTCGATCAACAACTTCAACATAACATAATTGTTTCGGGGGTTTCGGTATTATCTCTAACGTTACCATTCTTGATCCAGTATCCTGTGACCCATTATTATCCATCGAAGGACCCATACATATGACATCTTTATTTGGAACATATATAAATCCAAATTTTCCATGTTCTCCTTCACAGTTCATATCTCATCCACCATGTTCCTCTTTTACCGTATACTTGTTTAGTCCTAAAGTATATGTGTATTGAGGCGTTGTTGGTGGAAAGATTTCCTTTGGTAGTGTTATTTTTTAATTCCACTCTTTCTAGGAAAACAACGTTCCACATGGTGGTCTTCATCAGTAGAAAAGTTTGAGAAATTAAAGAAGGTGGACAAACACACGTTGTGTTTGTCATCACCAATGTTAGCTAAGTAGAACATGAGTCTGGCAATAACAACAACAATAATTGTTTACATACGCCCACAAACTTCAATGGTGTACATGCTAATTCAAATAAGATGAATTATCAACTTCCCTCTCACTATCTTCCAATGATGGGAATGATATTGATGAGAACATAATCTTGTGGAACTACACCAATCATCTTGATAACTACTAGATAACCAGAGACTCTTATGCATTCCACTTTATTGTATTATTCCTTTAAAAGTTCAAACAAAATAAATTAATTAATTTTTTATGTCTTCTTAAGTGACGTTAAATTTTATGTCATATTACTTCTCTACTTATTTGTTTCTACCATTCAACGTCTACTTTCGTTTAGCATGTTCAAACAAGAAAATCCAAATTTATTATTATTTAAAAACAATTATGAAATCTATTTAGTCAACAAATAAAAAAATTTAGGCAAATATTAAACATTTTTATTTTAAATTCAATTCAATAAGACTAAAAAATGAGTAATTTTGTTTTCAAACAAAGACTTTGATATAAAAATTATATATATAATCTCTATAATATAATTTTTTTCTCTCTCCTCATTTAATTATGATATAAAATATAAGATTTAATATTTTTTTGTCTTATAAATATAATAAATTACATTTTAAGTCTCTTGAAAAATAAATGTAGGTTTTATTTTCCCGAATGTTTTTCTTTATCTTAAAAAGTTTCTGCATTTTGTTATCGATTAAAAAGAATTACAAAACTAAGGAATAAAATCACTGGCAAAAAAGAAAAATTTCCTAAAAACCTTATATAATGGAAAATTAATTTTAAAATATTATAAGGATTAAGAAGTTATTTAACCCTTAATTATATATCTTATAGAGTGTCGACGCATTTTTCTCTTCTTAAACAACTAAATCTCCAACTGAATAGATAATCTAAAAGGGAGGCTACAATCCATATCTAATAATAATCTAGATGAAAAACCATAATCCAATGGATAAGAACCAAATCTCGCACATTCGAAACAACTATAAATAAATACCCTACCACATTGTTATTCTCTGCATTATAAAAAACATATCCCTAATAATGGCGCACAAAATTTGCTTGCTCAATTTTTCCCTCAAACTCCAAACCCCTAAACTCTACCAATGATTCCTCAGAAAACAATCCTAGTATATATTCTATACACTCAGATAACTCTTTTTCAAAGGTGGAGGCAACAACGAGTTTATGGTCTTTAACACCACCAACAGTAACAATAGTGACAGATTGGTGATGCCAATGTCGTTATCTGCACAACCACCATCTGGTAGGTATGTGGATAATCATCAAGATCCATTGGAGGGCCTTACCAAATCCTTATCTAAAAAACAAATGGGTAGATCCTTGGGCTCTAAGAACAAGCCCAAAACATGCACTATTATCGAGGAAGACACACAAAACTTCATAGAGTGGGTAGGGCTTGAGATCCCAATAAGAGAAGATATTATAGTGAATATAATAAAATTCGATCAACAACTTCAACATAACATAATTGTTTCGGGGGTTTCGGTATTATCTCTAACGTTACCATTCTTGATCCAGTATCCTGTGACCCATTATTATCCATCGAAGGACCCATACATATGACATCTTTATTTGGAACATATATAAATCCAAATTTTCCATGTTCTCCTTCACAGTTCATATCTCATCCACCATGTTCCTCTTTTACCGTATACTTGTTTAGTCCTAAAGTATATGTGTATTGAGGCGTTGTTGGTGGAAAGATTTCCTTTGGTAGTGTTATTTTTTAATTCCACTCTTTCTAGGAAAACAACGTTCCACATGGTAGTCTTCATCAGTAGAAAAGTTTGAGAAATTAAAGAAGGTGGACAAACACACGTTGTGTTTGTCATCACCAATGTTAGCTAAGTAGAACATGAGTCTGGCAATAACAACAACAATAATTGTTTACATACGCCCACAAACTTCAATGGTGTACATGCTAATTCAAATAAGATGAATTATCAACTTCCCTCTCACTATCTTCCAATGATGGGAATGATATTGATGAGAACATAATCTTGTGGAACTACACCAATCATCTTGATAACTACTAGATAACCAAAGACTCTTATGAATTCCACTTTATTGTATTAGTCCTTTAAAAGTTCAAACAAAATAAATTAATTAATTTTTTATGTCTTCTTAAGTGACGTTAAATTTTATGTCATATTACTTCTCTACTTAATTATTTCTACCATTACACGTCTACTTTCGTTTAGCATGTTCAAACAAGAAAATCCAAATTTATTATTATTTAAAAACAATTATGAAATCTATTTAGTCAACAAATAAAAAAATTTAGGCAAATATTAAACATTTTTATTTTAAATTCAATTCGATGAGACTTAAAAATGAGTAATTTTGTTTTCAAACAAAGACTTTGATATAAAAATTATATATATAATCTCTATAATATAATTTTTTTCCCTCTCCTCATTTAATTATGATATAAAATATAAGATTTAATATTTTTTTGTCTTATAAATATAATAAATTACATTTTAAGTCTCTTGAAAAATAAATGTAGGTTTTATTTTCCCCAATGTTTTTCTTTATATTAAAAAGTTTCTGCATTTTGTTATCGATTAAAAAGAATTACAAAACTAAGGAATAAAATCACCGGCAAAAAAGAAAAATTTCCTAAAAACCTTATATAATGGAAAATTAATTTTAAAATATTATAAGGATTAAGAAGTTCTTTAACCCTTAATTATATATCTTATAGAGTGTAGACGCATTTTTCTCTTCTTAAACAACTAAATCTCCAACTGAATAGATAATCTAAAAGGGAGGCTACAATCCATATATAATAATAATCTAGATGAAAAACCATAATCCAATGGATAAGAACCAAATCTCTCACATTCGAAACAACTATAAATAAATACCCTACCACATTGTTATTCTCTGCATTATAAAAAACATATCCCTAATAATGGCGCACAAAATTTGCTTGCTCATTTTTCCCCTCAAACTCCAAACCCCTAAACTCTACCAATGATTCCTCAGAAAACACTCCTAGTATATATTCTATACACTCAGATAACTCTTTTTCAAAGGTGGAGGCAACAACGAGTTTATGGTCTTTAACACCACCACCAACAGTAACAATAGTGACAGATTGGTGATGCCAATGTCGTTATCTCCACAACCACCATCTAGTAGGTATGTGGATCATCATCAAGATCCGTTGGAGGGCCTTACCAAATCCTTATCTAAAAAACAAATGGGTAGTCCCTTGGGCTCTAAGAACAAGCCCAAAACATGCACTATTATCGAGGAAGACACACAAAACTTCATAGAGTGGGTAGGGCTTGAGATCCCAATAAGACAAGATATTATAGTGAATATAATAAAATTCGATCAACAACTTCAACATAACATAATTGTTTCGGGGGTTTCGGTATTATCTCTAACGTTACCATTCTTGATCCAGTATCCTGTGACCCATTATTATCATTCGAAGGACCCATACATATGACATCTTTATTTGGAACATATATAAATCCAAATTTTCCATGTTCTCCTTCACAGTTCATATCTCATCCACCATGTTCCTCTTTTACCGTATACTTGTCTAGTCCTAAAGTATATGTGTATTGAGGCGTTGTTGGTGGAAAGATTTCCTTTGGTAGTGTTATTTTCTTAATTCCACTCTTTCTAGGAAAACAACGTTCCACATGGTAGTCTTCATCAGTAGAAAAGTTTGAGAAATTAAAGAAGGTGGACAAACACACGTTGTTGTTGTCATCACCAATGTTAGCTAAGTAGAACATGAGTCTGGCAACAACAACAACAATAATTGTTTACATACGCCCACAAACTTCAATGGTGTACATGCTAATTCAAATAAGATGAATTATCAACTTCCCTCTCACTATCTTCCAATGATGGGAATGATATTGATGAGAACATAATCTTGTGGAACTACACCAATCATCTTGATAACTACTAGATAACCAGAGACTCTTATGAATTCCACTTTATTGTATTAGTCCTTTAAAAGTTCAAACAAAATAAATTAATTAATTTTTTATGTCTTCTTAAGTGACGTTAAATTTTATGTTATATTACTTCTCTACTTATTTCTTTCTACCATTACACGCCTACTTTCGTTTAGCATGTTCAAACAAGAAAATCTAAATTTATTATTATTTAAAAACAATTATGAAATCTATTTAGTCAACAAATAAAAAAATTTAGGCAAATATTAAACATATTTATTTTAAATTCAATTCAATAAGACTTAAAAATGAGTAATTTTGTTTTCAAACAAAGACTTTGATATAAAAATTATATATATAATCTCTATAATATAATTTTTTTCTCTCTCCTCATTTAATTATGATATAAAATATAAGATTTAATTTTTTTTTGTCTTATAAATATAATAAATTACATTTTAAGTCTCTTTAAAAATAAATGTAGGTTTTATTTTCCCCAATGTTTTTCTTTATCTTAAAAAGTTTCTGCATTTTGCTATCGATTAAAAAGAATTACAAAACTAAGGAATAAAATCACTCGCAAAAAATAAAATTTTCCCAAAAACCTTATATAATGGAAAATTAATTTTAAAATATTATAAGGATTAAGAAGTTATTTAACCTTTAATTATATATCTTATAGACTGTAGACACATTTTTCTCCTTAAACAACTAAATCTTCAACTTAATAGATAATCTAAAAGGGGGGGTACAATCCATATCTAATAATAATCTTGATGAAAAACCATAATCCAATGGATAAGAACCAAATCTCTCAAATTCGAAACAACTATAAATAAATACCCTACCACATTGTTATTCTCTGCATTATAAAAAACATATCCCTAATAATGGCGCACAAAATTTGCTTGCTCATTTTTTCCCTCAAACTCCAAACCCCTAAACTCTACCAATGATTCCTCAGAAAACACTCCTAGTATATATTCTATACACTCAGATAACTCTTTTTCAAAGGTGGAGGCAACAACGAGTTTATGGTCTTTAACACCACCACCAACAGTAACAATAGTGACAGATTGGTGATGCCAATGTCGTTATCTGCACAACCACCATCTAGTAGGTATGTGGATCATCATCAAGATCTGTTGGAGGGCCTTACCAAATCCTTATCTAAAAAACAAATGGGTAGTCCCTTGGGCTCTAAGAACAAGCCCAAAACATGCACTATTATCGAGGAAGACACACAAAACTTCATAGAGTGGGTAGGGCTTGAGATCCCAATAAGACAAGATATTATAGTGAATATAATAAAATTCGATCAACAACTTCAACATAACATAATTGTTTCGGGGGTTTCGGTATTATCTCTAACGTTACCATTCTTGATCCAGTATCCTGTGACCCATTATTATCCATCGAAGGACCCATACATATGACATCTATATTTGGAACATATATAAATCCAAATTTTCCATGTTCTCCTTCACAATTCATATCTCATTCACCATGTTCATCTTTTACCGTATACTTGTCTAGTCCTAAAGTATATGTGTATTGAGGCGTTGTTGGTGGAAATATTTCCTTTGGTTGTGTTATTTTTTTAATGCCACTCTTTCTAGGAAAACAACTTTCCACATGGTAGTCTTCATCAGTAGAAAAGTTTGAGAAATTAAAGAAGGTGGACAAACACATGTTGTTGTTGTCATCACCAATGTTAGCTAAGTAGAACATGAGTCTGGCAACAATAACAACAATAATTGTTTGCATACGCCCACAAACGTCAATGGTGTACATGCTAATTCAACTAAGATGAATTATCAACTTCCCTCTCACTATCTTCCAATGATTGGAATGATATTGATGAGAACATAATCTTATGGAACTACACCAATCATCTTGATAACTACTAGATAACCAAAGACTCTTATGCATTCCACTTTATTGTATTAGTCCTTTAAAAGTTCAAACAAAATAAATTATTTAATTTTCTATGTCTCCTTAAGTGACGTTAAATTTTATGTTATATTACTTCTCTACTTATTTCTTTCTACCATTACACGCCTACTTTCGTTTAGCATGTTCAAACAAGAAAATCTAAATTTATTATTATTTAAAAACAATTATGAAATCTATTTAGTCAACAAATAAAAAAATTTAGGCAAATATTGAACATTTTTAATTTAAATTCAATTCAATAAGACTTAAAAATGAGTAATTTTGTTTTCAAACAAAGACTTTGATATAAAAATTATATATATAATCTCTATAATATAATTTTTTTCTCTCTCCTCATTTAATTATGATATAAAATATAAGATTAAATTTTTTTTTGTCTTATAAATATAATAAATTACATTTTAAGTCTCTTTAAAAATAAATGTAGGTTTTATTTTCCCCAATGTTTTTCTTTATCTTAAACAGTTTCTGCATTTTGCTATCGATTAAAAAGAATTACAAAACTAAGGAATAAAATCACTCGCAAAAAATAAAATTTTCCCAAAAACCTTATATAATGAAAAATTAATTTTAAAATATTATAAGGATTAAGAAGTTATTTAACCTTTAATTATATATCTTATAGACTGTAGACGCATTTTTCTCCTTAAACAACTAAATCTTCAACTTAATAGATAATCTAAAAGGGGGGGTACAATCCATATCTAATAATAATCTTGATGAAAAACCATAATCCAATGGATAAGAACCAAATCTCTCACATTCGAAACAACTATAAATAAATACCCTACCACATTGTTATTCTCTGCATTATAAAAAACATATCCCTAATAATGGCGCACAAAATTTGCTTGCTCATTTTTTCCATCAGACTCCAAACCCCCAAACTCTACCAATGATTCCTCAGAAAACAATCCTAGTATATATTCTATACACTCAGATAACTCTTTTTCCAAGGTGGAGGCAACAACGAGTTTATGGTCTCTAACACCGCCACCAACAGTAACAATAGTGACAAATTGGTGATGCCAATGTCGTTATCTGCACAACCACCATCTGTTAGGTATGTGGATCATCATCAAGATACATTGGAGGACCTTACCAAATCCTTCTCTAAAAACAAAATGGGTAGACCCTAGGACTCTAAGAACAAGCCAAAAACATGCACTATTATCGAGTAAGACACACAAAACTTCATAGAGTGGGTAAGGCTTGAGATCCCAATAAGAGAAGATATTATAGTGAATATAATATAATTTGATCAACAACTTCAACATAACATAATTGTTTCGGGGGTTTCGGTATTATCTCTAATGTTATAATTCTTGATCCAATATCCTGTGACCCATTATTATCCATCGAAGGACCCATACATATGACATCTTTATTTGGAACATATATAAATCCAAAATTGCCATGTTCTCCTTCACAATTCATATCTCATCCACCATGTTCCTCTTTTACCGTATACTTGTCTAGTCCTAAAGTATATGTGTATTGAGGCGTTGTTGGTGGAAATATTTCCTTTGGTAGTGTTATTTTTTTAATGCCACTCTTTCTAGGAAAACAACATTCCACATGGTAGTCTTCATCAGTAGAAAAGTTTGAGAAATTAAAGAAGGTGGAAAAAAACATGTTGTTGTTGTCATCACCGATGTTAGCTAAGTAGAACATGAGTCTGGCAACAACAACAATAATAATTGTTTACATACGCCCACAAACTTCAATGGTGTACATGCTAATTCAACTAAGATGAATTATCAACTTCCCTCTCACTATCTTCCAATGATGGGAATGATATTGATGAGAACATAATCTTGTGGAACTACACCAAACATCTTGATAACTACTAGATAACCAAAGACTCTTATGCATTCCACTTTATTGTATTAGTCCTTTAAAAGTTCAAACAAAATAAATTAATTAATTTTTTATGTCTTCTTAAGTGACATTAAATTTTAGGTTATATTACTTCTCTACTTATTTCTTTCTACCATTACACGTCTACTTTCGTTTAGCATGTTCAAACAAGAAAATCTAAATTTATTATTATTTAAAAACAATTATAAAATCTATTTAGTCAACAAATAAAAAAATTTAGGCAAATATTAAACATTTTTATTTTAAATTCAATTCAATAAGACTTAAAAATGAGTAATTTTGTTTTCAAACTAAGACTTTGATATTAAAATTATATATATAATCTCTATAATATAATTTTTTTTCTCTCTCCTCATTTAATTATGATATAAAATATAAGATTTAATATTTTTTTTGATTTATAAATATAATAAATTACATTTTAAGTCTCTTAAAAATAAATGTAGGTTTTATTTTCCCCAATGTTTTTCTTTATCTTAAAAAGTTTCTGCATTTTGCTATCGATTAAAAAGAATTACAAAACTAAGGAATAAAATCGCTGGCAAAAAAGAAAAATTTCCTAAAAACCTTACATAATGGAAAATTAATTTTAAAATATTATAAGGTTTAAGAAGTTATTTAACCTTTAATTACATATCTTATAGAGTGTAGACACATTTTTCTCTCCTTAAACAACTAAATCTTAAACTGAATAGATAATCTAAAAGGGAGGCTACAATCCATATCTAATAATAATCTAGATGAAAAACCATAATCCAATGGATAAGAACCAAATCTCTCACATTCGAAACAACTAAAAATAAATACACTACCACATTGTTATTCTCTGCATTATAAAAAACATATCCCTAATAATGGCGCTCAAAATTTGCTAGCTCATTTTTTCCCTCAAACTCCAAACCCCCAAACTCTACCAATGATTCCTCTAAAAACAATCCTAGTATATATTCTATACACTCAGATAACTCTTTTTCCAAGGTGGAGGCAACAACGAGTTTATGGTCTCTAACACCGCCACCAACAGTAACAATAGTGACAGATTGGTGACGCCAATGTCGTTATCTGCACAACCACCATCTGGTAGGTATGTGGATCATCATCAAGATCCATTGGAGGACCTTACCAAATCCTTCTCCAAAAAACAAATGGGTAGACCCTTGGGCTCTATGAACAAGCCCAAAACATGCACTATTATCGAGGAAGACACACAAAACATCATAGAGTGGGTAGGGCTTGAGATCCCAATAAGAAAAGATATTATAGTGAATATAATAAAATTCAATCAACAACTTCAACATAACATAATTGTTTCGGGGGTTTCAGTATTATCTCTAACGTTACCAGTCTTGATCCAGTAACCTGTGTCCCATTATTATCCATCGAAGGACCCATACATATGACATCTTTATTTGGAACATATATAAATCCAAATTTTTCATGTTCTCCTTCACAGTTCATATCTCATCCACCATGTTCCTCTTTTACTGTATACTTGTCTAGTCCTAAAGTATATGTGTATTGAGGCGTTGTTGGTGGACAGATTTCCTTTGGTAGTGTTATTTTTTTAATGCCACTCTTTCTAGGAAAACACTATTCCACATGGTAGTCTTCATCAGTAGAAAAGTTTGAGAAACTAAAGAAGGTGGACAAACACATGTTGTTGTTGTCATCACCAATGTTAGCTAAGTAGAACATGAGTCTGGCAACAACAACAACAATAATTGTTTGCATACGCCCACAAACTTCAGTGGTGTACATGCTAATTCAACTAAGATGAATTATCAACTTCCCTCTCACTATCTTCCAATGATGGGAATGATATTGATGAGAATATAATCTTGTGGAACTACACCAATCATCTTGATAACTACTAGATAACCAAAAACTCTTATGCATTCCACTTTATTGTATTAGTCCTTTAAAAGTTCAAACAAAATTAATTAATTAATTTTTTGTCTCCTTAAGTGACGTTAAATTTTATGTTATATTAATTCTCTACTTATTTCTTTATACCATTACACGCCTACTTTCGTTTAGCATGTCCAAACAAGAAAATTTAAATTTATTATTATTTAAAAAAAATTATGAAATCTATTTAGTCAACAAATAAAATTTTTTAGGCAAATATTAAGAATTTTTATTTTAAATTCAATTCAATAAGACTTAAAAATGAGTAATTTTGTTTTCAAACCAAGACTTTGATATAAAAATTATATATATAATCTCTATAATATAATTTTTTTCTCTCTCCTCATTTAATTATGATATAAAATATAAGATTTAATATTTTTTTGTCTTATAAATATAATAAATTACATTTTAAGTCTCTTTAAAAATAAATGTAGGTTTTATTTTCCCCAATGTTTTTCTTTATCTTAAAAAGTTTCTGCATTTTGCTATCGATTAAAAAGAATTACAAAACTAAGGAATAAAATCGTTGGCAAAAAAGAAAAATTTCCTAAAAACCTTATATAATGGAAAATTAATTTTAAAATATTATAAGGTTTGAGAAGTTATTTAACCCTTAATTACATATCTTATAGAGTGTAGATGCATTTTTCTCTCCTTAAACAACTAAATCTTCAACTGAATAGAAAATCTAAAAGGGAGGCTACAATCCATATCTAATAATAATCTAGATGAAAAACCATAATCCAATGGATAAGAACCAAATCTCTCACATTCGAAACAACTAAAAATAAACACACTACCACATTGTTATTCTCTGCATTATAAAAAACATATCCCTAATAATGACGCACAAAATTTGCTTGCTCATTTTTTCCCTCAAACTCCAAACCCCCAAACTCTACCAATGATTCCTCAGAAAACAATCCTAGTATATATTCTATACGCTCAGATAACTTTTTCCAAGGTGGAGGCAACAACGAGTTTATGGTCTCTAACACCGCCACCAACAGTAACAATAGTGACAGATTGGTGACGCCAATGTCGTTATCTGCACAACCACCATCTGGTAGGTATGTGGATCATCATCAAGATCCATTGGAGGACCTTACCAAATCCTTCTCCAAAAAACAAATGGGTAGACCCTTGGGCTCTAAGAACAAGCCTAAAACATGCACTATTATCGAGGAAGACACACAAAACTTCATAGAGTGGGTAGGGCTTAAGATCCCAATAAGAAAAGATATTATAGTGAATATAATAAAATTCAATCAATAACTTCAACATAACATAATTGTTTCGGGGGTTTCAGTATTATCTCTAACGTTACCAGTCTTGATCCAGTATCCTGTGACCCATTATTATCCATCGAAGGACCCATACATATGAAATCTTTATTTGGAACATATATAAATCCAAATTTTTCATGTTCTCCTTCACAGTTAATATCTCATCCACCATGTTCCTCTTTTACCGTATACTTGTCTAGTCCTAAAGTATATGTGTATTGAGGCGTTGTTGGTGGAAAGATTTCCTTTGGTAGTGTTATTTTTTTAATGCCACTCTTTCTAGGAAAACACTATTCCACATGGTAGTCTTCATCAGTAGAAAAGTTTGAGAAACTAAAGAAGGTGGACAAACACATGTTGTTGTTGTCATCACCAATGTTAGCTAAGTAGAACATGAGTCTGGCAACAACAACAACAATAATTGTTTGCATACGCCCATAAACTTCAGTGGTGTACATGCTAATTCAACTAAGATGAATTATCAACTTCCCTCTCACTATCTTCCAATGATGGGAATGATATTGATGAGAACATAATCTTGTGGAACTACACCAATCATCTTGATAACTACTAGATAACCAAAGACTCTTATGCATTCCACTTTATTGTATTAGTCCTTTAAAAGTTCAAACAAAATAAATTAATTAATTTTTTATGTCTCCTTAAGTGACGTTAAATTTTATGTTATATTACTTCTCTACTTATTTCTTTATACCATTACCCGCCTACTTTCGTTTAGCATGTTCAAACAAGAAAATCTAAATTTATTATTATTTAAAAAAAATTATGAAATCTATTTAGTCAACAAATAAAATTTTATAGGCAAATATTAAGAATTTTTATTTTAAATTCAATTCAATAAGACTTAAAAATGAGTAATTTTGTTTTCAAACCAAGACTTTGATATAAAAATTATATATATATTCTCTATAATATAATTTTTTTCTCTCTCCTCAATTAATTATGATATAAAATATAAGATTTAATATTTTTTTGTCTTATAAATATAATAAATTACATTTTAAGTCTCTTTAAAAATAAATGTAGGTTTTATTTTCCCCAATGTTTTTCTTTATCTTAAAAAGTTTCTGCATTTTGCTATCGATTAAAAAGAATTACAAAACTAAGGAATAAAATCGTTGGCAAAAAAGAAAAATTTCCTAAAAACCTTATATAATGGAAAATTAATTTTAAAATATTATAAGGTTTGAGAAGTTATTTAACCCTTAATTACATATCTTATAGAGTGTAGATGCATTTTTCTCTCCTTAAACAACAAAATCTTCAACTGAATAGAAAATCTAAAAGGGAGGCTACAATCCATATCTAATAATAATCTAGATGAAAAACCATAATCCAATGGATAAGAACCAAATCTCTCACATTCGAAACAACTAAAAATAAATACACTACCACATTGTTATTCTCTGCATTATAAAAAACATATCCCTAATAATGGCGCACAAAATTTGCTTGCTCATTTTTTCCCTCAAACTCCAAACCCCCAAACTCTACCAATGATTCCTCAAAAAACAATCCTAGTATATACTCTATACGCTCAGATAACTTTTTCCAAGGTGGAGGCAACAACGAGTTTATGGTCTCTAACACCGCCACCAACTGTAACAATAGTGACAGATTGGTGACGCCAATGTCGTTATCTGCACAACCACCATCTGGTAGGTATATGGATCATCATCAAGATCCATTGGAGGACCTTACCAAATCCTTCTCCAAAAAACAAATGGTTAGACCCTTGGGCTCTAAGAACAAGCCTAAAACATGCACTACTATCGAGGAAGACACACAAAACTTCATAGAGTGGGTAGGGCTTGAGATCCCAATAAGAAAAGATATTATAGTGAATATAATAAAATTCAATCAACAACTTCAACATAACATAATTGTTTCGGGGGTTTCAGTATTATCTCTAACGTTACCAGTCTTGATCCAGTATCTTGTGACCCATTATTATCCATCGAAGGACCCATATATATGACATCTTTATTTGGAACATATATAAATCCAAATTTTTCATGTTCTCCTTCACAGTTCATATCTCATCCACCATGTTCCTCTTTTACCGTATACTTGTCTAGTCCTAAAGTATATGTGTATTGAGGTGTTGTTGGTGGAAAGATTTCCTTTGGTAGTGTTATTTTTTTAATGCCAATCTTTCTAGGAAAACACTATTCCACATGGTAGTCTTCATCAGTAGAAAAGTTTGAGAAACTAAAGAAGGTGGTCAAACACATGTTGTTGTTGTCATCACCAATGTTAGCTAAGTAGAACATGAGTCTGGCAACAACAACAACAATAATTGTTTGCATACGCCCACAAACTTCAGTGGTGTACATGCTAATTCAATTAAGATGAATTATCAACTTCCCTCTCACTATCTTCCAATGATGGGAATGATATTGATGAGAACATAATCTTGTGGAACTACACCAATCATCTTGATAACTACTAGATAACCAAAGACTCCTATGCATTCCACTTTATTGTATTAGTCCTTTAAAAGTTCAAACAAAATAAATTAATTAATTTTTTATGTCTCCTGACGTTAAATTTTATGTTATATTACTTCTCTACTTATTTCTTTATACCATTACACGCCTACTTTCGTTTAGCATGTTCAAACAAGAAAATCTAAATTTATTATTATTTAAAAAAAATTATGAAATCTATTTAGTCAACAAATAAAAAATTTTAGGAAAATATTAAACATTTTTATTTTAAATTCAATTCAATAAGACTTAAAAATGAGGAATTTTTTTTTCAAACCAAGACTTTGATATAAAAATTATATATATAATCTCTATGATATAATTTTTTTTCTCTCCTCATTTAATTATGATATAAAATATAAGATTTAATAATTTTTTCTTATAAATATAATAAATTACATTTTAAGTCTCTTTAAAAATAAATGTAGGTTTTATTTTCCCCAATGTTTTTCTTTATCTTAAAAAGTTTCTGCATTTTGCTATCGATTAAAAAGAATTACAAAACTAAGGAATAAAATCGCTAGCAAAAAAGAAAAATTTCCTAAAAACCTTATATAATGGAAAATTAATTTTAAAATATTATAAGGTTTAAGAAGTTATTTAACCCTTAATTATATATCTTATAGAGTGTAGACGCATTTTTCTCTCCTTAAACAACTAAATCTTAAACTGAATAGATAATCTAAAAGGGAGGCTACAATCCATATCTAATAATAATCTAGATTAAAAACAATAATCCAATGGATAAGAACCAAATCTCTCACATTCGAAACAACTAAAAATAAATACACTACCACATTGTTATTCTCTTCATTATAAAAAACATATCAGTAATAATGGCGCACAAAATTTGCTTGCTCATTTTTTCCCTCAAACTCCAAACCCCCAAACTCTACCAATGATTCCTCAGAAAACAATCCTAGTATATATTCTATACACTCATATAACTCTTTTTCGAAGGTGGAGGTAACAACGAGTTTATGGTCTCTAACACAGCCACCAATAGTAACAATAGTGACAGATTGGTGATGCCAATGTCGTTATCTGCACAACCACCATCTGGTAGGTATGTGGATCATCATCAAGATCCATTGGAGGAACTTACCAAATCCTTCTCCAAAAAACAAATGGGTAGACCCTTGTGCTCTAAGAACAAGCCTAAAACATGCACTATTATCGAGGAAGACACACAAAAATTCATAGAGTGGGTAGGGCTTGAGATCCCAATAAGAAAAGATATTATAGTGAATATAATAAAATTAGATCAATAACTTCAACATAACATAATTGTTTCGGGGGTTTCGATATTATCTCTAACGTTACCATTCTTGATCCAGTATCCTGTGACCCATTATTATCCATCGAAGGACCCATATATATGACATATTTATTTGGAACATATATAAATCCAAATTTTTCATGTTCTCCTTCACAGTTCATATCTCATCCACCATGTTCCTCTTTTACCGTATACTTGTCTAGTCCTAAAGTATATGTGTATTGAGGCGTTGTTGGTGGAAAGATTTCCTTTGGTAGTGTTATTTTTTTAATGCCACTCTTTCTAGGAAAACACTATTCCACATGGTAGTCTTCATCAGTAGAAAAGTTTGAGAAACTAAAGAAGGTGGACAAACACATGTTGTTGTTGTCATCACCAATGTTAGCTAAGTAGAACATGAGTCTGGCAACAACAACAACAATAATTGTTTGCATACGCCCACAAACTTCAGTGGTGTACATGCTAATTCAACTAAGATGAATTATCAACTTCCCTCTCACTATCTTCCAATGATGGGAATGATATTGATGAGAACATAATCTTGTGGAACTACACCAATCATCTTGATAACTACTAGATAACCAAAGACTCTTATGCATTCCACTTTATTGTATTAGTCCTTTAAAAGTTCAAAAAAAATAAATTAATTAATTTTTTATGTCTCCCGACGTTAAATTTTATGTTATATTACTTCTCTACTTATTTCTTTATACCATTACACGCCTCCTTTCGTTTAGCATGTTCAAACAAGAAAATCTAAATTTATTATTATTTAAAAAAAATTATGAAATCTATTTACTCAACAAATAAAAAATTTTAGGAAAATATTAAACATTTTTATTTTAAATTCAATTCAATAAGACTTAAAAATGAGGAATTTTTTTTTTCAAACCAAGACTTTGATATAAAAATTATATATATAATCTCTATGATATAATTTTTTTCTCTCTCCTCATTTAATTATGATATAAAATATAAGATTTAATAATTTTTTCTTATAAATATAATAAATTACATTTTAAGTCTATTTAAAAATAAATGTAGGTTTTATTTTCCCCAATGTTTTTCTTTATCTTAAAAAGTTTCTGCATTTTGCTATCGATTAAAAAGAATTACAAAACTAAGGAATAAAATCGCTGGCAAAAAAGAAAAATTTCCTAAAAACCTTATATAATGGAAAATTAATTTTAAAATATTATAAGGTTTAAGAAGTTATTTAACCCTTAATTATATATCTTATAGAGTGTAGACGCATTTTTCTCTCCTTAAACAACTAAATCTTAAACTGAATAGATAATCTAAAAGGGAGGCTACAATCCATATCTAATAATAATCTAGATGAAAAACAATAATCCAATGGATAAGAACCAAATCTCTCACATTCGAAACAACTAAAAATAAATACACTACCACATTGTTATTCTCTTCATTATAAAAACATATCAGTAATAATGGCACACAAAATTTGCTTGCTCATTTTTTCCCTCAAACTCCAAACCCCCAAACTCTACCAATGATTCCTCAGAAAACAATCCTAGTATATATTCTATACACTCATATAACTCTTTTTCGAAGGTGGAGGCAACAACGAGGTTATGGTCTCTAACACAGCCACCAATAATAACAATAGTGACAGATTGGTGATGCCAATGTCGTTATCTGCACAACCACCATCTGGTAGGTATGTGGATCATCATCAAGATCCATTGGAGGACCTTACCAAATCCTTCTCCAAAAAACAAATGGGTAGACCCTTGTGCTCTAAGAACAAGCCTAAAACATGCACTATTATCGAGGAAGACACACAAAACTTCATAGAGTGGGTAGGGCTTGAGATCCCAATAAGAAAATATATTATAGTGAATATAATAAAATTAGATCAATAACTTCAACATAACATAATTGTTTCGGGGGTTTCGGTATTATCTCTAACGTTACCATTCTTGATCCAGTATCCTGTGACCCATTATTATCTATCAAAGGACCCATACATATGACATCTTTATTAGGAACATATATAAATCCAAATTTTCCATGTTCTCCTTCACAATTCATATCTCATCCACCATGTTCCTCTTTTACCGTATACTTGTCTAGTCCTAAAGTATATGTGTATTGAGGCGTTGTTGGTGGAAAGAATTCCTTTGGTAGTGTTATTTTTTTAATGCCACTCTTTCTAGGAAAACAACATTCCACATGGTAGTCTTCATCAGTAGAAAAGTTTGAGAAATTAAAGAAGGTGGACAAACACATGTTGTTGTTATCACCAATGTTAGCTAAGTAGAACATGAGTCTGGAAATAACAACAACAATAATTGTTTGCATACGCCCGCAAACTTCAATGGTGTACATGCTAATTCAACTAAGATGAATTATCAACTTCCCTCTCACTATCTTCCAATGATGGGAATGATATTGATGAGAACATAATCTTGTGGAACTACACCAATCATCTTGATAACTACTAGATAACCAAAGACTCTTATGCATTCCACTTTATTGTATTAGTCCTTTAAAAGTTCAAACAAAATAAATTAATTAATTTTTTATGTCTCCTTAAGTGACGTTAAATTTTATGTTATATTACTTCTCTACTTATTTCTTTCTACCATTACACGCCTACTTTCGTTTAGCATGTTCAAACAAGAAAATCTAAATTTATTATTATTTAAAAACAATTATAAAATCTATTTAGTCAACAAAAAAAAAATTTTAGGCAAATATTAAACATTTTTATTTTAAATTAAATTCAATAAGACTTAAAAATGAGTAATTTTGTTTTCAAACCAAGACTTTGATATAAAAATTATATATATAATCTCTATAATATAATTTTTTTCTCTCTCCTCAGTTAATTATGATATAAAATATAAGATTTAATATTTTTTTGTGTTATAAATATAATAAATTACATTTTAAATCTCTTTAAAAATAAATGTAGGTTATAGTTATTCTATCTCCATATACTTTTGGGACAATGTGATAATTCTGTTTGCGCTGGGTGATAACCTCTCGATGAATGCTGTCAGGAGATTTATGGAAAGGTATTGGAACTTTGCTGCGCTGCCGGATCTGTTCTATAATGAAGAGGGGTAATTTATAGCGAGATGCAAGAGTAAAGGGGACCAACAACAAATCTTGTCAATGGGGCCGTATTTCATCTATGGTAAACCAATATTATTAAAGCAATGGAGTAGTGACTTTGAGCTCAAGGATGATCTTCTGCGTGTCCTCCCTCTATGGGTTACCCTCCCAAATTTACCCCTGTACCTGTGGGGGGAGAAAAGTATCACCAAGATAGCTAGCGCTATAGGGAGGCCTATTACTACTGATGAATGCACGGCGAAGAAGCTGCGCGCCTCTTATGCTCAGGTTCTGGTAGAAGTAGATATTACACAACAACCTCTTGATAATATTAAGATTCTGAATCACTTGGCTAAAATGGTGGAGCAACCTATCCAATACGAATGGAAGCCCAAATATTGCCATAATTGCTTAAAGATAGGACATGATTGCTTTGAGAAAAATAAGGTTGGCAGTCCTAAACAAAAGGTTTGGAAACCAAGGGCCTTGTTGCCAATTGTGGAAGAGCATGTTGAAGCTGAATGTCAAGAGCCTGTAGTAGAGGGAGTAATGGAGTCAACCTTAATGATTAATACGCCTTCTATGCAGCCCCCTTGGACAGTGGTGAAGAATAAAGCTGGGAATCGAAGTAAGAGACATACTGAAGCACAGGTTCCGGGCCCTGAGTTATTTAGTAATATTTTCACCCCCTTGAGTACTGGAGAATGTCTGACAGGGGAAAATAACATGTGTCAATGATAGTTTCATGGAATGTTAGGGGGATGAATAAAGAGGCCAGGCACAAGGAGGTAGAAGCGTATATTAATACGATGAACGTTCCTGTCGTTGGCCTGCTCGAAACTAAAGTGAAACAGAATAAGATGGCTCAGATTAGGCATAAATTTGGCAATAAATGGCAGTTTGAGGATAAATACTCTCATCATAATAATGGGAGAATTTGGTTGCTATGGAACTGTAGAGAAGTGGAGGTGCATATCATTAGAACAGAGGATCAATTTATGCACGCAGAGGTTTATGGTATGGATAATGTTTTCCAGTATGTGGTTACTCTCATATATGCTTGTAACCAACGAGAGAAGAGAAGTGAATTGTGGCAAGTCATTGAGAATCTGGGAGCGGCGTTATCTCGTCCTTGGTTGGTATTAGGTGATTTTAATAACATTCTGTCACCAAAAGATAGAGTAGGAGGCAACCAAGTCACTTAAAGCGAATTCAGGGACCTTGAGGGGATGATGCTCAAGACAGGTTTGTTTGAAGCAAATACAACATGCCCTCATTATACTTGGTTCAATAATCAGATAGATGCTCCTATTTACTCCAGAATTGATCATGCCCTTGGCAATACGGCCTGGTTTCAAATATTCCAGGAGGAGAAGATTCTGATCCTGCAGCCCCACATATCAGATCACTCCCCCATTAAAGTGGAAATCTTGAAGTTTAAGAGTAGGAAAATGTACATGTTCAAGTTCATGAATTGTATCATTCAGGATCCAGATTATCTTCAGATTATTTGCTCTAATTGGAAGAGAGACTTGAAGGGTTCTGAAATGTATTGCCTTTGGATTAATCTGATGAAGTTGCAAAGCAAGCTGAAACCTCTGATTAGGAGGAAATCTGACTTACAAAGCCAAATTGACATAGCTAGGCATGTTCTGAAGGAGGCTCAAGAGAAGCATAATCTGGCTTTGGGAGATCAAGGGTGTATTGAGGATGTCAAGAGGAAAGCAGATCAGTTATTATACTTGTCCCAAATGGAGGAATCAATCTTAGGGCAGAAAGCCAAAGTTGACTGGTTAAGGTTAGGTGATAATAAGAATGCTTATTTCCATGCTACAATTAAAGAGAAGAACAAAGAGAAATGCATCAGTACTTTGCAGGGGCTCGATGGTAGGCTGTTGTCCAAACAGGATGATATAGAAATGGAGGTTGTCAATTTTTATCAGAAGCTGGCTGGCTGCAGAGATAACAATCTTAATGGTATAGATACTATGGCTGTAAGGAATGGGAGAACCATCAGTAGAGAGGAGGGTCTTGATCTTATTCAACCTGTTACTGAGGATGAGATTAAATTTGTCTTAAATGCTATGGGTAATAACAAAGCTCCAGGTGGTGATGGCTATAGTGCCACATTCTTTAAATTTGCCTGGAATATTATTGGTGGTGATGTCTGCAGAGCTATCAAAGAGTTTTTTGGGAAGGCAGTCTTGTATAAACCTTTCAATTGCTCTGTGGTAACTCTCATTCCTAAGAACTCTGAAGCTAAGTCTGTGCATGATTTGAGGCCTATTTCATGTTGCACTGTTTTTTACAAGATCATATCCAAGATTCTGGCTTGCAGACTGTGTACGGTATTAGATTCTATCATTGATGAATGTCAGTCTGCATTCATTCCTGGTAGGAAAATTCATGATAATATTTTGCTGGCACAGGAACTAGTAAGAGGTTATAACAGGAAAAATATCTCCCCGAGGTGTTTGATCCAAATGGATATTCAGAAGGCGTATGATACGGTAGACTGGATGGCATTATTCCAGATTATGCGTGAATTAGGATTTCCACAGAAGTTCGTTACCTGGGTTACTGTGTGTGTCTCCACAGTTTCGTACAAATTCAGTATTAATGGGATTCATTCTGCAATTCTGCTTGCTCAGCGGGGGCTTCGCCAAGGGGACCCCATCTCGCCTCTTCTATTCGTGATCATCATGGAATATTTGTACCGAGTACTTCGTGGGCTGAAACAAAATCATAATTTCAACTTCCACCTGAAATGTGGTAAAATGCGCATAATCAATATTTGTTTTGCAGATGACATTCTTTTATTTGCAAGGGGTGATGTGGAGTCCGTAAAGATTGTGATGCAAGCTGTCAAAAAGTTCTCAAGTGCTACTGGACTGTATGTAAGTGAACAAAAGAGTAATGTATTCTTTGGAGGGGTGGAGGAGATGACTAAACAGGAAATCTAACTTGCAATCAGTTTTGAGAGAGGCGAACTTCCTTTCAAATACTTGGGTGTGCCCCTGGACAGTAAGAAGTTATCAGTTCTTAATTGTTTGCCGCTTATTGATAGAATGCTATGTCGTATTAAGCATTGGAGTTCTAAACTGTTATCATATGCTGGTAGATTCCTCCTCGTCAAAAGCGTTTTGTTTGCTATCGCTAACTATTGGATGCATATTTTCCCTCTTCCTAAGAAAATCATTCAGCACATTGAGGGAATTTGCAGAAAATTTCTTTGGTCAGGTAGAGTAGATAATAGCAAGAAAGCCCCTGTTTCTTGGGACCAAATTTGTAGACCTAAAGTGGAGGGAGGACTTAACATGATTTTGCTTTATGAATGGAACAAAGCTTCGATAGGTAAATTGCTTTGGGACTTGAATGCTAAAAAAGATAGAATGCGGATTTCATGGATTCACCATTTTTATATGAAAGGTATGGATTGCATTGATTATATTCCTCCTTTCCATGCCTCTTAGATTGTGAAAGCGATATTTAAACATATGGAGGAATTGATGAGCTCGACGGTTTGGGATGAATTCCGGATTAGGGACGGTTACCGTACAAGAGACATGTATAAGATGCTTAGGGGGTGAAACCCAAGGTGAGGTGGAAAAAAGTCATCCTGGGTAATTGTGCTCGTCCTAGGGCCATTATCACTACTTGGATGGCACTCCTAGGTAGATTGCCTACTAAGGATAGATTGCGCAGGTTTGGTATCCAAAATGATGGTTTGTGTGTGTTTTGTGGAACAAATGAGGATATTCAACATGTCCTTTTTCAATGTGAGTTTGCGAGAAACATTTGGAACCAAGTTTTAGAGACATATGAGGAATACCGTTGGTCGACCATTTGGGTGTTGGCATGGGAGTGGATCATTAGTAATACTAAAGGCAGAAGTTTGAAGTGTAGGAAAGCTAAACTGATTGTTGCGGAAACCACCTATAGTATTTGGAATACCCGGAATATGATTATATTTCATAATCAGACGAAAGATTTTTTCCAATTGGAGGAGTTAAAGCATAGGATTGAAATGTGTTTGGGGAAAGTTAATATTAGTCCATGATTGTGATTAAGTGTCTAGTCTTCTAGTTTGTTGGATATTGTTGTCTCGGGCCTGGATCTTTGGATCGGCTTTGTATTAACTGTTTTTGGATTAATATATTTCCGTTTCTCCAAAAAAAATAAATGTAGGTTTTATTTTCCCCAATGTTTTTCTTTATCTTAAAAAGTTTCTGCATTTTGCTATCGATTAAAAAGAATTACAAAACTAAGGAATAAAATCGCTGGAAAAAAAGAAAAATTTCCTAAAAACCTTATATAATGGAAAATTAATTTTAAAATATTATAAGGTTTAAGAAGTTATTTAACCCTTAATTATATATCTTATAGAGTGTAGACGCATTTTTCTCTCCTTAAACAACTAAATCTTCAACTGAATAGATAATCTAAAAGGGAGGCTACAATCCATATCTAATAATAATCTAGATGAAAAACCATAATCCAATGGATAAGAACCAAATCTCTCACATTCGAAACAACTAAAAATAAATACCCTACCAAATTGTTATTCTCTGCATTATAAAAAACATATCCCTAATAATGGCGTACAAAATTTGCTTGCTCATTTTTTCCCTCAAACTCCCAACCCCCAAACTCTACCAATGATTCCTCAGAAAACAATCCTAGTATATATTCTATACACTCATATAACTCTTTTTCCAAGGTGGAGGCAACAACGAGTTTATGGTCTCTAACACAGCCACCAACAGTAACAATAGTGACAGATTGGTGATGCCAATGTCGTTATCTGCACAACCACCATCTGGTAGGTATGTGGATCATCATCAAGATCCATTGGAGGACCTTACCAAATCCTTCACCAAAAAACAAATGTGTAGACCCTTGGGCTCTAAGAACAAGCCTAAAACATGCACTATTATCAAGAAAGACACACAAAACATCATAGAGTGGGTAGGGCTTGAGATCCCAATAAGAAAAGATATTATAGTGAATATAATAAATTTCGATCAACAACTTCAACATAACATAATTGTTTCGGGGGTTTCGGTATTATCTCTAACGTTACCATTCTTGATCCAGTATCCTGTGACCCATTATTATCCGTCGAAGGACCCATACATATGACATCTTTATTTGGAACATATATAAATCCAAATTTTCCATGTTCTCCTTCACAGTTCATATCTCATCCACCATGTTCCTCTTTTACCGTATACTTGTCTAGTCCTGAAGTATATGTGTATTGAGGCGTTGTTGGTGGAAAGATTTCCTTTGGTAGTGTTATTTTTTTAATGCCACTCTTTCTAGGAAAACAACGTTCCACATGGTAGTCTTCATCAGTAGAAAAGTTTGACAAATTAAAGAAGGTGGACAAACACATGTTGTTGTTGTCATCACCGATGTTAGCTAAGTAGAACATGAGTCTGGCAACAACAACAACAATAATTATTTGCATACGCCCACAAACTTCAATGGTGTACATGCTAATTCAACTAAGATGAATTATCAACTTCCCTCTCACTATCTTCCAATGATGGGAATGATATTGATGAGAACATAATCTTGTGGAACTACACCAATAATCTTGATAACTACTAGATAACCAAAGACTCTTATGCATTCCACATTATTGTATTAGTCCTTTAAAAGTTCAAACATAATAAATTAATTAATTTTTTATGTCTTTTTAAGTGACGTTAAATTTTATGTTATATTACTTCTCTACTTATTTCTTTTTACCATTACACGTCTACTTTCTTTTAGCATGTTCAAACAAGAAAATCTAAATTTATTATTATTTAAAAACAATTATGAAATCTATTTAGTCAACAAATAAAAAAATTTAGGCAAGTATTAAACATTTTTATTTTAAATTCAATTCAATAAGACTTAAAAATGAGTAATTTTGTTTTCAAACAAAGACTTTGATATAAAAATTATATATATAATCTCTATAATATAATTTTTTTCTCTCTCCTCATTTAATTATGATATAAAATATAAGATTTAATATTTTTTTGTCTTATAAATATAATAAATTACATTTTAAGTCTCTTTAAAAATAAATGTAGGTTTTATTTTCCCCAATGTTTTTCTTTATCTTAGAAAGTTTCTGCATTTTGCTATCGATTAAAAAGAATTACAAAACTAAGGAATAAAATTACTAGCAAAAAAGAAAAATTTCCTAAAAACCTTATATAATGGAAAATTAATTTTAAAATATTATAAGGATTAAGAAGTTATTTAACCCTTAATTATATATCTTATAGAGTGTAGATGCATTTTTCTCTCCTTAAACAACTAAATCTTCAACTGAATATATAATCTAAAAGGGAGGCTACAATCCAGATCTAATAATAATCTAGATGAAAAACCATAATTCAATGGATAAGAACCAAATCTCTCACATTCGAAACAACTATAAATAAATACCCTACCACATTGTTATTCTCTGCATTATAAAAAACATATCCCTAATAATGGCGCACAATATTTGCTTGCTCATTTTTTCCCTCAAACTCCAAACCCCCAAACTCTACCAATGATTCCTCAGAAAACAATCCTAGTATATTTTCTATACACTCAGATAACTCTTTTTCCAAGGTGGAGGCAACAACGAGTTTATGGTCTCTAACACCGCCACCAACAGTAACAATAGTGACAGATTGGTGATGCCAATGTCGTTATCTTCACAACCACAATCTGGTAGGTATGTGGATCATCATCAAGATCCATTGGAGGACCTTACCAAATCCTTCTCTAAAAAAAAAGGGTAGACCCTTGGGCTCTAAGAACAAGCCCAAAACATGCACTATTATCGAGGAAGACACACAAAACTTCATAGAGTGGGTAGGGCTTGAGATCCCAATAAGAGAATATATTATAGTGAATATAATAAAATTCGATCAACAATTTCAACATAACATAATTGTATCGGGGGTTTCGGTCTTATCTCTAACGTTACCATTCTTGATCCAGTATCCTGTGACCCATTATTATCCATCGAAGGACCCATACATATGACATCTTTATTTGGAACATATATAAATCCAAATTTTCCATGTTCTCCTTCACAGTTCATATCTCATTCACCATGTTACTCTTTTACCGTATACTTGTCTAGTCCTGAAGTATATGTGTATTGAGGCGTTGTTGGTGGAAAGATTTCCTTTGGTAGTTTTATTTTTTTAATGCCACTCTTTCTAGGAAAACAACGTTTCACATGGTAGTCTTCATCGGTAGAAAAGTTTGACAAATTAAAGAAGGTGGACAAACACATGTTGTTGTTGTCATCACCGATGTTAGCTAAGTAGAACATGAGTCTGGAAACAACAACAACAATAATTGTTTACATAAGCCCACAAACTTCAATGGTGTACATGCTAATTCAACTAAGATGAATTATCAACTTTCCTCTCACTATCTTCCAATGATGGGAATGATATTGATGAGAACATAATCTTGTGGAACTACACCAATCATCTTGATAACTACTAGATAACCAAAGACTCTTATGCATTCCACTTTATTGTATTAGTCCTTTAAAAGTTCAAACAAAATAAATAAATTAATTTTTTATGTCTTTTTAAGTGACGTTAAATTTTATGTTATATTACTTCTCTACTTATTTCTTTCTACCATTACACGTCTACTTTCTTTTAGCATGTTCAAACAAGAAAATCTAAATTTATTTTAAAAATTATATGAAATCTATTTAGTCAACAAATAAAAAAATTTAGGCAAGTATTAAACATTTTTATTTTAAATTCAATTCAATAAGACTTAAAAATGAGTAATTTTGTTTTCAAACAAAGACTTTGATATAAAAATTATATATATAATCTCTATAATATAATTTTTTTCTCTCTCCTCATTTAATTATGATATAATATATAAAACTTAATATTTTTTTGTCTTATAGATATAATAAATTACATTTTAAGTCTCTTTAAAAATAAATGGAGGTTTTATTTTCCCCAATGTTTTTCTTTATCTTAGAAAGTTTCTGCATTTTGCAATCGATTAAAAAGAATTACAAAACCAAGGAATAAAATTACTAGCAAAAAAGAAAAATTTCCTAAAAACCTTATATAATGGAAAATAAATTTTAAAATATTATAAGGATTAAGAAGTTATTTAACCCTTAATTATATATCTTATAGAGTGTAGACGTATTTTTCTCTCCTTAAACCACTAAATTTTCTACTGAATAGATAATCTAGAAGGGAGGCTTCAATCCATATCTAATAATAATCTAGATGAAAATCCATAATCCAATGAATAAGAACCAAATCTCTCACATTCGAAACAACTATAAATAAATACCCTACCACATTGTTATTCTCTGCATTATAAAAAACATATCCCTATTAATGGCGCACAAAATTTACTTGCTCATTTTTTCCCTCAAACTCCAAACCCCCAAACTCTACCAATGATTCCTCAGAAAACAATCCAAGTATATTTTCTATACACTCAGATAACTCTTTTTCCAAGGTGGAGGCAACAGCGAGTTTATGGTCTCTAACACCGCCACCAACAGTAACAATAGTGACAGATTGGTGATGCCAATCTCGTCATCTGCACAACCATCATCTGGTAGGTATGTGGATCATCATCAAGATCCATTGGAGGACCTTACCAAATCCTTCTCTAAAAAACAAATGGGTAGACCCTTGGGCTCTAAGAACAAGCCCAAAACATGCATTATTATCGAGGAAGACACACAAAACTTCATAGAGTGGGTAGGGCTTGAGATCCCAATAAGAGAAGATATTATAGTGAATATAATAAAATTCGATCAATAACTTCAACATAACATAATTGTTTCGGGGGTTTCGGTCTTATCTCTAACGTTACCATTCTTGATCCAGTATCCTGTGACCCATTATTATCCATCGAAGAACCCAAACATATGACATCTTTATTTGGAACATATATAAATCCAAATTTTCCATGTTCTCCTTCACAGTTCATATCTCATCCACCATGTTCCTCTTTTAACGTATACTTGTCTAGTCCTAAAGTATATGTGTATTGAGGCGTTGGTGGTGGAAAGATTACCTTTGGTAGTGTTATTTTTTTAATGCCACTCTTTCTAGGAAAACAACGTTCCACATGGTAGTCTTCATCAGTAGAAAAGTTTGAGAAATTAAAGAAGGTGGACAACCACATGTTGATGTTGTCATCATCAATGTTAGCTAAGTAGAACATGAGTCTGGCAACAACAACAACAACAATTGTTTACATATGCCCACAAACTTCAATGGTGTACATGCTAATTCAACTAAGATGAATTATCAACTTCCCTCTCACTATCTTCCAATGATGGGAATGATATTGATGAGAACATAATCTTGTGGAACTACA
The DNA here is from genome assembly GCA_948472305.1 of Vicia faba. Taxonomy (NCBI): domain Eukaryota; kingdom Viridiplantae; phylum Streptophyta; class Magnoliopsida; order Fabales; family Fabaceae; genus Vicia; species Vicia faba. The sequence continues at coordinate 178,267,179 of OX451735.1, read as the reverse complement.
CCAATCATCTTGATAACTACTAGATAACCAAAGACTCTTATGCATTCAAGTTTATTGTATTAGTCCTTTAAAAGTTCTAACAAAATAAATTAGTTAATTTTTTATGTCTTCTTAAGTGACGTTAAATTTTATGTTATATTACATCTCTACTTATTTCTTTCTACCATTACACGCCTACTTTCGTTTAACATGTTCAAACAAGAAAATCTAAATTTATTATTATTTAAAGACAATTACGAAATCTGTTTAGTCAACAAATAAGAAAATTTAGGCAAATATGAAACAAAGACTTTAATATAAAAATTATATATATAATCTCTATAATATATTTTTTTCTCTCTCTCCTCATTTAATTATGATATAAATTATAAGATTTAATATTTTTTTGGTCTTATAAATATAATAAATTACATTTTAAGTCTCTTTAAAAATAAATGTATGTTTTATTTTCCCCAATGTTTTTCTTTATCTTAAAAAGTTTCTGCATTTTGCTATCGGTTGAAAAGAGTTACAAAACCAAGGAATAAAATCAGTGGCAAAAAAGAAAAAGTTCCTAAAAAACTTATATAACGGAAAATTAATTTTAAAATATTATAAGGATTAAGAAGTTATGTAACCCTTAATTATATATCTTTTAGAGTGTAGACGTATTTTTCTCTCCTTAAACAACTAAATTTTCTACTGAATAGATAATCTAGAAGGGAGGCTACAATCCATATCTAATAATAATCTAGATGAAAATCCATAATCCAATGGATAAGAACCAAATCCCTCACATTTGAAACAACTATAAATAAATACCCTCACACATTGTTATTCTCTGCATTATAAAAAACATATCCCTAATAATGGCGCACAAAATTTGCTTGCTCATTTTTTCCCTCAAACTCCAAACCCCCAAACTCTACCAATGATTCCTCAGAAAACAATCCTAGTATATTTTCTATACACTCAGATAACTCTTTTTCCAAGGTGGAGGCAACAACGAGTTTATGGTCTCTAACACCGCCACCAACAGTAACAATAGTGACAGATTGGTGATGCCAATGTCGTCATCTGCATAACCACCATCTGGTAGGTATGTGGATCATCATCAAGATCCATTGGAGGACCTTACCAAATCCTTCACTAAAAAACAAATGGGTAGACCCTTGGGCTCTAAGAACAAGCCCAAAACATGCATTATTATCGAGGAAGACACACAAAACTTCATAGAGTGGGTAGGGCTTGAGATCCCAATAAGAGAAGATATTATAGTGAATATAATAAAATTCAATCAACAACTTCAACATAACATAATTGTTTCGGGGGTTTCGGTCTTATCTCTAACGTTACCATTCTTGATCCAGTATCCTGTGACCCATTATTATCCATCGAAGAACCCAAACATATGACATCTTTATTTGGAACATATATAAATCCAAATTTTCCATGTTCTCCTTCACAGTTCATATCTCATCCACCATGTTCCTCTTTTAACGTATACTTGTCTAGTCCTAAAGTATATGTGTGTTGAGGCGTTGGTGGTGGAAAGATTACCTTTGGTAGTGTTATTTTTTTAATGCCACTCTTTCTAGGAAAACAACGTTCCACATGGTAGTCTTCATCAGTAGAAAAGTTTGAGAAATTAAAGAAGGTGGACAACCACATGTTGATGTTGTCATCACCAATGTTAGCTAAGTAGAACATGAGTCTGGCAACAACAACAACAACAATTGTTTACATACGCCCACAAACATCAATGGTGTACATGCTAATTCAACTAAGATGAATTATCAACTTCCCTCTCACTATCTTCCAATGATGGGAATGATATTGATGAGAACATAATCTTGTGGAACTACACCAATCATCTTGATAACTACTAGATAACCAAAGACTCTTATGCATTCAACTTTATTGTATTAGTCCTTTAAAAGTTCTAACAAAATAAATTAGTTAATTTTTTATGTCTTCTTAAGTGACGTTAAATTTTATGTTATATTACATCTCTACTTATTTCTTTCTACCATTACACGCCTACTTTCGTTTAACATGTTCAAACAAGAAAATCTAAATTTATTATTATTTAAAGACAATTACGAAATCTCTTTAGTCAACAAATAAGAAAATTTAGGCAAATATGAAACAAAGACTTTGATATAAAAATTATATATATAATCTCTATAATATATTTTTTTCTCTCTCTACTCATTTAATTATGATATAAATTATAAGATTTAATATTTTTTTGGTCTTATAAATATAATAAATTACATTTTAAGTCTCTTTAAAAATAAATGTATGTTTTATTTTCCTCAATGTTTTTCTTTATCTTAAAAAGTTTCTGCATTTTGCTATCGGTGGAAAAGAGTTACAAAACCAAGGAATAAAATCAGTGGCAAAAAAGAAAAAGTTCCTAAAAAACTTATATAACGGAAAATTAATTTTAAAATATTATAAGGATTAAGAAGTTATGTAACCCTTAATTATATATCTTTTAGAGTGTAGACGTATTTTTCTCTCCTTAAACAACTAAATTTTCTACTGAATAGATAATCTAGAAGGGAGGCTACAATCCATATCTAATAATAATCTAGATGAAAATCCATAATCCAATGGATAAGAACCAAATCTCTCACATTCTAAACAACTATAAATAAATACCCTCACACATTGTTATTCTCTGCATTATAAAAAACTTATCACTAATAATGGCGCACAAAATTTGCTTGCTCATTTTTTCCCTCAAACTCCAAACCCCCAAACTCTACCAATGATTCCTCAGAAAACAATCCTAGTATATTTTCTATACACCCAGATAACTCTTTTTCCAAAGTGGAGGCCACAACGAGTTTATGGTCTCTAACACCGCCACCAAGAGTAACAATAGTGACACATTGGTGATGCCAATGTCGTCATCTGCACAACCACCATCTGGTAGGTATGTGGATCATCATCAAGATCCATTGGAGGACCTTACCAAATCCTTCTCTAAAAAACAAATGGGTAGACCCTTGGGCTCTAAGAACAAGCCCAAAACATGCATTATTATCGAGGAAGACACACAAAATTTCATAGAGTGGGTAGGGCTTGAGATCCCCATAAGAGAAGAAATTATAGTGAATATAATAAAATTCGATCAACAACTTCAACATAACATAATTGTTTCGGGGGTTTCGGTCTTATCTCTAACATTACCATTCTTGATCCAGTATCCTGTGACCCATTATTATCCATCGAAGAACCCATACACATGACATCTTTATTTGGAACATATATAAATCCAAATTTTCCATGTTCTCCTTCACAGTTCATATCTCATCCACCATGTTCCTCTTTTAACGTATACTTGTCCAGTACTAAAGTATATGTGTATTGAGGCATTGGTGGTGGAAAGATTACCTTTGGTAGTGTTATTTTTTTAATGCCACTCTTTCTAGGAAAACAACGTTCCACATGGTAGTCTTCATCAGTAGAAAAGTTTGAGAAATTAAAGAAGGTGGACAAACACATGTTGATGTTGTCATCACCAATGTTAGCTAAGTAGAACATGAGTCTGGCAACAACAACAACAACAATTGTTTACATTTGCCCACAAACTTCAATAGTGTACATGCCAATTTAACTAAGATGAATTATCAACTTCCCTCTCACTATCTTCCAATGATGGGAATGATATTGATGAGAACATAATCTTGTGGAACTACACCAATCATCTTGATAACTACTAGATAACCAAAGACTATTATGCATTCAACTTTATTGTATTAGTCCTTTAAAAGATCAAACAAAATAAATTAGTTAATTTTTTATGTCTTCTTAAGTGACGTTAAATTTTATGTTATATTACATCTCTACTTATTTCTTTCTACCATTACACGCCTACTTTCGTTTAACATGTTCAAACAAGAAAATCTATATTTATTATTATTTAAAAACAATTATGAAATCTACTTAGTCAAAAAATAAAAAAATTTAGGCAAATATCAAACAAAGACTTTGATATAAAAATTATATATATAATTTCTATAATATATTTTTTTCTCTCTCTCTCCTCATTTAATTATGATATAAAGTATAAGATTTAATATTTTTTTTGTCTTATAAATATAATAAATTACATTTTAAGTCTCTTTAAAAATAAATGTATGTTTTATTTTCCCCAATGTTTTTCTTTATCTTAAAAAGTTTCTGCATTTTGCTATCGGTGGAAAAGAGTTACAAAACCAAGAAATAAAATCAGTGGCAAAAAAGAAAAAGTTCCTAAAAAACTTATATAACAGAAAATTAATTTTAAAATATTATAAGGATTAAGAAGTTATGTAACCCTTAATTATATATCTTTTAGAGTGTAGACGTATTTTTCTCTCCTTAAACAACTAAATTTTCTACTAAATAGATAATCTAGAAGGGAGGCTACAATCCATATCTAATAATAATCTAGATGAAAATCCATAATCCAATGGATAAGAACCAAATCCCTCACATTCGAAACAACTATAAATAAATACCCTCACACATTGTTATTCTCTGCATTATAAAAAACATATCCCTAATAATGGCGCACAAAATTTTCTTGCTCATTTTTTCCCTCAAACTCCAAACCCCCAAACTCTACCAATGATTCCTCAGAAAACAATCCTAGTATATTTTCTATACACTCAGATAACTCTTTTTCCAAGTTTGAGGCAACAGCGAGTTTATGGTCTCTAACACCGCCACCAACAGTAACAATAGTGACAGATTGGTGATGCCAATGTCGTCATCTGCACAACCACCATCTGGTAGGTATGTGGATCATCATCAAGATCCATTGGAGGACCTTACCAAATCCTTCTCTAAAAAACAAATGGGTAGACCCTTGGGCTCTAAGAACAAGCCCAAAACATGCATTATTATCGAGGAAGACACACAAAATTTCATAGAGTGGGTAGGGCTTGAGATCCCAATAAGAGAAGATATTATAGTGAATATAATAAAATTCGATCAACAACTTCAACATAACATAATTGATTCGGGGGTTTCGGTCTTATCTCTAACGTTACCATTCTTGATCCAGTATCCTGTGACCCATTATTATCCATCGAAGAACCCATACACATGACATCTTTATTTGGAACATATATAAATCCAAAGTTTCCATGTTCTCCTTCACAGTTCATATCTCATCCACCATGTTCCTCTTTTAACGATACTTGTCTAGTCCTAAGGTATATGTGTATTGAGGCGTTGGTGGTGGAAAGATTACCTTTGGTAGTGTTATTTTTTTAATGCCACTCTTTCTAGGAAAACAACGTTCCACATGGTAGTCTTCATCAGTAGAAAAGTTTTAGAAATTAAAGAAGGTGGACAAACACATGTTGATGTTGTCATCACCAATGTTAGCTAAGTAGAACATGAGTCTGGCAACAACAACAACAACAATTGTTTACATTTGCCCACAAACTTCAATGGTGTACATGCCAATTCAACTAAGATGAATTATCAACTTCCCTCTCACTATCTTCTAATGATGGGAATGATATTGATGAGAACATAATCTTGTGGAACTACACCAATCATCTTGATAACTACTAGATAACCAAAGACTCTTATGCATTCAACTTTATTGTATTAGTCCTTTAAAAGATCAAACAAAATAAATTAGTTAATTTTTTATGTCTTCTTAAGTGACGTTAAATTTTATGTTATATTACATCTCTACTTATTTCTTTCTACCATTACACGCCTACTTTCGTTTAACATGTTCAAACAAGAAAATCTAAATTTATTATTATTTAAAAACAATTATGAAATCTACTTAGTCAACAAATAAAAAAATTTAGGCAAATATCAAACAAAGACTTTGATATAAAAATTATATATATAATCTCTATAATATATTTTTTTCTCTCTCTCCTCATTTAATTATGATATAAAGTATAAGATTTAATATTTTTTTGGTCTTATAAATATAATAAATTACATTTTAAGTCTCTTTAAAAATAAATGTATGTTTTATTTTCCCCAATGTTTTTCTTTATCTTAAAAAGTTTCTGCATTTTGCTATCGGTGGAAAAAGAGTTACAAAACCAAGAAATAAAATCAGTGGCAAAAAAGAAAAAGTTCCTAAAAAACTTATATAACGGAAAATTAATTTTAAAATATTATAAGGATTAAGAAGTTATGTAACCCTTAATTATATATCTTTTAGAGTGTAGACGTATTTTTCTCTCCTTAAAAACCTAAATTTTCTACTGAATAGATAATCTAGAAGGGAGGCTACAATCCATATCTAATAATAATCTAGATGAAAATCCATAATCCAATGAATAAGAACCAAATCTCTCACATTCGAAACAACTATAAATAAATACCCTCACACATTGTTATTCTCTGCATTATAAAAAACATATCCCTAATAATGGTGCCCAAAATTTGCTTGCTCATTTTTTCCCTCAAACTCCAAACCCCCAAACTCTACCAATGATTCCTCAGAAAAAATCCTAGTATATTTTCTATACACTCAGATAACTCTTTTTCCAAGGTGGAGGCAACAACGAGTTTATGGTCTCTAACACCGCCACCAACAATAACAATAGTGACACATTGGTGATGCCAATGTCGTCATCTGCAAAACCACCATCTGGTAGGTATGTGGATCATCATCAAGATCCATTGGAGGACCTTACCAAATCCTTCTCTAAAAAACAAATGGGTAGACCCTTGGGCTCTAACAACAAGCCCAAAACATGCATTATTATCGAGGAAGACACACAAAACTTCATAGAGTGGGTAGGGCTTGAGATCCCAATAAGAGAAGATATTATAGTGAATATAATAAAATTCGATCAACAACTTCAACATAACATAATTGTTTCGGGGGTTTCTGTCTTATCTCTAACGTTACCATTCTTGATCCAGTATCCTGTGACCCATTATTATCCATCGAAGAACCCATACATATGACATCTTTATTTGGAATATATATAAATCCAAATTTTCCATGTTCTCCTTCACAGTTCATATCTCATCCACCATGTTCCTCTTTTAACGTATACTTGTCTAGTCCTGAAGTATATGTGTTTTGAGCCGTTGGTGGTGGAAAGATTACCTTTGGTAGTGTTATTTTTTTAATGCCACTCTTTCTAGGAAAACAACGTTCCACATGGTAGTCTTCATCAGTAGAAAAGTTTGAGAAATTAAAGAATGTGGACAAACACATGTTGATGTTGTCATCACCAATGTTAGCTAAGTAGAACATGAGTCTGGCAACAACAAAAACAACAATTGTTTACATACGCCCACAAACTTCAATGGTGTACATGCTAATTCAACTAAGATGAATTATCAACTTCCCTCTCACTATCTTCCAATGATGGGAATGATATTGATGAGAACATAATCTTGTGGAACTGCACCAATCATCTTGATAACTACTAGATAACCAAAGACTCTTATGAATTCAACTTTATTGTATTAGTCCTTTAAAAGTTCAAACAAAATAAATTAGTTAATTTTTTATGTCTTCTTAAGTGACATTAAATTTTATGTTATATTACATCTCTACTTATTTCTTTCTACCATTACACGCCTACTTTCGTTTAACATGTTCAAGCAAGAAAATCTAAATTTATTATTATTTAAAAACAATTATGAAATCTATTTAGTCAACAAATAAAAAAAATTTAGGCAAATATCAAACAAAGACTTTGATATAAAAATTATATATATAATCTCTATAATATATGTTTTTCTCTCTCTCCTCATTTAATTATGATATAAAGTATAAGATTTAATATTTTTTTGGTCTTATAAATATAATAAATTTTATTTTAAGTCTCTTTAAAAATAAATGTATGTTTTATTTTCCCCAATGTTTTTCTTTATCTTAAAAAGTTTCTGCATTTTGCTATCGGTGGAAAAGAGTTACAAAACCAAGGAATAAAATCAGTGGCAAAAAAGAAAAAGTTCCTAAAAAACTTATATAACGGAAAATTAATTTTAAAATATTATAAGGATTAAGAAGTTATGTAACCCTTAATTATATATCTTTTAGAGTGTAGACGTATTTTTCTCTCCTTAAACAACTAAATTTTCTACTGAATAGATAATCTAGAAGGGAGGCTACAATCCATATCTAATAATAATCTAGATGAAAATCCATAATCCAATGGATAAGAACCAAATCTCTCACATTCGAAACAACTATAAATAAATACCCTCACACATTGTTATTCTCTGCATTATAAAAAACATATCCCTAATAATGGCGCACAAAATTTGCTTGCTCATTTTTTCCCTCAAACTCCAAACCCCCAAACTCTACCAATGATTCCTCAGAAAACAATCCTAGTATATTTTCTATACACTCAGATAACTCTTTTTCCAAGGTGGAGGCAACAGCGAGTTTATGGTCTCTAACACCGCCACCAACAATAACAATAGTGACACATTGGTGATGCCAATGTCGTCATCTGCACAACCACCATCTGGTAGGTATGTGGATCATCATCAAGATCCATTGGAGGACCTTACCAAATCCTTCTCTAAAAAACAAATGGGTAGACCCTTGGGTTCTAAGAACAAGCCCAAAACATGCATTATTATCGAGGAAGACACACAAAACTTCATAGAGTGGGTAGGGCTTAAGATCTCAATAAGAGAAGATATTATAGTGAATATAATAAAATTCGATCAACAACTTCAACATAACATAATTGTTTCGGGGGTTTCGGTCTTATCTCTAACGTTACCATTCTTGATCCAGTATCCTGGGACCCATTATTATCCATCGAAGAAGCCATACATATGACATCTTTATTTGGAACATATATAAATCCAAATTTTCCATGTTCTCCTTCACAGTTCATATCTCATCCACCATGTTCCTCTTTTAACGTATACTTGTCTAGTCCTAAAGTATATGTGTATTGAGGCGTTGGTGGTGGAAAGATTACCTTTGGTAGTGTTATTTTTTTAATGCCACTCTTTCTAGGAAAACAACGTTCCACATGGTAGTCTTCATGAGTAGAAAAGTTTGAGAAATTAAAGAAGGTGGACAAACACATGTTGATGTTGTCATCACCAATGTTAGCTAAGTAGAACATGAGTCTGGAAACAACAACAACAACAATTGTTTACATACGCCTACAAACTTCAATGGTGTACATGCTAATTCAACTAAGATGAATTATAACCTTCCCTCTCACTATCTTCCAATGATGGGAATGATATTGATGAGAACATAATCTTGTGGAACTACACCAATCATCTTGATAACTACTAGATAACCAAAGACTCTTATGCATTCAACTTTATTGTATTAGTCCTTTAAAAGTTCAAACAAAATAAATTAGTTAATTTTTTATGTCTTCTTAAGTGACGTTAAATTTTATGTTATATTACATCTCTACTTATTTCTTTCTACCATTACACGCCTACTTTCGTTTAACATGTTCAAACAGGAAAATCTAAATTTATTATTATTTAAAAACAATTATGAAATCTATTTAATCAACAAATAAAAAATTTTTAGGCAAATATCAAACAAAGACTTTGATATAAAAATTATATATATAATCTCTATGATATATGTTTTTCTCTCTCTCCTCATTTAATTATGATATAAAGTATAAGATTTAATATTTTTTTGGTTTGATAAATATAATAAATTACATTTTAAGTCTCTTTAAAAATAAATGTATGTTTTATTTTCCCCAATGTTTTTCTTTATCTTAAAAAGTTTCTTCATTTTGCTATCGGTGGAAAAGAGTTACAAAACCAAGGAATAAAATCAGTGGCAAAAAAGAAAAAGTTCCTAAAAAACTTATATAATGGAAAATTAATTTTAAAATATTATAAGGATTAAGAAGTTATGTAACCCTTAATTATATATCTTTTAGAGTGTAGACGTATTTTTCTCTTCTTAAACAACTAAATTTTCTACTGAATAGATAATCTAGAAGGAAGGCTACAATTCATATCTAATAATAATCTAGATGAAAATCCATAATCCAATGGATAAGAACCAAATCTCTCACATTCGAAACAACTATAAATAAATACCCTCACACATTGTTATTCTCTGCATTATAAAAAACATATCCCTAATAATGGCGCACAAAATTTGCTTGCTCATTTTTTCCCTCAAACTCCAAACCCCCAAACTCTACCAATGATTCCTCAGAAAACAATCCTAGTATGTTTTCTATAGACTCAGATAACTCTTTTTCCTGGGTGGAGGCAACAACGAGTTTATGGTCTCTAACACCGCCACCAACAATAATAATAGTGACATATTGGTGATGCCAATGTTGTCATCTGCACAACCACCATCTAGTAGGTATGTGGATCATCATCAAGATCCATTGGAGGACCTTACCAAATCCTTCTCTAAAAAACAAATGGGTAGACCCTTGGGCTCTAAGAACAAGCCCAAAACATGCATTATTATCGAGGAAGACACACAAAACTTCATAGAGTGGGTAGGGCTTGAGATCCCAATAAGAGAAGATATTATAGTGAATATAATAAAATTCGATCAACAATTTCAACATAACATAATTGTTTCGGGGGTTTCGGTCTTATCTCTAACGTTACCATTCTTGATCCAGTATCCTGGGACCCATTATTATCCATCGAAGAACCCATACATATGACATCTTTATTTGGAACATATATAAATCCAAATTTTCCATGTTCTCCTTCACAGTTCATATCTCATCCACCATGTTCCTCTTTTAACGTATACTTGTCTAGTCCTAAAGTATATGTGTATTGAGGCGTTGGTGGTGGAAAGATTACCTTTGGTAGTGTTATTTTTTTAATGCCACTCTTTCTAGGAAAACAACGTTCCACATGGTAGTCTTCATCAGTAGAAAAGTTTGAGAAATTAAAGAAGGTGGACAAACACATGTTGATGTTGTCATCACCAATGTTAGCTAAGTAGAACATGAGTCTGGCAACAACAACAACAACAATTGTTTACATACGCCCACAAACTTCAATGGTGTACATGCTAATTCAACTAAGATGAATTATCAACTTTCCTCTCACTATCTTCCAATGATGGGAATGATATTGATGAGAACATAATCTTGTGGAACTACACCAATCATCTTGATAACTACTAGATAACCAAAGACTCTTATGCATTCAAGTTTATTGTATTAGTCCTTTAAAAGTTCAAACAAAATAAATTAGTTAATTTTTTATGTCTTCTTAAGTGACGTTAAATTTTATGTTATATTACATCTCTACTTATATCTTTCTACCATTACACGCCTACTTTCGTTTAACATGTTCAAACAAGAAAATCTAAATTTATTATTATTTAAAAACAATTATGAAATCTATTTAGTCAACAAATAAAAAAATTTTAGGCAAATATCAAACAAAGACTTTGATATAAAAATTATATATATAATCTCTATAATATATGTTTTTCTCTCTCTCCTCATTTAATTATGATATAAAGTATAAGATTTAATATTTTTTTGGTCTTATAAATATAATAAATTACATTTTAAGTCTCTCTAAAAATAAATGTATGTTTTATTTTCCCCAATGTTTTTCTTTATCTTAAAAAGTTTCTGCATTTTGCTATCGGTGGAAAAGAGTTACAAAACCAAGGAATAAAATCAGTGGCAAAAAAGAAAAAGTTCCTAAAAAACTTATATAACGGAAAATTAATTTTAAAATATTATAAGGATTAAGAAGTTATGTAGCCCTTAATTATATATCTTTTAGAGTGTAGACGTATTTTTCTCTCCTTAAACAACTAAATTTTCTACTGAATAGATAATCTAGAAGGGAGGCTACAATCCATATGTAATAATAATCTAGATGAAAATCCATAATCCAATGGATAAGAACCAAATCTCTCACATTCGAAACAACTATAAATAAATACTGTCACACATTGTTATTCTCTGCATTATAAAAAACATATCCCTAATAATGGCGCACAAAATTTGCTTGCTCATTTTTTCCCTCAAATTCCAAACCCCCAAACTCTACCAATGATTCCTCAGAAAACAATCCTAGTATATTTTCTATACACTCAGATAACTCTTTTTCCAAGGTGGAGGCAACAGCGAGTTTATGGTCTCTAACACCGCCACCAACAATAACAATAGTGACACATTGGTGATGCCAATGTCGTCATCTGCACAACCACCATCTGGTAGATATGTGGATCATCATCAAGATCCATTGGAGGACCTTACCAAATCCTTCTCTAAAAAACAAATGGGTAGACCCTTGGGATCTAAGAACAAGCCCAAAACATGCATTGTTATCGAGGAAGACACACAAAACTTCATAGAGTGCGTAGGGCTTGAGATCCCAATAAGAGAAGATATTATAGTGAATATAATAAAATTCGATCAACAACTTCAACATAACATAATTGTTTCGGGGGTTTCGGTCTTATCTCTAACGTTACCATTCTTGATCCAGTATCCTGGGACCCATTATTATCCAAGAACCCATACATATGACATCTTTATTTGGAACATATATAAATCCAAATTTTCCATGTTCTCCTTCACAGTTCATATCTCATCCACCATGTTCCTCTTTTAACGTATACTTGTCTAGTCCTAAAGTATATGTGTATTGAGGCGTTGGTGGTGGAAAGATTACCTTTGGTAGTGTTATTTTTTTAATGCCACTCTTTCTAGGAAAACGACGTTCCACATGGTAGTCTTCATCAGTAGAAAAGTTTGAGAAATTAAAGAAGGTGGACAAACACATGTTGATGTTGTCATCACCAATGTTAGCTAAGTAGAACATGAGTCTGGCAACAACAACAACAACAATTGTTTACATACGCCCACAAACTTCAATGGTGTACATGCTAATTCAACTAAGATGAATTATCAACTTCCCTCTCACTATCTTCCAATGATGGGAATGATATTGATGAGAACATAATCTTGTGGAACTACACCAATCATCTTGATAACTACTAGATAACCAAAGACTCTTATGCATTCAACTTTATTGTATTAGTCCTTTAAAAGTTCAAACAAAATAAATTAGTTAATTTTTTATGCCTTCTTAAGTGACGTTAAATTTTATGTTATATTACATCTCTACTTATTTCTTTCTACCATTACACGCCTACTTTCGTTTAACATGTTCAAACAAGAAAATCTAAATTTATTATTATTTAAAAACAATTATGAAATCTATTTAATCAACAAATAAAAAAATTTTAGGCAAATATCAAACAAAGACTTTGATATAAAAATTATATATATAATCTCTATAATATATGTTTTTCTATCTCTCCTCATTTAATTATGATATAAAGTATAAGATTTAATATTTTTTTGGTTTGATAAATGTAATAAATTACATTTTAAGTCTCTTTAAAAATAAATGTATGTTTTATTTTCCCCAATGTTTTTCTTTATCTTAAAAAGTTTCTTCATTTTGCTATCGGTGGAAAAGAGTTACAAAACCAAGGAATAAAATCAGTGGCAAAAAAGAAAAAGTTCCTAAAAAACTTATATAATGGAAAATTAATTTTAAAATATTATAAGGATTAAGAAGTTATGTAACCCTTAATTATATATCTTTTAGAGTGTAGACGTATTTTTCTCTCCTTAAACAACTAAATTTTCTACTGAATAGATAATCTAGAAGGAAGGCTACAATCCATATCTAATAATAATCTAGATGAAAATCCATAATCCAATGGATAAGAACCAAATCTCTCACATTCGAAACAACTATAAATAAATACCCTCACACATTGTTATTCTCTGCATTATAAAAAACATATCCCTAATAATGGCGCACAAAATTTGCTTGCTCATTTTTTCCCTCAAACTCCAAACCCCCAAACTCTACCAATGATTCCTCAGAAAACAATCCTAGTATGTTTTCTATAGACTCAGATAACTCTTTTTCCTGGGTGGAGGCAACAACGAGTTTATGGTCTCTAACACCGCCACCAACAATAACAATAGTGACACATTGGTGATGCCAATGTCGTCATCTGCACAACCATCATCTAGTAGGTATGTGGATCATCATCAAGATCCATTGGAGGACCTTACCAAATCCTTCTCTAAAAAACAAATGGGTAGACCCTTGGGCTCTAAGAACAAGCCCAAAACATGCATTATTATCGAGGAAGACACACAAAACTTCATAGAGTGGGTAGGGCTTGAGATCCCAATAAGAGAAGATATTATAGTGAATATAATAAAGTTCGATCAACAATTTCAACATAACATAATTGTTTCGGGGGTTTCGGTCTTATCTCTAACGTTACCATTCTTGATCCAGTATCCTGGGACCCATTATTATCCATCGAAGAACCCATACATATGACATCTTTATTTGGAACATATATAAATCCAAATTTTCCATGTTCTCCTTCACAGTTCATATCTCATCCACCATGTTCCTCTTTTAACGTATACTTGTCTAGTCCTAAAGTATATGTGTATTGAGGAGTTGGTGGTGGAAAGATTACCTTTGGTAGTGTTATTTTTTTAATGCCACTCTTTCTAGGAAAACAACGTTCCACATGGTAGTCTTCATCAGTAGAAAAGTTTGAGAAATTAAAGAAGGTGGACAAACACATGTTGATGTTGTCATCACCAATGTTAGCTAAGTAGAACATGAGTCTGGCAACAACAACAACAACAATTGTTTACATACGCCCACAAACTTCAATGGTGTACATGCTAATTCAACTAAGATGAATTATCAACTTTCCTCTCACTATCTTCCAATGATGGGAATGATATTGATGAGAACATAATCTTGTGGAACTACACCAATCATCTTGATAACTACTAGATAACCAAAGACTCTTATGCATTCAAGTTTATTGTATTAGTCCTTTAAAAGTTCAAACAAAATAAATTAGTTAATTTTTTATGTCTTCTTAAGTGACGTTAAATTTTATGTTATATTACATCTCTACTTATTTCTTTCTACCATTACACGCCTACTTTCGTTTAACATGTTCAAACAAGAAAATCTAAATTTATTATTATTTAAAAACAATTATGAAATCTATTTAATCAACAAATAAAAAAATTTTAGGCAAATATCAAACAAAGACTTTGATATAAAAATTATATATATAATCTCTATAATATATGATTTTCTATCTCTCCTCATTTAATTATGATATAAAGTATAAGATTTAATATTTTTTTGGTTTGATAAATGTAATAAATTACATTTTAAGTCTCTTTAAAAATAAATGTATGTTTTATTTTCCCCAATGTTTTTCTTTATCTTAAAAAGTTTCTTCATTTTGCTATCGGTGGAAAAGAGTTACAAAACCAAGGAATAAAATCAGTGGCAAAAAAGAAAAAGTTCCTAAAAAACTTATATAATGGAAAATTAATTTTAAAATATTATAAGGATTAAGAAGTTATGTAACCCTTAATTATATATCTTTTAGAGTGTAGACGTATTTTTCTCTCCTTAAACAACTAAATTTTCTACTGAATAGATAATCTAGAAGGAAGGCTACAATCCATATCTAATAATAATCTAGATGAAAATCCATAATCCAATGGATAAGAACCAAATCTCTCACATTCGAAACAACTATAAATAAATACCCTCACACATTGTTATTCTCTGCATTATAAAAAACATATCCCTAATAATGGCGCACAAAATTTGCTTGCTCATTTTTTCCCTCAAACTCCAAACCCCCAAACTCTACCAATGATTCCTCAGAAAACAATCCTAGTATGTTTTCTATAGACTCAGATAACTCTTTTTCCTGGGTGGAGGCAACAACGAGTTTATGGTCTCTAACACCGCCACCAACAATAACAATAGTGACACATTGGTGATGCCAATGTCGTCATCTGCACAACCATCATCTAGTAGGTATGTGGATCATCATCAAGATCCATTGGAGGACCTTACCAAATCCTTCTCTAAAAAACAAATGGGTAGACCCTTGGGCTCTAAGAACAAGCCCAAAACATGCATTATTATCGAGGAAGACACACAAAACTTCATAGAGTGGGTAGGGCTTGAGATCCCAATAAGAGAAGATATTATAGTGAATATAATAAAGTTCGATCAACAATTTCAACATAACATAATTGTTTCGGGGGTTTCGGTCTTATCTCTAACGTTACCATTCTTGATCCAGTATCCTGGGACCCATTATTATCCATCGAAGAACCCATACATATGACATCTTTATTTGGAACATATATAAATCCAAATTTTCTATGTTCTCCTTCACAGTTCATATCTCATCCACCATGTTCCTCTTTTAACGTATACTTGTCTAGTCCTAAAGTATATGTGTATTGAGGAGTTGGTGGTGGAAAGATTACCTTTGGTAGTGTTATTTTTTTAATGCCACTCTTTCTAGGAAAACAACGTTCCACATGGTAGTCTTCATCAGTAGAAAAGTTTGAGAAATTAAAGAAGGTGGACAAACACATGTTGATGTTGTCATCACCAATGTTAGCTAAGTAGAACATGAGTCTGGCAACAACAACAACAACAATTGTTTACATACGCCCACAAACTTCAATGGTGTACATGCTAATTCAACTAAGATGAATTATCAACTTTCCTCTCACTATCTTCCAATGATGGGAATGATATTGATGAGAACATAATCTTGTGGAACTACACCAATCATCTTGATAACTACTAGATAACCAAAGACTCTTATGCATTCAAGTTTATTGTATTAGTCCTTTAAAAGTTCAAACAAAATAAATTAGTTAATTTTTTATGTCTTCTTAAGTGACGTTAAATTTTATGTTATATTACATCTCTACTTATTTCTTTCTACCATTACACGCCTACTTTCGTTTAACATGTTCAAACAAGAAAATCTAAATTTACTATTATTTAAAAACAATTATGAAATCTATTTAGTCAACAAATAAAAAAATTTTAGGCAAAGATCAAACAAAGACTTTGATATAAAAATTATATATATAATCTCTATAATATATGTTTTTCTCTCTCTCCTCATTTAATTATGATATAAAGTATAAGATTTAATATTTTTTTGGTCTTATAAATATAATAAATTACATTTTAAGTCTCTCTAAAAATAAATGTATGTTTTATTTTCCCCAATGTTTTTATTTATCTTAAAAAGTTTCTGCATTTTGCTATCGGTGGAAAAGAGTTACAAAACCAAGGAATAAAATCAGTGGCAAAAAAGAAAAAGTTCCTAAAAAACTTATATAACGGAAAATTAATTTTAAAATATTATAAGGATTAAGAAGTTATGTAGCCCTTAATTATATATCTTTTAGAGTGTAGACGTATTTTTCTCTCCTTAAACAACTAAATTTTCTACTGAATAGATAATCTAGAAGGGAGGCTACAATCCATATCTAATAATAATCTAGATGAAAATCCATAATCCAATGGATAAGAACCAAATCTCTCACATTCGAAACAACTATAAATAAATACCGTCACACATTGTTATTCTCTGCATTATAAAAAACATATCCCTAATAATGGCGCACAAAATTTGCTTGCTCATTTTTTCCCTCAAACTCCAAACCCCCAAACTCTACCAATGATTCCTCAGAAAACAATCCTATTATATTTTCTATACACTCAGATAACTCTTTTTCCAAGGTGGAGGCAACAGCGAGTTTATGGTCTCTAACACCGCCACCAACAATAACAATAGTGACACATTGGTGATGCCAATGTCGTCATCTGCACAACCACCATCTGGTAGATATGTGGATCATCATCAAGATCCATTGGAGGACCTTACCAAATCCTTCTCTAAAAAACAAATGGGTAGACCCTTGGGATCTAAGAACAAGCCCAAAACATGCATTATTATCGAGGAAGACACACAAAACTTCATAGAGTGGGTAGGGCTTGAGATCCCAATAAGAGAAGATATTATAGTGAATATAATAAAATTCGATCAACAACTTCAACATAACATAATTGTTTCGGGGGTTTCGGTCTTATCTCTAACGTTACCATTCTTGATCCAGTATCCTGGGACCCATTATTATCCATCGAAGAACCCATACATATGACATCTTTATTTGGAACATATATAAATCCAAATTTTCCATGTTCTCCTTCACAATTCATATCTCATCCACCATGTTCCTCTTTTAACGTATACTTGTCTAGTCCTAAAATATATGTGTATTGAGGCGTTGGTGGTGGAAAGATTACCTTTGGTAGTGTTATTTTTTTAATGCCACTCTTTCTAGGAAAACAACGTTCCACATGGTAGTCTTCATCAGTAGAAAAGTTTGAGAAATTAAAGAATGTGGACAAACACATGTTGATGTTGTCATGACCAATGTTAGCTAAGTAGAACATGAGTCTTGCAACAACAACAACAACAATTGTTTACATACGCCCACAAACTTCAATGGTGTACATGCTAATTCAACTAAGATGAATTATCAACTTCCCTCTCACTATCTTCCAATGATGGGAATGATATTGATGAGAACATAATCTTGTGGAACTACACCAATCATCTTGATAACTACTAGATAACCAAAGACTCTTATGCATTCAACTTTATTGTATTAGTCCTTTAAAAGTTCAAACAAAATAAATTAGTTAATTTTTTATGTCTTCTTAAGTGACGTTAAATTTTATGTTATACTACATCTCTACTTATTTCTTTCTACCATTACACGCCTACTTTCGTTTAACATGTTCAAACAAGAAAATCTAAAATTATTATTATTTAAAAACAATTATGAAATCTATTTAGTCAACAAATAAAAACAATTTAGGCAAATATCAAACAAAGACTTTGATATAAAAATTACATATATAATCTCTATAATATATGTTTTTCTCTCTCTCCTCATTTAATTATGATATAAAGTATAAGATTTAATATTTTTTGGGTCTTATAAATATAATAAATTACATTTTAAGTCTCTTTAAAAATAAATGTATGTTTTATTTTCCCCAATGTTTTTCTTTATCTTAAAATGTTTATGCATTTTGCTATC
Organism: Vicia faba; assembly: GCA_948472305.1. Lineage (NCBI taxonomy): Eukaryota > Viridiplantae > Streptophyta > Magnoliopsida > Fabales > Fabaceae > Vicia > Vicia faba. The sequence goes on along the minus strand of OX451735.1, from coordinate 178,248,229 downwards.
AGTGGAAAAGAGTTACAAAACCAAGGAATAAAATCAGTGGCAAAAAAGAAAAAGTTCCTAAAAAACTTATATAACGGAAAATTAATTTTAAAATATTATAAGGATTAAGAAGTTATGTAACCCTTAATTATATATCTTTTAGAGTGTAGACGTATTTTTCTCTCCTTAAACAACTAAATTTTCTACTGAATAGATAATCTAGAAGGGAGGCTACAATCCATATCTAATAATAATCTAGATGAAAATCCATAATCCAATGGATAAGAACCAAATCTCTCACATTCGAAACAACTATAAATAAATACCCTCACACATTGTTATTCTCTGCATTATAAAAAACATATCCCTAATAATGGCGCACAAAATTTGCTTGCTCATTTTTTCCCTCAAACTCCAAACCCCCAAACTCTACCAATGATTCCTCAGAAAACAATCCTAGTATATTTTCTATACACTCAGATAACTCTTTTTCCAAGGTGGAGGCAACAACGAGTTTATGGTCTCTAACACCGCCACCAACAATAACAATAGTGACACATTGGTGATGCCAATGTCGTCATCTGCACAACCACCATCTGGTAGGTATGTGGATCATCATCAAGATCCATTGGAGGACCTTACCAAATCCTTCTCCAAAAAACAAATGGGTAGACCCTTGGGCTCTAAGAACAAGCCCAAAACATGCATTATTATCGAGGAAGACACACAAAACTTCATAGAGTGGGTAGGGCTTGAGATCCCAATAAGAGAAGATATTATAGTGAATATAATAAAATTCGATCAACAACTTCAACATAACATAATTGTTTCGGGGGTTTCGGTCTTATCTCTAACGTTACCATTCTTGATCCAGTATCCTGGGACCCATTATTATCCATCGAAGAACCCATACATATGACATCTTTATTTGGAACATATATAAATCCAAATTTTCCATGTTCTCCTTCACAGTTCATATCTCATCCACCATGTTCCTCTTTTAACGTATACTTGTCTAGTCCTAAAGTATATGTGTATTGAGGCGTTGGTGGTGGAAAGATTACCTTTGGTAGTGTTATTTTTTTAATGCCACTCTTTCTAGGAAAACAACGTTCCACATGGTAGTCTTCATCAGTAGAAAAGTTTGAGAAATTAAAGAAGGTGGACAAACACATGTTGATGTTGTCATCACCAATGTTAGCTAAGTAGAACATGAGTCTGGCAACAACAACGACAACAATTGTTTACATACGCCCACAAACTTCAATGGTGTACATGCTAATTCAACTAAGATGAATTATCAACTTCCCTCTCACTATCTTCCAATGATGGGAATGATATTGATGAGAACATAATCTTGTGGAACTACACCAATCATCTTGATAACTACTAGATAACCAAAGACTCTTATGCATTCAACTTTATTGTATTAGTCCTTTAAAAGTTCAAACAAAATAAATTAGTTAATTTTTTATGTCTTCTTAAGTGACGTTAAATTTTATGTTATATTACATCTCTACTTATTTCTTTCTACCATTACTTGCCTACTTTCGTTTAACATGTTCAAACAAGAAAATATAAATTTATTATTATTTAAAAACAATTATGAAATCTATTTAGTCAACAAATAAAAAAAATTTAGGCAAAGATCAAACAAAGACTTTGATATAAAAATTATATATATAATCTCTATAATATATGTTTTTCTCTCTCTCCTCATTTAATTATGATATAAAGTATAAGATTTAATATTTTTTTGGTCTTATAAATATAATAAATTACATTTTAAGTCTCTTTAAAAATAAATGTATGTTTTATTTTCCCCAATGTTTTTCTTTATCTTAAAAAGTTTCTGCATTTTGCTATCGGTGGAAAAGAGTTACAAAACCAAGGAATAAAATCAGTGGCAAAAAAGAAAAAGTTCCTAAAAAACTTATATAACGGAAAATTAATTTTAAAACATTATAAGGATTAAGAAGTTATGTAACCCTTAATTATATATCTTTTAGAGTGTAGACGTATTTTTCTCTCCTTAAGCAACTAATGTTTCTACTGAATAGATAATCTAGAAGGGAGGCTACAATCCATATCTAATAATAATCTAGATGAAAATCCATAATCCAATGGATAAGAACCAAATCTCTCACATTCGAAACAACTATAAATAAATACCCTCACACATTGTTATCCTCTGCATTATAAAAAACATATCCCTAATAATGGCGCACAAAATTTGCTTGCTCATTTTTTCCCTCAAACTCCAAACCCCCAAACTCTACCAATGATTCCTCAGAAAACAATCCTAGTATATTTTCTATACACTCAGATAACTCTTTCCAAGGTGGAGGCAACAGCGAGTTTATGGTCTCTAACACCGCCACCAACAATAACAATAGTGACACATTGGTGATGCCAATGTCGTCATCTGCACAACCACCATCTGGTAGGTATGTGGATCATCATCAAGATCCATTGGAGGACCTTACCAAATCCTTCTCCAAAAAACAAATGGGTAGACCCTTGGGCTCTAAGAACAAGCCCAAAACATGCATTATTATCGAGGAAGACACACAAAACTTCATAGAGTGGGTAGGGCTTGAGATCCCAATAAGAGAAGATATTATAGTGAATATAATAAAATTCGATCAACAACTTCAACATAACATAATTGTTTCGGGGGTTTCGGTCTTATCTCTAACGTTACCATTCTTGATCCAGTATCCTGGGACCCATTATTATCCATCGAAGAACCCATACATATGACATCTTTATTTGGAACATATATAAATCCAAATTTTCCATGTTCTCCTTCACAGTTCATATCTCATCCACCATGTTCCTCTTTTAACGTATACTTGTCTAGTCCTAAAGTATATGTGTATTGAGGCGTTGGTGGTGGAAAGATTACCTTTGGTAGTGTTATTTTTTTAATGCCACTCTTTCTAGGAAAACAACGTTCCACATGGTAGTATTCATCAGTAGAAAAGTTTGAGAAATTAAAGAAGGTGGACAAACACATGTTGATGTTGTCATCACCAATGTTAGCTAAGTAGAACATGAGTCTGGCAACAACAACGACAACAATTGTTTACATACGCCCACAAACTTCAATGGTGTATATGCTAATTCAACTAAGATGAATTATCAACTTCCCTCTCACTATCTTCCAATGATGGGAATGATATTGATGAGAACATAATCTTGTGGAACTACACCAATCATCTTGATAACTACTAGATAACCAAAGACTCTTATGCATTCAACTTTATTGTATTAGTCCTTTAAAAGTTCAAACAAAATAAATTAGTTAATTTTTTATGTCTTCTTAAGTGACGTTAAATTTTATGTTATATTACATCTCTACTTATTTCTTTCTACCATTACACGCCTACTTTCGTTTAACATGTTCAAACAAGAAAATCTAAAATTATTATTATTTAAAAACAATTATGAAATCTATTTAGTCAACAAATAAAAACAATTTAGGCAAATATCAAACAAAGACTTTGATATAAAAATTATATATATAATCTCTATAATATATGTTTTTCTCTCTCTCCTCATTTAATTATGATATAAAGTATAAGATTTAATATTTTTTTGGTCTTATAAATATAATAAATTACATTTTAAGTCTCTTTAAAAATAAATGTATGTTTTATTTTCCCCAATGTTTTTCTTTATCTTAAAAAGTTTATGCATTTTGCTATCGGTGGAAAAGAGTTACAAAACCATGGAATAAAATCAGTGGCAAAAAAGAAAAAGTTCCTAAAAAACTTATATAACGGAAAATTAATTTTAAAATATCATAATGATTAAGAAGTTATGTAACCCTTAATTATATATCTTTTAGAGTGTAGACGTATTTTTCTCTCCTTAAACAACTAAATTTTCTACTGAATAGATAATCTAGAAGGGAGGCTACAATCCATATCTAATAATAATCTAGATGAAAATCCATAATCCAATGGATAAGAACCAAATCTCTCACATTCGAAACAACTATAAATAAATACCCTCACACATTGTTATTCTCTGCATTATAAAAAACATATCCCTAATAATGGCGCACAAAATTTGCTTGCTCATTTTTTCCCTCAAACTCCAAACCCCCAAACTCTACCAATGATTCCTCAGAAAACAATCCTAGTATATTTTCTATACACTCAGATAACTCTTTTTCCGAGGTGGAGGCAACAGCGAGTTTATGGTCTCTAACACCGCCACCAACAATAACAATAGTGACACATTGGTGATGCCAATGTCGTCATCTGCACAACCACCATCTGGTAGGTATGTGGATCATCATCAAGATCCATTGGAGGACCTTACCAAATCCTTCTCTAAAAAACAAATGGGTAGACCCTTGGGCTCTAAGAACAAGCCCAAAACATGCATTATTATCGAGGAAGACACACAAAACTTCATAGAGTGGGTAGGGCTTGAGATCCCAATAAGAGAAGATATTATAGTGAATATAATAAAATTCGATCAACAACTTCAACATAACATAATTGTTTCGGGGGTTTCGGTCTTATCTCTACCGTTACCATTCTTGATCCAGTATCCTGGGACCCATTATTATCCATCGAAGAACCCATACATATGACATCTTTATTTGGAACATATATAAATCCAAATTTTCCATGTTCTCCTTCACAGTTCATATCTCATCCACCATGTTCCTCTTTTAACGTATACTTGTCTAGTCCTAAAGTATATGTGTATTGAGGCGTTGGTGGTGGAAAGATTACCTTTGTTAGTGTTATTTTTTTAATGCCACTCTTTCTAGGAAAACAACGTTCCACATGGTAGTCTTCATCAGTAGAAAAGTTTGAGAAATTAAAGAAGGTTGACAAACACATGTTGATGTTGTCATCACCAATGTTAGCTAAGTAGAACATGAGTCTGGAAACAACAACAACAACAATTGTTTACATACGCCCACAAACTTCAATGGTGTATATGCTAATTCAACTAAGATGAATTATCAACTTCCCTCTCACTATCTTCCAATGATGGGAATGATATTGATGAGAACATAATCTTGTGGAACTACACCAATCATCTTGATAACTACTAGATAACCAAAGACTCTTATGCATTCAACTTTATTGTATTAGTCCTTTAAAAGTTCAAACAAAATAAATTAGTTAATTTTTTATGTCTTCTTAAGTGACGTTAAATTTTATGTTATATTACATCTCTACTTATTTCTTTCTACCATTACACGCCTACTTTCGTTTAACATGTTCAAACAAGAAAATCTAAAATTATTATTATTTAAAAACAATTATGAAATCTATTTAGTCAACAAATAAAAACAATTTAGGCAAATATCAAACAAAGACTTTGATATAAAAATTATATATATAATCTCTATAATATATGTTTTTCTCTCTCTCCTCATTTAATTATGATATAAAGTATAAGATTTAATATTTTTTTGGTCTTATAAATATAATAAATTACATTTTAAGTCTCTTTAAAAATAAATGTATGTTTTATTTTCCCCAATGTTTTTCTTTATCTTAAAATGTTTATGCATTTTGCTATCGGTGGAAAAGAGTTACAAAACCAAGGAATAAAATCAGTGGCAAAAAAGAAAAAGTTCCTAAAAAACTTATATAACGGAAAATTAATTTTAAAATATTATAAGGATTAAGAAGTTATGTAACCCTTAATTATATATCTTTTAGAGTGTAGACGTATTTTTCTCTCCTTAAACAACTAAATTTTCTACTGAATAGATAATCTAGAAGGGAGGCTACAATCCATATCTAATAATAATCTAGATGAAAATCCATAATCCAATGGATAAGAACCAAATCTCTCACATTCGAAACAACTATAAATAAATACCCTCACACATTGTTATTCTCTGCATTATAAAAAACATATCACTAATAATGGCGCACAAAATTTGCTTGCTCATTTTTTCCCTCAAACTCAAAACCCCCAAACTCTACCAATGATTCCTCAGAAAACAATCCTAGTATATTTTCTATACACTCAGATAACTCTTTTTCCGAGGTGGAGGCAACAGCGAGTTTATGGTCTCTAACACCGCCACCAACAATAACAATAGTGACACATTGGTGATGCCAATGTCGTCATCTGCACAACCACCATCTGGTAGGTATGTGGATCATCATCAAGATCCATTGGAGGACCTTACCAAATCCTTCTCTAAAAAACAAATGGGTAGACCCTTGGGCTCTAAGAACAAGCCCAAAACATGCATTATTATCGAGGAAGACACACAAAACTTCATAGAGTGGGTAGGGCTTGAGATCCCAATAAGAGAAGATATTATAGTGAATATAATAAAATTCGATCAACAACTTCAACATAACATAATTGTTTCGGGGGTTTCGGTCTTATCTCTAACGTTACCATTCTTGATCCAGTATCCTGGGACCCATTATTATCCATCGAAGAACCCATACATATGACATCTTTATTTGGAACATATATAAATCCAAATTTTCCATGTTCTCCTTCACAGTTCATATCTCATCCACCATGTTCCTCTTTTAACGTATACTTGTCTAGTCCTAAAGTATATGTGTATTGAGGCGTTGGTGGTGGAAAGATTACCTTTGTTAGTGTTATTTTTTTAATGCCACTCTTTCTAGGAAAACAACGTTCCACATGGTAGTCTTCATCAGTAGAAAAGTTTGAGAAATTAAAGAAGGTTGACAAACACATGTTGATGTTGTCATCACCAATGTTAGCTAAGTAGAACATGAGTCTGGAAACAACAACAACAACAATTGTTTACATACGCCCACAAACTTCAATGGTGTATATGCTAATTCAACTAAGATGAATTATCAACTTCCCTCTCACTATCTTCCAATGATGGGAATGATATTGATGAGAACATAATCTTGTGGAACTACACCAATCATCTTGATAACTACTAGATAACCAAAGACTCTTATGCATTCAACTTTATTGTATTAGTCCTTTAAAAGTTCAAACAAAATAAATTAGTTAATTTTTTATGTCTTCTTAAGTGACGTTAAATTTTATGTTATATTACATCTCTACTTATTTCTTTCTACCATTACACGCCTACTTTCGTTTAACATGTTCAAACAAGAAAATCTAAAATTATTATTATTTAAAAACAATTATGAAATCTATTTAGTCAACAAATAAAAACAATTTAGGCAAATATCAAACAAAGACTTTGATATAAAAATTATATATATAATCTCTATAATATATGTTTTTCTCTCTCTCCTCATTTAATTATGATATAAAGTATAAGATTTAATATTTTTTTGGTCTTATAAATATAATAAATTACATTTTAAGTCTCTTTAGAAATAAATGTATGTTTTATTTTCCCCAATGTTTTTCTTTATCTTAAAATGTTTATGCATTTTGCTATCGGTGGAAAAGAGTTACAAAACCAAGGAATAAAATCAGTGGCAAAAAAGAAAAAGTTCCTAAAAAACTTATATAACGGAAAATTAATTTTAAAATATTATAAGGATTAAGAAGTTATGTAACCCTTAATTATATATCTTTTAGAGTGTAGACGTATTTTTCTCTCCTTAAACAACTAAATTTTCTACTGAATAGATAATCTAGAAGGGAGGCTACAATCCATATCTAATAATAATCTAGATGAAAATCCATAATCCAATGGATAAGAACCAAATCTCTCACATTCGAAACAACTATAAATAAATACCCTCACACATTGTTATTCTCTGCATTATAAAAAACATATCCCTAATAATGGCGCACAAAATTTGCTTGCTCATTTTTTCCCTCAAACTCAAAACCCCCAAACTCTACCAATGATTCCTCAGAAAACAATCCTAGTATATTTTCTATACACTCAGATAACTATTTTTCCGAGGTGGAGGCAACAGCGAGTTTATGGTCTCTAACACCGCCACCAACAATAACAATAGTGACACATTGGTGATGCCAATGTCGTCATCTGCACAACCACCATCTGGTAGGTATGTGGATCATCATCAAGATCCATTGGAGGACCTTACCAAATCCTTCTCTAAAAAACAAATGGGTAGACCCTTGGGCTCTAAGAACAAGCCCAAAACATGCATTATTATCGAGGAAGACACACAAAACTTCATAGAGTGGGTAGGGCTTGAGATCCCAATAAGAGAAGATATTATAGTGAATATAATAAAATTCGATCAACAACTTCAACATAACATAATTATTTCGGGGGTTTCGGTCTTATCTCTAACATTACCATTCTTGATCCAGTATCCTGGGACCCATTATTATCCATCGAAGAACCCATACATATGACATCTTTATTTGGAACATATATAAATCCAAATTTTCCATGTTCTCCTTCACAGTTCATATCTCATCCACCATGTTCCTCTTTTAACGTATACTTGTCTAGTCCTAAAGTATATGTGTATTGAGGCGTTGGTGGTGGAAAGATTACCTTTGGTAGTGTTATTTTTTTAATGCCACTCTTTCTAGGAAAACAACGTTCCACATGGTAGTATTCATCAGTAGAAAAGTTTGAGAAATTAAAGAAGGTGGACAAACACATGTTGATATTGTCATCACCAATGTTAGCTAAGTAGAACATGAGTCTGGCAACAACAACAACAACAATTGTTTACATACGCCCACAAACTTCAATGGTGTACATGCTAATTCAACTAAGATGAATTATCAACTTCCCTCTCACTATCTTCCAATGATGGGAATGATATTGATGAGAACATAATCTTGTGGAACTACACCAATCATCTTGATAACTACTAGATAACCAAAGACTCTTATGCATTCAACTTTATTGTATTAGTCCTTTAAAAGTTCAAACAAAATAAATTAGTTAATTTTTTATGTCTTCTTAAGTGACGTTAAATTTTATGTTATATTACATCTCTACTTATTTCTTTCTACCATTACACGCCTACTTTCGTTTAACATGTTCAAACAAGAAAATCTAAATTTATTATTATTTAAAAACAATTATGAAATCTATTTAGTCAACAAATAAAAAAAATTTAGGCAAAGATCAAACGAAGACTTTGATATAAAAATTATATATATAATCTCTATAATATATGTTTTTCTCTCTCTCTCTCTCCTCATTTAATTATGATATAAAGTATAAGATTTAATATTTTTTTGGTCTTATAAATATAATAAATTACATTTTAAGTCTCTTTAAAAATAAATGTATGTTTTATTTTCCCCAATGTTTTTATTTATCTTAAAAAGTTTCTGCATTTTGCTATCGGTGGAAAAGAGTTACAAAACCAAGGAAAAAAATCAGTGGCAAAAAAGAAAAAGTTCCTAAAAAACTTATATAACGAAAAATTAATTTTAAAATATTATAAGGATTAAGAAGTTATGTAACCCTTAATTATATATCTTTTAGAGTGTAGACGTATTTTTCTCTCCTTAAACAACTAAAGTTTCTACTGAATAGATAATCTAGAAGGGAGGCTACAATCCATATCTAATAATAATCTAGATGAAAATCCATAATCCAATGGATAAGAACCAAATCTCTCACATTCGAAACAACTATAAATAAATACCCTCACACATTGTTATTCTCTGCATTATAAAAAACATATCCCTAATAATGGCGCACAAAATTTGCTTGCTCATTTTTTCCCTCAAACTCAAAACCCCCAAACTCTACCAATGATTCCTCAGAAAACAATCCTAGTATATTTTCTATACACTCAGATAACTCTTTTTCCAAGGTGGAGGCAACAGCGAGTTTATGGTCTCTAACACCGCCACCAACAATAACAATAGTGACACATTGGTGATGCCAATGTCGTCATCTGCACAACCACCATCTGGTAGGTATGTGGATCATCATCAAGATCCATTGGAGGACCTTACCAAATCCTTCTCTAAAAAACAAATGGGTAGACCCTTGGGCTCTAAGAACAAGCCCAAAACATGAATTATTATCGAGGAAGACACACAAAACTTCATAGAGTGGGTAGGGCTTGAGATCCCAATAAGAGAAGATATTATAGTGAATATAATAAAATTCGATCAACAACTTCAACATAACATAATTGTTTCGGGGGTTTCGGTCTTATCTCTAACGTTACCATTCTTGATTCAGTATCTTGGGACCCATTATTATCCATCGAAGAACCCATACATATGACATCTTTATTTGGAACATATATAAATCCAAATTTTCCATGTTCTCCTTCACAGTTCATATCTCATCCACCATGTTCCTCTTTTAACGTATACTTGTCTAGTCCTAAAGTATATGTGTATTGAGGCGTTGGTGGTGGAAAGATTACCTTTGGTAGTGTTATTTTTTTAATGCCACTCTTTCTAGGAAAACAACGTTCCACATGGTAGTATTCATCAGTAGAAAAGTTTGAGAAATTAAAGAAGGTGGACAAACACATGTTGATGTTGTCATCACCAATGTTAGCTAAGTAGAACATGAGCCTGGCAACAACAACAACAACAATTGTTTACATACGCCCACAAACTTCAATGGTGTACATGCTAATTCAACTAAGATGAATTATCAACTTCCCTCTCACTATCTTCCAATGATGGGAATGATATTGATGAGAACATAATCTTGTGGAACTACACCAATCATCTTGATAACTACTAGATAACCAAAGACTCTTATGCATTCAACTTTATTGTATTAGTCCTTTAAAAGTTCAAACAAAATAAATTAGTTAATTTTTTATGTCTTCTTAAGTGACGTTAAATTTTATGTTATATTACATCTCTACTTATTTCTTTCTACCATTACACGCCTACTTTCGTTTAACATGTTCAAACAAGAAAATCTAAATTTATTATTATTTAAAAACAATTATGAAATCTATTTAGTCAACAAATAAAAAAAATTTAGGCAAAGATCAAACAAAGACTTTGATATAAAAATTATATATATAATCTCTATAATATATGTTTTTCTCTCTCTCTCTCTCCTCATTTAATTATGATATAAAGTATAAGATTTAATATTTTTTTGGTCTTATAAATATAATAAATTACATTTTAAGTCTCTTTAAAAATAAATGTATGTTTTATTTTCCCCAATGTTTTTATTTATCTTAAAAAGTTTCTGCATTTTGCTATCGGTGGAAAAGAGTTACAAAACCAAGGAATAAAATCAGTGGCAAAAAAGAAAAAGTTCCTAAAAAACTTATATAACGAAAAATTAATTTTAAAATATTATAAGGATTAAGAAGTTATGTAACCCTTAATTATATATCTTTTAGAGTGTAGACGTATTTTTCTCTCCTTAAACAACTAAAGTTTCTACTGAATAGATAATCTAGAAGGGAGGCTACAATCCATATCTAATAATAATCTAGATGAAAATCCATAATCCAATGGATAAGAACCAAATCTCTCACATTCGAAACAACTATAAATAAATAACCTCACACATTGTTATTCTCTGCATTATAAAAAACATATCCCTAATAATGGCGCACAAAATTTGCTTGCTAATTTTTTCCCTCAAACTCAAAACCCCCAAACTCTACCAATGATTCCTCAAAAAACAATCCTAGTATATTTTCTATACACTCAGATAACTCTTTTTCCAAGGTGGAGGCAACAACGAGTTTATGGTCTCTAACACCGCCACCAACAATAACAATAGTGACACATTGGTGATGCCAATGTCGTCATCTGCACAACCACCATCTGGTAGGTATGTGGATCATCATCAAGATCCATTGGAGGACCTTACCAAATCCTTCTCTAAAAAACAAATGGGTAGACCCTTGGGCTCTAAGAACAAGCCCAAAACATGAATTATTATCGAGGAAGACACACAAAACTTCATAGAGTGGGTAGGGCTTGAGATCCCAATAAGAGAAGATATTATAGTGAATATAATAAAATTCGATCAACAACTTCAACATAACATAATTGTTTCGGGGGTTTCGGTCTTATCTCTAACGTTACCATTCTTGATCCAGTATCTTGGGACCCATTATTATCCATCGAAGAACCCATACATATGACATCTTTATTTGGAACATATATAAATCCAAATTTTCCATGTTCTCCTTCACAGTTCATATCTCATCCACCATGTTCCTCTTTTAACGTATACTTGTCTAGTCCTAAAGTATATGTGTATTGAGGCGTTGGTGGTGGAAAGATTACCTTTGGTAGTGTTATTTTTTTAATGCCACTCTTTCTAGGAAAACAACGTTCCACATGGTAGTATTCATCAGTAGAAAAGTTTGAGAAATTAAAGAAGGTGGACAAACACATGTTGATGTTGTCATCACCAATGTTAGCTAAGTAGAACATGAGTCTGGCAACAACAACAACAATTGTTTACATACGCCCACAAACTTCAATGGTGTACATGCTAATTCAACTAAGATGAATTATCAACTTCCCTCTCACTATCTTCCAATGATGGGAATGATATTGATGAGAACATAATCTTGTGGAACTACACCAATCATCTTGATAACTACTAGATAACCAAAGACTCTTATGCATTCAACTTTATTGTATTAGTCCTTTAAAAGTTCAAACAAAATAAATTAGTTAATTTTTTATGTCTTCTTAAGTGACGTTAAATTTTATGTTATATTACATCTCTACTTATTTCTTTCTACCATTACACGCCTACTTTCGTTTAACATGTTCAAACAAGAAAATCTAAATTTATTATTATTTAAAAACAATTATGAAATCTATTTAGTCAACAAATAAAAAAAATTTAGGCAAAGATCAAACAAAGACTTTGATATAAAAATTATATATATAATCTCTATAATATATGTTTTTCTCTCTCTCTCCTCATTTAATTATGATATAAAGTATAAGATTTAATATTTTTTTGGTCTTATAAATATAATAAATTACATTTTAAGTCTCTTTAAAAATAAATGTATGTTTTATTTTCCCCAATGTTTTTATTTATCTTAAAAAGTTTCTGCATTTTGCTATCGGTGGAAAAGAGTTACAAAACCAAGGAATAAAATCAGTGGCAAAAAAGAAAAAGTTCCTAAAAAACTTATATAACGAAAAATTAATTTTAAAATATTATAAGGATTAAGAAGTTATGTAACCCTTAATTATATATCTTTTAGAGTGTAGACGTATTTTTCTCTCCTTAAACAACTAAAGTTTCTACTGAATAGATAATCTAGAAGGGAGGCTACAATCCATATCTAATAATAATCTAGATGAAAATCCATAATCCAATGGATAAGAACCAAATCTCTCACATTCGAAACAACTATAAATAAATACCCTCACACATTGTTATTCTCTGCATTATAAAAAACATATCCCTAATAATGGCGCACAAAATTTGCTTGCTCATTTTTTCCCTCAAACTCCAAACCCCCAAACTCTACCAATGATTCCTCAGAAAAAAATCCTAGTATATTTTCTATACACTCAGATAACTCTTTCCAAGGTGGAGGCAACAGCGAGTTTATGGTCTCTAACACCGCCACCAACAATAACAATAGTGACACATTGGTGATGCCAATGTCGTCATCTGCACAACCACCATCTGGTAGGTATGTGGATCATCATCAAGATCCATTGGAGGACCTTACCAAATCCTTCTCTAAAAAACAAATGGGTAGACCCTTGGGCTCTAAGAACAAGCCCAAAACATGCATTATTATCGAGGAAGACACACAAAACTTCATAGAGTGGGTAGGGCTTGAGATTCTAATAAGAGAAGATATTATAGTGAATATAATAAATATCGATCAACAACTTCAACATAACATAATTGTTTCGGGGGTTTCGGTCTTATCTCTAACGTTACCATTCTTGATCCAGTATCCTGGGACCCATTATTATCCATCGAAGAACCCATACATATGACATCTTTATTTGGAACATATATAAATCCAAATTTTCCATGTTCTCCTTCACAGTTCATATCTCATCCACCATGTTCCTCTTTTAACGTATACTTGTCTAGTCCTAAAGTATATGTGTATTGAGGCGTTGGTGGTGGAAAGATTACCTTTGGTAGTGTTATTTTTTTAATGCCACTCTTTCTAGGAAAACAACGTTCCACATGATAGTCTTCATCAGTAGAAAAGTTTGAGAAATTAAAGAAGGTGGACAAACACATGTTGATGTTGTCATCACCAATGTTAGCTAAGTAGAACATAAGTCTGGCAACAACAACAACAACAATTGTTTACATACGCCCACAAACTTCAATGGTGTATATGCTAATTCAACTAAGATGAATTATCAACTTCCCTCTCACTATCTTCCAATGATGGGAATGATATTGATGAGAACATAATCTTGTGGAACTACACCAATCATCTTGATAACTACTAGATAACCAAAGACTCTTATGCATTCAACTTTATTGTATTAGTCCTTTAAAAGTTCAAAGAAAATAAATTAGTTAATTTTTTATGTCTTCTTAAGTGACGTTAAATTTTATGTTATATTACATCTCTACTTATTTCTTTCTACCATTACACGCCTACTTTCGTTTAACATGTTCAAACAAGAAAATCTAAAATTATTATTATTTAAAAACAATTATGAAATCTATTTATTCAACAAATAAAAACAATTTAGCCAAATATCAAACAAAGACTTTGATATAAAAATTATATATATAATCTCTATAATATATGTTTTTCTCTCTCTCCTCATTTAATTATGATATAAAGTATAAGATTTAATATTTTTTTGGTCTTATAAATATAATAAATTACATTTTAAGTCTCTTTAAAAATAAATGTATGTTTTATTTTCCCCAATGTTTTTCTTTATCTTAAAAAGTTTATGCATTTTGCTATCGGTGGAAAAGAGTTACAAAACCAAGGAATAAAATCAGTGGCAAAAAAGAAAAAGTTCCTCAAAAACTTATATAACAGAAAATTAATTTTAAAATATTATAAGGATTAAGAAGTTATGTAACCCTTAATTATATATCTTTTAGAGTGTAGACGTATTTTTCTCTCCTTAAACAACTAAATTTTCTACTGAATAGATAATCTAGAAGGGAGGCTACAATCCATATCTAATAATAATCTAGATGAAAATCCATAATCCAATGGATAAGAACCAAATCTCTCACATTCGAAACAACTATAAATAAATACCCTCACACATTGTTATTCTCTGCATTATAAAAAACATATCCCTAATAATGGCGCACAAAATTTGCTTGCTCATTTTTTCCCTCAAACTCCAAACCCCCAAACTCTACCAATGATTCCTCAGAAAACAATCCTAGTATATTTTCTATACACTCAGATAACTCTTTCCAAGGTGGAGGCAACAGCGAGTTTATGGTCTCTAACACCGCCACCAACAATAACAATAGTGACACATTGGTGATGCCAATGTCGTCATCTGCACAACCACCATCTGGTAGGTATGTGGATCATCATCAAGATCCATTGGAGGACCTTACCAAATCCTTCTCTAAAAAACAAATGGGTAGACCCTTGGGCTCTAAGAACAAGCCCAAAACATGCATTATTATCGAGGAAGACACACAAAACTTCATAGAGTGGGTAGGGCTTGAGATCCCAATAAGAGAAGATATTATAGTGAATATAATAAATATCGATCAACAACTTCAACATAACATAATTGTTTCAGGGGTTTCGGTCTTATCTCTAACGTTACCATTCTTGATCCAGTATCCAGGGGCCCATTATTATCCATCGAAGAACCCATACATATGACATCTTTATTTGGAACATATATAAATCCAAATTTTCCATGTTCTCCTTCACAGTTCATATCTCATCCACCATGTTCCTCTTTTAACGTATACTTGTCTAGTCCTAAAGTATATGTGTATTGAGGCGTTGGTGGTGGAAAGATTACCTTTGGTAGTGTTATTTTTTTAATGCCACTCTTTCTAGGAAAACAACGTTCCACATGGTAGTCTTCATCAGTAGAAAAGTTTGAGAAATTAAAGAAGATGGACAAACACATGTTGATGTTGTCATCACCAATGTTAGCTAAGTAGAACATGAGTCTGGCAACAACAACAACAACAATTGTTTACATACGCCCACAAACTTCAATGGTGTACATGCTAATTCAACTAAGATGAATTATCAACTTCCCTCTCACTATCTTCCAATGATGGGAATGATATTGATGAGAACATAATCTTGTGGAACTACACCAATCATCTTGATAACTACTAGATAACCAAAGACTCTTATGCATTCAACTTTATTGTATTAGTCCTTTAAAAGTTCAAAGAAAATAAATTAGTTAATTTTTTATGTCTTCTTAAGTGACGTTAAATTTTATGTTATATTACATCTCTACTTATTTCTTTCTACCATTACACGCCTACTTTCGTTTAACATGTTCAAACAAGAAAATCTAAAATTATTATTATTAAAAAACAATTATGAAATCTATTTAGTCAACAAATATAAACAATTTAGCCAAATATCAAACAAAGACTTTGGTATAAAAATTATATATATAATCTCTATAATATATGTTTTTCTCTCTCTCCTCATTTAATTATGATATAAAGTATAAGATTTAATATTTTTTTGGTCTTATAAATATAATAAATTACATTTTAAGTCTCTTTAAAAATAAATGTATGTTTTATTTTCCCCAATGTTTTTCTTTATCTTAAAAAGTTTATGCATTTTGCTATCGGTGGAAAAGAGTTACAAAACCAAGGAATAAAATCAGTGGCAAAAAAGAAAAAGTTCCTCAAAAACTTATATAACAGAAAATTAATTTTAAAATATTATAAGGATTAAGAAGTTATGTAACCCTTAATTATATATCTTTTAGAGTGTAGACGTATTTTTCTCTCCTTAAACAACTAAATTTTCTACTGAATAGATAATCTAGAAGGGAGGCTACAATCCATATCTAATAATAATCTAGATGAAAATCCATAATCCAATGGATAAGAACCAAATCTGTCACATTCGAAACAACTATAAATAAATACCCTCACACATTGTTATTCTCTGCATTATAAAAAACATATCCCTAATAATGGCGCACAAAATTTGCTTGCTCATTTTTTCCCTCAAACTCCAAACCCCCAAACTCTACCAATGATTCCTCAGAAAACAATCCTAGTATATTTTCTATACACTCAGATAACTCTTTCCAAGGTGGAGGCAACAGCGAGTTTATGGTCTCTAACACCGCCACCAACAATAACAATAGTGACACATTGGTGATGCCAATGTCGTCATCTGCACAACCACCATCTGGTAGGTATGTGGATCATCATCAAGATCCATTGGAGGACCTTACCAAATCCTTCTCTAAAAAACAAATGGGTAGACCCTTGGGCTCTAAGAACAAGCCCAAAACATGCATTATTATCGAGGAAGACACACAAAACTTCATAGAGTGGGTAGGGCTTGAGATCCCAATAAGAGAAGATATTATAGTGAATATAATAAATATCGATCAACAACTTCAACATAACATAATTGTTTCGCGGGTTTCGGTCTTATCTCTAACGTTACCATTCTTGATCCAGTATCCAGGGGCCCATTATTATCCATCGAAGAACCCATACATATGACATCTTTATTTGGAACATATATAAATCCAAATTTTCCATGTTCTCCTTCACAGTTCATATCTCATCCATCATGTTCCTCTTTTAACGTATACTTGTCTAGTCCTAAAGTATATGTGTATTGAGGCGTTGGTGGTGGAAAGATTACCTTTGGTAGTGTTATTTTTTTAATGCCACTCTTTCTAGGAAAACAACGTTCCACATGGTAGTCTTCATCAGTAGAAAAGTTTGAGAAATTAAAGAAGATGGACAAACACATGTTGATGTTGTCATCACCAATGTTAGCTAAGTAGAACATGAGTCTGGCAACAACAACAACAACAATTGTTTACATACGCCCACAAACTTCAATGGTGTACATGCTAATTCAACTAAGATGAATTATCAACTTCCCTCTCACTATCTTCCAATGATGGGAATGATATTGATGAGAACATAATCTTGTGGAACTACACCAATCATCTTGATAACTACTAGATAACCAAAGACTCTTATGCATTCAACTTTATTGTATTAGTCCTTTAAAAGTTTAAACAAAATAAATTAGTTAATTTTTTATGTCTTCTTAAGTGACGTTAAATTTTATGTTATATTACATCTCTACTTATTTCTTTCTACCATTACACGCCTACTTTCGTTTAACATGTTCAAACAAGAAAATCTAAATTTATTATTATTTAAAAACAATTATAAAATCTATTTAGTCAACAAATAAAAAAAATTTAGGCAAAGATCAAACAAAGACTTTGATATAAAAATTATATATATAATCTCTATAATATATGTTTTTCTCTCTCTCCTCATTTAATTATGATATAAAGTATAAGATTTAATATTTTTTTGGTCTTATAAATATAATAAATTACATTTTAAGTCTCTTTAAAAATAAATGTATGTTTTATTTTCCCCAATGTTTTTCTTTATCTTAAAAAGTTTCTGCATTTTGCTATCGGTGGAAAAGAGTTACAAAACCAAGGAATAAAATCAGTGGCAAAAAAGAAAAAGTTCCTAAAAAACTTATATAACGGAAAATTAATTTTAAAATATTATAAGGATTAAGAAGTTATGTAACCCTTAATTATATATCTTTTAGAGTGTAGACGTATTTTTCTCTCCTTAAACAACTAAATTTTCTACTGAATAGATAATCTAGAAGGGAGGCTACAATCCATATCTAATAATAATCTAGATGAAAATCCATAATCCAATGGATAAGAACCAAATCTCTCACATTCGAAACAACTATAAATAAATACCCTCACACATTGTTATTCTCTGTATTATAAAAAACATATCCCTAATAATGGCGCACAAAATTTTCTTGCTCATTTTTTCCCTCAAACTCCAAACCCCCAACCTCTACCAATGATTCCTCAGAAAACAATCCTAGTATATTTTCTATACACTCAGATAACTCTTTTTCCAAGGTGGAGGCAACAGCGAGTTTATGGTCTCTAACACCGCCACCAACAATAACAATAGTGACACATTGGTGATGCCAATGTCGTCATCTGCACAACCACCATCTGGTAGGTATGTGGATCATCATCAAGATCCATTGGAGGACCTTACCAAATCCTTCTCTAAAAAACAAATGGGTAAACGCTTAGGCTCTAAGAACAAGCCCAAAACATGCATTATTATCGAGGAAGACACACAAAACTTCATAGAGTGGGTAGGGCTTGAGATCCCAATAAGAGAAGATATTATAGTGAATATAATAAATATCGATCAACAACTTCAACATAACATAATTATTTCGGGGGTTTCGGTCTTATCTCTAACGTTACCATTCTTGATCCAGTATCCAGGGGCCCATTATTATCCATCGAAGAACCCATACATATGACATCTTTATTTGGAACATATATAAATCCAAATTTTCCATGTTCTCCTTCACAGTTCATATCTCATCCACCATGTTCCTCTTTTAACGTATACTTGTCTAGTCCTAAAGTATATGTGTATTGAGGCGTTGGTGGTGGAAAGATTACCTTTGGTAGTGTTATTTTTTTAATGCCACTCTTTCTAGGAAAACAACGTTCCACATGGTAGTCTTCATCAGTAGAAAAGTTTGAGAAATTAAAGAAGATGGACAAACACATGTTGATGTTGTCATCGCCAATGTTAGCTAAGTAGAACATGAGTCTGGCAACAACAACAACAACAATTGTTTACATACGCCCACAAACTTCAATGGTGTACATGCTAATTCAACTAAGATGAATTATCAACTTCCCTCTCACTATCTTCCAATGATGGGAATGATATTGATGAGAACATAATCTTGTGGAACTACACCAATCATCTTGATAACTACTAGATAACCAAAGACTCTTATGCATTCAACTTTATTGTATTAGTCCTTTAAAAGTTCAAACAAAATAAATTAGTTAATTTTGTATGTCTTCTTAAGTGACGTTAAATTTTATGTTATATTACATCTCTACTTATTTCTTTCTACCATTACACGCCTACTTTCGTTTAACATGTTCAAACAAGAAAATCTAAATTTATTATTATTTAAAAACAATTATGAAATCTATTTAGTCAACAAATAAAAAAAATTTAGGCAAAGATCAAACAATGACTTTGATATAAAAATTATATATATAATCTCTATAATATATGTTTTTCTCTCTCTCCTCATTTAATTATGATATAAAGTATAAGATTTAATATTTTTTTGGTCTTATAAATATAATAAATTACATTTTAAGTCTCTTTAAAAATAAATGTATGTTTTATTTTCCCCAATGTTTTTCTTTATCTTAAAAAGTTTCTGCATTTTGCTATCGGTGGAAAAGAGTTACAAAACCAAGGAATAAAATCAGTGGCAAAAAAGAAAAAGTTCCTAAAAAACTTATATAACGGAAAATTAATTTTAAAATATTATAAGGATTAAGAAGTTATGTAACCCTTAATTATATATCTTTTAGAGTGTAGACGTATTTTTCTCTCCTTAAACAACTAAATTTTCTACTGAATAGATAATCTAGAAGGGAGGCTACAATCGATATCTAATAATAATCTAGATGAAAATCCATAATCCAATGGATAAGAACCAAATCTCTCACATTCGAAACAACTATAAATAAATACCCTCACACATTGTTATTCTCTGCATTATAAAAAACATATCCCTAATAATGGCGCACAAAATTTGCTTGCTCATTTTTTCCCTCAAACTCCAAACCCCCAAATCTACCAATGATTCCTCAGAAAACAATCCTAGTATATTTTCTATACACTCAGATAACTCTTTTTCCAAGGTGGAGGAAACAGCGAGTTTATGGTCTCTAACACCGCCACCAACAATAACAATAGTGACACATTGGTGATGCCAATGTCGTCATCTGCACAACCACCATCTGGTAGGTATGTGGATCATCATCAAGATCCATTGGAGGACCTTACCAAATCCTTCTCTAAAAAACAAATGGGTAAACCCTTAGGCTCTAAGAACAAGCCCAAAACATGCATTATTATCGAGGAAGACACACAAAACTTCATAGAGTGGGTAGGGCTTGAGATCCCAATAAGAGAAGATATTATAGTGAATATAATAAAATTCGATCAACAACTTCAACATAACATAATTGTTTCGGGGGTTTCGGTCTTATCTCTAACGTTACCATTCTTGATCCAGTATCCTGGGACCCATTATTATCCATCGAAGAACCCATACATATGACATCTTTATTTGGAACATATATAAATCCAAAATTTCCATGTTCTCCTTCACAGTTCATATCTCATCCACCATGTTCCTCTTTTAACGTATACTTGTCTAGTCCTAAAGTATATGTGTATTGAGGCGTTGGTGGTGGAAAGATTACCTTTGGTAGTGTTATTTTTTTAATGCCACTCTTTCTAGGAAAACAACGTTCCACATGGTAGTCTTCATCAGTAGAAAAGTTTGAGAAATTAAAGAAGGTGGACAAACACATGTTGATGTTGTCATCACCAATGTTAGCTGAGTAGAACATGAGTCTGGCAACAACAACAACAACAATAATTTACATATGCCCACAAACTTCAATGGTGTACATGCTAATTCAACTAAGATGAATTATCAACTTCCCTCTCACTATCTTCCAATGATGGGAATGATATTGATGAGAACATAATTTTATGGAACTACACCAATCATCTTGATAACTACTAGATAACCAAAGACTCTTATGCATTCAACTTTATTGTAT
Source organism: Vicia faba (assembly GCA_948472305.1). NCBI lineage: Eukaryota > Viridiplantae > Streptophyta > Magnoliopsida > Fabales > Fabaceae > Vicia > Vicia faba. Next base: position 178,226,512 of record OX451735.1, on the reverse strand, counting down.
TAGTCCTTTAAAAGTTCAAACAAAATAAATTAGTTAATTTTTTATGTCTTCTTAAGTGACGTTAAATTTTATGTTATATTACATCTCTACTTATTTCTTTCTACCATTACACGCCTACTTTCGTTTAACATGTTCAAACAAGAAAATGTAAATTTATTATTATTTAAAAACAATTATGAAATCCATTTAATCAACAAATAAAAAAATTTAGGCAAATATCAAACAAAGACTTTGATATAAAAATTATATATGTAATCTCTATAATATATGTTTTTCTCTCTCTCCTCATTTAATTATGATATAAAGTATAAGATTTAATATTTTTTTTGGTCTTATAAATATAATAAATTACATTTTAAGTCTCTTTAAAAATAAATGTATGTTTTATTTTCCCCAATGTTTTTCTTTATCTTAAAAAGTTTATGCATTTTGCTATCGGTGGAAAAGAGTTACAAAACCAAGGAATAAAATCAGTGGCAAAAAAGAAAAAGTTCCTAAAAAACTTATATAACGGAAAATTAATTTTAAAATATTATAAGGATTAAGAAGTTATGTAACCCTTAATTATATATCTTTTAGAGTGTAGACATATTTTTCTCTCCTTAAACAACTAAGTTTTCTACTGAATAGATAATCTAGAAGGGAGGCTACAATCCATATCTAATAATAATCTAGATGAAAATCCATAATTCAATGGATAAGAACCAAATATCTCACATCCGAAACAACTATAAATAAATACCCTCACACATTGTTATTCTCTGCATTATAAAAAACATATCCCTAATAATGGCGCACAAAATTTGCTTGCTCATTTTTTCCCTCAAACTCCAAACCCCCAAACTCTACCAATGATTCCTCAGAAAACAATCCTAGTATATTTTCTATACACTCAGATAACTCTTTTTCCAAGGTGGAGGCAACAATGAGTTTATGGTCTCTAACACCGCCACCAACAATAACAATAGTGACACATTGGTGTTGCCAATGTCGTCATCTGCACAACCACCATCTGGTAGGTATGTGGATCATCATCAAGATCCATTGGAGGAACTTACCAAATCCTTCTCTAAAAAACAAATGGGTAGACCCTTGGGCTCTAAGAACAAGCCCAAAACATGCATTATTATCGAGGAAGACACACAAAACTTCATAGAGTGGGTAGGGCTTGAGATCCCAATAAGAGAAGATATTATAGTGAATATAATAAAATTCGATCAACAACTTCAACATAACATAATTGTTTCTGGGGTTTCGGTCTTATCTCTAACGTTACCATTCTTGATCCAGTATCCTGTGACCCATTGTTATCCATCGAAGAACCCATACATATGACATCTTTATTTGGAACATATATAAATCCAAATTTTCCATGTTTTCCTTCACAATTCATATCTCATCCACCATGTTCCTCTTTTAACGTATACTTGTATAGTCCTAAAGTATATGTGTATTGAGGCGTTGGTGGTGGAAAGATTACCTTTGGTAGTGTTATTTTTTTAATGCTACTCTTTCTAGGAAAACAACGTTCCACATGGTAGTCTTCATCAGTAGAAAAGTTTGAGAAATTAAAGAAGGTGGACAAACACATGTTGATGTTGTCATCACCAATGTTAGCTAAGTAGAACATGAGTCTGGCAACAACAACAACAACAATTGTTTACATACGCCCACAAACTTCAATGGTGTACATGCTAATTCAACTAAGATGAATTATCAACTTCCCTCTCACTATCTTCAAATGATGGGAATGATATTGATGAGAACATAATCTTATGGAACTACACCAATCATCTTGATAACTACTAGATAACCAAAGACTCTTATGAATTCAACTTTATTGTATTAGTCCTTTAAAAGTTCAAACAAAATAAATTAGTTAATTTTTTATGTCGTCTTAAGTGACGTTAAATTTTATGTTATATTACATCTCTACTTATTTCTTTCTACCATTACACGCCTACTTTCGTTTAACATGTTCAAACAAGAAAATCTAAATTTATTATTATTTAAAAACAATTACGAAATCTATTTAGTCAACAAATAAAAAAATTTAGGCAAATATCAAACAAAGACTTTGATATAAAAATTAAATATATAATCTCTATAATATATTTTTTTCTTTCTCCTTATTTAATTATGATATAAAGTATAAGATTTAATATTTTTTTGGTCTTATAAATATAATAAATTACATTTTAAGTTTTATTAAAAATAAATGTAGGTTTTATTTTCCCTAATGTTTTTCTCTATTTTAAAAAGTTTCTGCATTTTGCTTTCGGTAGAAAAGAGTTACAAAACCAAGGAATAATATCAGTGGCAAAAAAGAAAATTTTCCTAAAAAACTTATATAACGGAAAATTAATTTTAAAATATTATAAGGATTAAGAAGTTATGTAACCCTTAATTATATATCTTATAGATTGTAGACGTATTTTTCTCTCCTTAAACATTTAAATCTTCTACTGAATAGATAATCTAGAAGGGAGGCTACAATCCTTATCTAATAATAATCTAGATAAAAAACCATAATCCAATGGATAAGAACCAAATCTCTAACATCCGAAACAACTATAAATAAATACCCTACCACATTGTTTTTCTCTGCATTATAAAAAACATATCCCTAATAATGGCGCACAAAATTTGCTTGCTCATTTTTTCCCTCAAACTCCAAACCCCCAAACTCTACCAATGATTACTCAGAAAACAATCCTAGTATATTTTCTATACACTCAGATAACTCTTTTTCCAAGGTGGAGGCAACAACGAGTTTATGGTCTCTAACACCGCCATCAACAGTAACAATAGTGACACATTGGTGATGTCAATGTTGTCATCTGCACAACAACCATCTGGTAGGTATATGGATCATCATCAAGATCCATTGGAGGACCTTACCAAATCCTTCTCTAAAAAACAAATGGGCAGACCCTTGGGCTCTAAGAACAAGCCCAAAACATGCATTGTTATCGAGGAAGACACACAAAACGTCATAGAGTGGGTAGGGCTAGAGATCCCAATAAAAGAAGACAGTGTAGTGAATATAATAAAATACGATCAACAACTTCAACATCACATAATTGTATCAGGGGTTTCGGTCTTATCTCTAACGTTACCATTCTTGATCCAGTATCCTGTGACCCATTATTCTCCATCGAAGGACCCACACATATGACATCTTTATTTGGAACATATGTAAATACAAATTTTCCATGTGCTCCTTCACATTTCATATTTCATCCACTATGTTCCTCTTTTACCGTATCCTTGTCTAGTCCTAAAGTATATGTGTATTGAGGCGTTGTTGGTGGAAAGATTACCTTTGGTAGTGTTATTTTTTTAATGCCACTCTTTCTAGGAAAACAATGTTCCACATGGTAGTCTTCATCAGTAGAAAAGTTTGAGAATTGTAACAAGGTGGACAAACACATGTTGTTGTTGTCATCACCAATGTTAACTATGTAGAACATGAGTTTGGCAACAACAACAACCATAATTGTTTACATACGCCCACAAACTTCAATGGTGTACATGCTAATTCAACTAAGATGAATTATCAACTTCCCTCTCACTATCTTCCAATGATGGGAATGATATTTATGAGAACTTAATCTTGTGGAACTACACCAATCATCTTGATAACTACTAGATAACCAAAGACTCTTATGCATTCCACTTTATTGTATTAGTCCTTTAAAAGTTCAAACAAAATTAATTAATTAATTTTTCATGTCTTCTTAAGTGACATTAAATTTTATGTTAGATTACATCTCTACTTATTTCTTTCTACCATTACATGTCTACTTTCGTTTAACATGTTCAAACAAGAAAATCTAAATTTATTATTATTTAAAAACAATTATAAAATCTATTTAGTCAACAAATAAAAAATTTTAGGCAAATATTAAACATTTTTATTTTAAATTCAATTCAATATAACTTAAAAATAAGTAATTTTGTTTTTAAACAAATAATTTGATATAAAAATTATATATATAATCTCTAAAATATAATATTTTTTTCTCTCTCCTCATTTAATTATGACATAAAGTATAAGATTTAATATTTTTTTGATCTTATAAATATAATAAATTACATTTTAAGTCTCTTTAAAAATAAATGTCGGTTTATTTTCCCCAATGTTTTTCTTTATCTTAAAATGTTTCTACATTTTGCTATCGGTAGAAAAGAGTTACAAAACCAAGGAATAAAATTAGTGGCAAAAAAGAAAAATTTCTTACAAAACTTATATAACGGAAAGTTAATTTTAAAATAGGCAAAATACCCTTTTTAGTCCTTTAAGTTTACCCCAAGGTCCATTTTGGTCCTTTATCTAAAAAAAGTGTCAAACTGGTCCTATAATTCTTTCAAAAGGACCATAGGAGTCCTTTCCGTCCATTTTGATCCTTTTTGGTTCATTGGAGAAGCTGCAAAATGAGCTTGATGGAGCAAAGATGGAGATACATCATCTAAAGGAAAGGGAGGATGGGCTGGAACATAAGATAATGGAGTTACAAATTGAAATAAAGAAGGATGGGCTGAACAAAAAAGGACCAAAATGGACGGAAAGGACTCCTATGGTCCTTTTGAAAGAATTATAGGACCAGTTTGACACTTTTTTTAGATAAAGGACCAAAATGGACCTTGGGATAAACTTAAAGGACTAAAAAGGGTATTTTGCCTTTAAAATATTATAAGGATTAACAAGTTATTTAACCCTAAATTATATATCTTATAGAGTGTAGACATATGTTTCTCTCCTGAAACAACTAAATTTCCTACTGAATAGATCATCTAGAAGGGAGGCTACAATCCATATATAATAATAATCGAGATGAAAAACCATAATCCAATGGATAAGAACCAAATCTCTCACATTCGAAACAACTATAAATAAATAGCCTACCACATTGTTATTCTCTGCATTATAAAAAACATATCCCTAATAATGGCGCACAAAATTTGCTTGATCATTTTTTCCCTCAAACTCCAAACCTCCAAACTCTACCAATGATTCCTCAGAAAACAATCCTAGTATATTTTCTATACACTCAGATAACTCTTTTTCCAAGGTGGAGGCAACAACGAGTTTATGGTCTCTAACACCGCCACCAACAGTAACAATAGTGACACATTGGTGATGTCAATGTCGCCATCTACACAACCACCATCTGGTAGGTATGTGAATCATCATCAAGATTCATTGGAGGACCTTACCAAATCCTTCTCTAAAAAACAAATGGGTATACTCTTGGGCTCTAAGAACAAGCCCAAAACATGCACTGTTATCTAGGAAGACACACAAAACTTCATAGAGTGGGTAGGGCTTGAGATAACAATAAGAGAAGACATTGTAGTGAATATAATAAAATACGATCAACAACTTCAACATAACATAATTGTTTCAGGGGTTTCAGTCTCATTTCTAACGTTACCATTCTTGATCCAGTATCATGTGACCCATTATTATCCATCGAAGGACCCATACATATGACATCTTGATTTGGAACATATATAAATCCATATTTTCCATGTTCTCCTTCACAGTTCATATCTCATCCACCATGTTCCTCTTTTACCGTATACTTGTCTAGTCCTAAAGTATAAGTGTATTGAGGCGTTGTTGGGGGAAAGATTACCTTTGGTTGTGTTATTTTTTTAATTCCACTCTTTCTAGGAAAACAACGTTCCACATGGTAGTATTCATCAGTAGTAAAGTTTGAGAAATTGAAGAAGGTGGACAAACACATGTTGTTGTTGTCATCACCAATGTTAACTAAGTAGAACATTAGTCTGGCAACAACAACCACCATTATTGTTTACATGCGCCCACAAACATCAATGGTGTACATGTTAATTCAACTAAGATGAATTATCAACTTCCCTCTCACTATCTTCCAATGATGGGAATGATATTGATGAGAACTTAATCTTGTCGAACTACACCAATCATCTTGATAACTACTAGATAACCAAAAACTCTTATGCATTCCACTTTATTTTATTAGTCCTTTAAAAGTTCAAACAAAATTAATTAATTAATTTTTCATGTCTTCTTAAGTGACATTAAATTTTATGTTAGATTACATCTCTACTTATTTCTTTATACCATTACACGTCTACTTTCGTTTGGCATGTTCAAACAAGAAAATCTAAATTTATTATTATTTAAAAACAATTATGAAATCTATTTAGTCAACAAATAAAAAAATTTAGGCAAATATTAAACATTTTAAATTTAAATTCAATTCAATAAGACTTAAAAATGAGTAATTTTGTTTTTAAACAAAGACTTTAATATAAAAATTATATATATAATCTCATTAATATAATTTTTTTCTCTCTCCTCATTTAATTATGATATAAAGTATAAGATTTAATATTTTTTTGATCTTATAAATATAATAAATTACATTTTAAGTCTCTTTAAAAATAAATGTAGGTTTTATTTTCCCCAATGTTTTTCTTTATCTTAAAATGTTTCTACATTTTGCTATCGGTAGAAAAGAGTTACAAAACCAAGGAATAAAATCAGTGGCAAAAAAGAAAATTTTCTTACAAAACTTATATAACGGAAAATTAATTTTAAAATATTATAAGGATTAACAAGTTATTTAACCCTTAATTATATATCTTATAGAGTGTAGACGTATGTTTCTCTCCTTAAACAACTAAATTTTCTACTGAATAGATCATCTAGAAGGGAGGCTACAATCCATATCTAATAATAATCGAGATGAAAAACCATAATCCAATGGATAAGAACCAAATCTCTCACATTCAAAACAACTATAAATAAATACCCTACCACATTGTTATCCTCTGCATTATATAAAACATGTCCCTAATAATGGCGCACAAAATTTGCTTGCTCATTTTTTCCCTCAAATTCCAAACCCCTAAACTCTACCAATGATTCCTCAGAAAACAATCCTAGTATATTTTCTATACACTCAGATAACTCTTTTTCCAAGGTGGAGGCAACAACGAGTTTACGGTCTCTAACACCGCCACCAACAATAACAATAGTGACACATTGGTGATGTCAATGTCGTCATCTGCACAACCACCATCTGGTAGGTATGTGAATCATCATCAAAATCCATAGGAGGACCTTACTAATTCCTTCTCTAAAAAACAAATGGGTAGACCCTTGGGCTCTAAGAACAAGCCCAAAATATGCACTGTTATCTAGGAAGACACATAAAACTTCATAGAGTGGGTAGGGCTTGAGATACCAATAAGAGAAGACATTGTAGTGAATATAATAAAATACGATTAACAACTTCAACATAACATAATTGTTTCAGGGGTTTCGGTCTCATCTCTAACGTTACCATTCTTGATCCAGTATCCTGTGACCCATTATTATCCATCGAAGGACCCATACATATGACATCTTTATTTGGAACATATATAAATCCATATTTTCCATGTTCTCCTTCACAGTTCATATCTTATCCACCATGTTCTTCTTTTATTGTATACTTGTCCTGTCCTAAAGTATATGTGTATTGAGGCGTTATTGGTGGAAAGATTACCTTTGGTAGTGTTATTTATTTAATGCCACTCTTTCTAGGAAAACAATGTTCCACATGGTAGTCTTCATCTGTAGAAAAATTGAGAAATTGAAGCATGTGGACAAACACATGTTGTTGTTATCATCACCAATGTTAACTAAGTAGAACATGAGTCTGGCAACAACAACGACCATAATTGTTTACATGCGCCCACAAACTTCAATGGTGTACATGCTAATTTAACTAAGATAAATTATCAACTTCCCTCTCACAGTATTCCAATGATGGGAATGATATTGATGAGAACTTAATCATGTGGAACTACATCAATCATCTTGATAACTACTAGATAACCAAAGACTCTTATGCATTCTGTTGTACCCCAAAATTTTCCCTCCCATATTTCTCAAAACATTGCAATAAAGATCTCCAAATTGCTCAAAGTAGTCCAAGGGTTGGCCAGACAAGCTCTCTCCTAAAGAAGTCTACTCAAATTAGGGTTTTGTGTTGCATCAAGATCCTTGAGTCCAAGTGACCCCAAATTCTCACCAAATGTCCTAATATGTTCTTAAGATCATCCATGTCAAGTTTCAAGCCTTGCAAAGGAATTTTGCTCATTTCATTTCCTCAAAATGGCCAAAAATCGACTGTGCTAGGGCAAAATTTAATTGTGACCCAAATACAGTCAAACTTCAAGTTTTTTTGTCAACATTCCCATTTTAAAGGATATTTCATCATTTGATCAAGGTTTGATCATGATTTATCAAGGATTGCTCAAAATTCATCAAGATTCAAAAGTTGCTAAATTAGGGTTTTGTAGGAAAAGTCAACTCAACTTTGACCAAGCATAACTTCATCATACTTTATGAGAAATGACCCATCCAAAACTCATTTTGAAGAGGATTAAATTTCCCACAACCCATCTGCATACCCCAAGATCAAAATATGCACTCACAAGAAGTTATGAATTTTGACATTATAGGTCATTTTTGAAAGTCAATAAAAACACCTTTTTTGTCAAAGCTTCTAACTTGAGCATGGAATATCAAAATGAGATGAGACCAAAAGGGTTGATTATAGGACATCTCAAGCTTTTTAAAAAGTCAAAGAACACCTCCAAAAGTTCAATATTGAGGAAGTTATGCATTGTTGAAGTTGGACTTTTTTGCACAATTGCCAAAAGTCAACTATTACCAAAACATCAAATTTTGCCAAATGGACCCATTCTTTTTCACTTGTTTTGAGTTTGCATTATTTCCCACATGATATAGCTTTGGCCATGTGTCCATATCTTATTTTTATTATTTAATTTGATTTTTATTTGAATAATTCATTTTAAATCAAATAAAATCACATAAAATGAAAAACATTGAAAACTAAAGATCTTGTGATCATTTAAGGTTTCAATAGACAGCTTGCATCCTTCCAAACTCGTATCAAGGTCATTATGAACAAGGAGATTGGATTTAGGACAAATTTGGAAAGCTTTGAAAGAGATTAAAATCAAATCTCAAAATCATCAATGGAGGAAGATTTGGACAAAAAAATTTACCCTAATACATTGTGCATTACATAAGGAAGCGAAAGATACAAAAATCAGGGTTGGAAATCAGTTCTAGAGGCAGAACAGAATTGGCAAAAATAAAGAAAAAGCTTGGGATCGAAATCAATCATAGAGGCATTTTCAGGGCTTGGCAAGTGTCTCAATCTCTTCCTGGCCATCTCCAGAAGAGAAACCAATCAAGATAACACATTTTCAGACCCTCATACGCGCTGTAAGTCATTCGTAACATGGCCCTGTTCTTTATTTCGTAATTTGTAATTTAATCATAGTTAGCATGAATTGATAGCATATTTTGAATCTACAAATCATTTGCAAGCTTTTTGGAATAACCAATTGCATTTATCTGACCTATATGGAGATCCACCATTGTTAGGGTTTGGTTCTTGTTTTTGGGTTTTTTCGTTTCACGAAAAATTGGCCATGATAATGGCCATGGTTGTGATCAGTAGGTTGAGATGAATCCACCCATGGTCTTAGAGTCCATTTTTGTGGCCTATGCAAGATTTTGTAGGTGGACAAGCTTGTAGCGACGGACCTTTGTCCGTTGGTATAGGTGTTTTGTTTTTGGCCACGGAGACAGGAAGAAGAAGCACTCGTGTCATCCATCCATAGGCCGGTTCAAATAATTGTGCGCTTTTTTTTTCTAGCCATTGATTTCTGTTTTTTATATTATATTATGTTTGTGTTATTATAACAAAAGCAACAACGCAGCCCAGTGGTGGACACCTCAGTGCATAAGGACCCAAAGGCTGGAGGCCATGGGTTCGATCCCTGCCTCCAGCAAATTGCATTTTCTTGTTACTTTTCAGGAAATCATGTGTATGCTTAAGCTTGAGATCTACCATAGACACTCACCATCAAAGTGCCAGATGGCCAAATGGCCAGATCTGGTGGTCAAATATTGAAGGAGCACCATGGACTCAGTCAATGCATGTACACAGGATCCCAAAAAGTCCATTGGGTCAGCTTCAAATGGGCCAGCCAATTTCTTTTGACACCTCCATAATCAGGCCCAATTTCTCATTCTCTTATACTTTTTTATTTAATTTAATTATTTTATTTTGTTTTAATTAATTTCTAACCAATAACAATTTTTCTTTTTTATCAAAAAATCACAAAAATACATTTATGTCCAATTAAAATTAAGAACTTTATTTTTCTTTAATAAATTTTAATTAATTAATTAGGTTTTTAATTCTAGGAAACTTTAATTTATTTTTGTAAATAAATAAAATCAATTAGAAATCATTAGGTTTTAACTCTAACTTAATTATTTTAATTTCTTTCTTAAATATCAAAAACTCCAAAAAACATGTCATTAATTATTTTTTCCATTTAATTAATTTAATAATTAATTTAGTATTTAATTTAGGATTTAATTTATTTTATTTTTTTAAATAAAAACAACAATAAAGGCATTTTTTTAAAAGGGTCAAAACCCTAATTCGCATTCGATTTAATTTCGTGTCACGCTTTATTTTTATTTATCCAATTGATGTATCTGCTTCCGGTATGTAATAATTAATTAGGACATTTAATTATTTTACCGCTTTATTTTATTTTCAAAGGGTTGCTTTTGGCAATGTAAATACCCGACGCCTTATAATAATTAGTTTTAATTTCCGCATTTTAATTCTGCAAGTTACAACTGTTAGATGTTTGATAATAGGGTTTGCATGACAAGAATGAATGGTTAATCTAAAATCAAATTAGATCACCCTTAACATGTGCAAAGATAAAAATAAACTGAAAACGAAACACTCACACATGCGCACTCCTAGGGTACACCCCACTTGGTTGCCTTCGTACACGGTCATTGAGTATAGGTCGTTTTAGAGGTCGTCCTCTTGTCTAAAAGATCATAGTTGCCTCGAAACAGTTGCCTCGGATATTGTTGCCTCACCAAAATTATCTAAGACATTAGGATTACTGCTAAGGTGTCCTAACATTGCTTTAGTGACCGTATGTCCCTCTTTCGAATTGACCCTAAAACTCCAACAACAGTGCTACCTACTCACTAATAGTGGGATAGCATTGTCTAAAGGAAATTAGCATAGAACGATTCTTTTTTTCGAGTAGGTAGATAGTTCTTAGATACTTGCTGTTGTACCCCAATTTTTGCCCCTAAGATTCCTCTATCATATCATATCAACTCGATCATAATAAGATCACATTAGGGTTGGTTCTTCCTCTTTTTTCCTATCTTTAAGTTTTCTCTTGAGGAATCTCCAAGCACCTTGGTTGTGTATTTTGTATATGTGTTGTTGACTAACTTCTAATCAAAATACAAAAAATATTTGTCTTTGTATATTTTTGTTTTGTAGGTACCAAGTCGAAGCATCTGACAAATAATGATTTCTGGTATTATTTTCCTAAAATCTCTATTTGCAAAGAAAAAGAATTAAAATTTTTCATTTTTTTCACTGATGCAATCGATTGCTCTTAAAGTGCAATCGATTGCACACAGTGTATTTTGTGCCATTTTTGAAAAAAATACACTGTGCAATCGATTTGCACTGTAGTGCAATCGATTGCACAACGTGAAAATTAAAAAAAAATTAGCATTTTAAACTTGTCAAATTTTGGCTCCAATTTTCCTTCACTTTTGAAAGATGTATCATTAATTCAAATTTTAGTGCCAATCTTTCATTTTTAAAAAGAATTATCATTAATTCAAATTTTGGCTCTAATATTTGAAAGAATTATCATTAATTCAAATTTTGGCTCCAATTTTTGAAAGAGTTGTCATTAATTCAAATTTTGGCTCCAAGAATCAATTACCAAATTACCACTAATCCCAATCCTAAAACTCTATAAATAGAGCTCTCATTTCATTCAAATTTCAAGCTTTTGATAGCCAAATCCACCTTGCTAAAAAATCTCTCAATTCTCTCCATCTACCAAATTCACTCAAAGCTCCATTTTCAAAAAGTTAGTAAGCTTTGCATTGAAGCTTACTAATCTTTGAGCTAAAACTTCATCCAAACACTTTTTCTCCATCAATTCTCTACATCCAAGCTTGGTCAATTGATTCTTGTGGTTGAATTGAAGCAAATTCTTGAAGTTGTTTTGATAATTCTCTAGATCTACCTTTGGTAAGTTGGATAATTCATCTTTCACAATGTGATCTCTTGGTGATCTTTGGGATTGATTCTTTGAACATTATTTTGTGATTTCAATGGTGTTATTTTCTCATAATTTGATGGAATTTTCGTGCTCAAGTGGATCCATGATCATAAGGTATTTGATGGAAAGTTTGAACAAGAAATTGCCCTTTTAAAATGTTGTTTTTGCTACTGTCACTGTGTGCAATCGATTTGCACTGTAGTGCAATCGATTGCACAAAAGCAATTTTGCACAATTTTTTGAAAATTGTACTGTGTAAATCGATTTACACAATAGTGCAATCGATTTACACAGGGATAAAATGAACTTTTTTTCCTTGTTTTGGGGCAGCTTTGATCCAAAATGATTTTTCTACTCACTCCTTTTGATTGTTGGTTTGGATTGCAATTTTAAATGTCCAATTTGTCTTTAAACTCAATGGACTTTGTGATGTAGATGAAGTTGGATAAATGTTCATCAATTCAAATCTACCTAAGAGTGAATTATTTAATTCATTTTTGGTGCTTTCGATTAATGATATGTTTAGTGCTTTAATCCATCTAGAGGAGTGGTTGAATTTAAAGATGAAAGAATTTTGAAATGGTGATCCAAATTAGCTTATCATTTCCCTCCCTCTTCATATTATCCCTTTCTTTTTTTAATTGTGCTACATGTTAAGGGATGGTGATCTCTATATCATTTATCCAAACATGAACTACATAGATTTCTATTGACCGACCTCAAAATAGGTGCGACTTCTACATAAGGCCACTTACGATTACTTAACATAGCACTAAATTTTGTCCCGATTCGAATAAATGATCATTCGTGGCCCAAACTTATGATTGCAAGCCCAAGTATGTTAATTTGATCTCTTTGATCCAATAACCTTGAGATACATTGTGTGGAGGCTTTGGTTCTACCAATCCTCTAATGGATCTACAACACCTTTGGTCAATGCGGATCACTTAAACATCGTTGATCATTACATGATGCCTTGTGAGAATTCCAAATTGGATGATATACTTGACAAAAAGAAAATGAAACTTGTTGTATGGAGGCTTTGGTTCTACCAATCCTCTAATGAGTTTCAAATGCAAGTTTCAAGATGGTCATCCAACTAACCACTAATTATTAACAATTAACTTTACTTTACGCTTTTATTTTCATGCTTTATGTACCATTTACTTTTAGCATTTTACATTTCATGCTAATTTCATCTTTGCTCACTTGAGCATTTACTTTTATGTCATTTTTATTTTGCTCACTTGAGCTTTTCTTTCTTTTTAAAGACACCTATTAATCAACATGAACCATAAAAATCATTAATGATACTTGGACTACATGGTTACTATCCTTTGCATTATGGAGTGATGGACTTCTTGGACTTAGGATTAGAGACCTTGGCCTATCTTGGAGACTTTGTGACTTTATTTTATATTTTGTCTAGAGTTCTTGAGGTTTACCTCAAGACATTGGGTTGTTTGTTTGTTTTGTGTGCAAGTTATTGAGATTACGATCTTTGTTTGTAATCTGGAATTCACCCGTATACAGCCGTTACTCTGCCCAATTTTTGTGAAGACTTAAAACACTTGAAGTTTGGTTCTCTCAAGAGGTCTAGTATCTTTGCTTGCTTGGTTTCAATCCGAAGAATGGGAATTCAATATTGACTCATAATGTCAAGTATTGGCTTCTTGTTGGTTAGATGGTTCTTATCCCTAGCTTGTACCTTATGCTTTAGGATAGCCTCTTCTTCTCCTCCCATCTTCTTTAATTTCAAAAATCTTCTCCCTCCTTTTAAAAAAAAACTCTTCTTGTTTTGAAACTTGAAACATTTTAATAATAAACTTGGACTTAGGTCCTTGCATCTTCGAAACATTTTCATAAATAAATTTCAATCAATTTAATAATACCTTGACCTTTTTTTTGTGAGAAGACTAAAAGTCAATCAATCTCATTTCAAACCATTTTGCCACTTTGGCTTTTATCTTTAAACATTTCTCAAAAGATTAGACTCTTGTCAATCCTTGTAGTGATGCAAACAATTATACTTCTACAATATGTAGTGAAGTGAGACATTTTCCACTTGGGTGTTGAGTGAGGCATTGTTGATTTTAAAATCCAAGCCATATCCTCCACTTTGAGATGATGCAAATTCTCCTTTCTCATGATTGTGGGTAGTAAGTATGTTTTTCACACGGACAATTGCGATGATGTCTTATCTCATAAAATCAACTAACACACTTGTGTTTCAAATTTTTAAAAGAGGAACTACGTGTACCCTGATCCCCTATTGCACGAAAGGTGGTACGTAGGCACTAAAGGTTCTCAACCGCTGCGGGTGCAAAAATCATAAAAATATTTCTTTTCTCACCTCCACCATCCATTTTATATACAACACATTTTTATAGCCAAAATATACAGATTTTTTCAAAGAGGTTCATGTGGAGTACCATAGATGTTTAGGGTGCTAATACCTTCCCTTTTCATTACCAACCCCCTTACCTTGAATCTTTCCCCCTCTTTTTGGGTTATTCGCTCTTTTCCCATTCCTTTGGAAACAATAAAGCGCGATGGCGATTTTTATTTTGATTTGTATAAAGTCTAGTCAATCCAATGGCTTAGTCTTGCACATTTCTACCGCCACAGAAAAATGGCGACTTCACTGGGGAAAGATTGACCTCTTGCTGGTCCATCCCTAAGTGGGTTAAACCTATCTTTGTTTATATTTGTATATGTGCTATTGTTGTTTATGTGTTATATTTTGTATATATGTTTGTCTGGATTTTCCTGGTTTACAGGGTGCTTGGTGATTACTCATAAGTCCTATACCCGGACTTGGGAAAACTTTAAGATAGGACGGGCGGTATAGTCATGTTAACTTTGAGGGAGTAATCCCAAAAAAGGAGGCATGAGATCCCCCACTCAGTGGAGGCCCCTTTGACTATAGTGTCGTTTACCGAGTAATCGGGAAGACGTACTGCTTTCGACCTGGGAGCCTGCTAAAGCTGAGGACCATAGATTACCTAACCCCTCTAGGCCTTTTAGGTGTAGTGCGGAAGCTATAACAGATTAATCCGGAAGTAGTTGTCACGCGATACTATGCTCGGACGAGTCTTTCTTGAGAATATTACTAATTACCGAGTTAATCGGGATGTTGGTAATATCCGAAGGAAAGAAGTAGACTCTGGGAACCTCTTAGAACCTTGTTCAGCAGGTGATAACATTTTAGACCAATACCTTATGATTAGTACCTTCGGCCTCATGCTCGTGACGTTGAACCTATGAACCCTATATGTCTGATCTTGTGTGTGATTGTTGCATCATGCATCCATGCACTCATAAGCATCTTTTGAAGAAAACCATATTTCAAGGGATTTAAAGGTTGAATATTTGTGAATACCTTTGGTACTCTTAAACCATGGATTCTGAAAAGAGAATAATAAAATTTTTCAGTATTTCAAAAGCTTTATTACTTGGATGTTTGAAATATAAACCATAAATCCATTGAAATATTAAATGATAAAGAAAAAATAATCATGTGCATTGCAAGTCATGCATCATGTTGCACATATTTCTTGCATATGTTATGCATATCCAGGTGTCTTATCCAGCTTCTTTACTCCATTCAGCAAGCTGACTCATCACTAAAACACTCGGGCTAATTTTAAAAAGAAGATGGACAACTTAGAACAGGAGAATCACGAGCTGCGCGGAGAAGTTTCTGCTTTGAAGGCTGGCTTGGCCAACTTGACTACTCAGATGGAAGCTCTGGTGGTTGCTCAGAATCATCCACCGAGTGTTCAACCTCAACCAACAAGGGCAAGTACTGAAGTTCTGATTGTTCCTGTATCCGCTACTCCGGCTGTTGTTCAAAACCGTATGCCTCAGGGTTATCCGTGGGGAATGCCAGAGAATTTTGCACCTGAAGGTTTCAATCTGGGTCCTCAAGATGCTCCAGTGGTTCCAAATGTTGTTACTCCTGCACCTCCTGTGGTGCATACTGTTCCTGCTGCACCTCCTTCGATGAATTTAGTTTCGTTTGTTAATGAAGATGTGTGTCGTCCTTTCCCTCCGCCGAGTGAAGACTTGGGTCTTTATGACAGAATGGATGATTTCCAAGAGCAGTTTGATAGAATGCAAAGAGAGATGAAGGCACTTAGGGGAAAAGAGTTGTTCGGGAAGAATGTGAATGAGCTGTGTTTGGTCCCGAATGTTAAAGTGCCTGCTAAGTTCAAGGTCCCAGAATTTGAGAAGTACAAGGGCAACACTTGCCCTCGTGCTCATTTGGTGATGTATGTGAGAAGGATGTCTACCCATACTGATGATCAGCGTCTGCTGATTCATTTTTTCCAGGATAGTCTAACCGGTGCTGGGTTGAAATGGTACATAAGTTTAGACAGCGTCAACATCCATACTTTTAATGATTTGGGAGAAGCATTCATTAAACAATACAAGTACAATGTGGACATGGCGCCTGTCCGTGACCAGCTTAGGGCCATGGTTCAGAAAGACAGAGAATCATTCAAAGAGTATGCGTAGAGATGGCGCGAAGTGGCTGCACAAGTGATTCCGCCCATGGAAGAGAAAGAAATGACCAAGATTTTTCTAAAGACGCTAGGAGCTTTCTACTACGAAAGAATGGTAGCAAGTGCCCCAAGTGATTTTACAGAGATGGTAGGAATGGGTGTCCGCCTAGAAGAGGCAGTAAGAGAAGGCCGTTTGACAAAGGGTGAAGGATCTGGAGGTGTGAAGAAGCCATCTTATGGGTTTACAAAGAAGAAAGAGGGGGATACAAATGTTGTTATGCAAGAGAGAAAGGTAAACACTCCTAGAAGGAATTATCAGCGTCATCAGCAAGTCTCCTCAGTTACTCCTGTTATGAATGCCGCTCTAACTACTGTTGCTTATCAGAGACCATCCCAGCAGGGGAATCAAAGGTATAATTAGAGAACGGAGAACTATGATCCTATTCCCATGAGCTATGCAGAGCTATTACCAGCATTGGTTCATAAGAAGTTGGTCCAGACACGACCACCTCCCATTGTACCATCACCATTGTCGTGGTATTACAAAGCAGACCAGGCGTGTGCCTTTCATCAAGGAGCACCAGGGCATAGTGTTGAGAATTGTTATCCTTTAAGGACTGAAGTGCAAATGTTGTTGAAGTCTGGAATTTTATCTTTCAAAGACGTGGGACTTAATGTGAAAGACAATCCTCTACCCAAGCACGGGGGAGTGAATGCTGTGAATATGGTGGCCGTTTTTTTAGGCGACTTTCGAATTTTTGACATTAATCTAGTTAGAGGGGATTTGGTGAAGATGCACGCAGATCTCTGTAAATTTAGTTATTATACGCATGACCATACCGGTTGTGCTGTTTGCAGTACAAATATACATGGTTGCGAGAAGATAAATATTGATTTGCAAGAGATGATGGATGAAGGTTTAATCCATATAATCAGGCCTAGGGCAGAATATGAAGAGGAAGTGAATATGGTTTCTGGATGTCAAGGTGAATTCATAATTTTTGATGTGGATCATTTGAATGAGGATCTAGTGCAGTTACATGCTACCTTCTGCCATACTGCTGGTCAGGTGGAACACCAATATGGATCTTGCATAATTTGTTGTCGAAATCCCCGAGGATGTTCTATTGTGAGGGAAGTTGTTCAGTTGCTGTTAGACAATGGAACCATCAAGATCATAGGTCAGAGAGATAATTATCATGAGATTGATATGGTTGAAGTCTGTTTGATGGAAGAGTCAGAGGAAGAGTATGACTCCGCAGATGAGTATTTCTCTTCAGACCAAGATTTGTTTGCCGGAAATGAATTTTTGATGGCTGATTGTGTTAAGGAAGGGGTGAATGTCATTGTACCTTGTTTTGGTGCACTCACTCATCTTGAGGTGGAGTACCATAACAAACCAGCTGTTTCCCCATTGGTAGTTAGTCTGCCAGGTCCTGTTCCCTATGAATCAGATAAGGTTGTGCCTTACAAATACAACACTACGATCTTAGAAGATGGGGTGGAGATTCCCATCCAGCCGATGCCTGATGTTAGAAATATAGCTGATAATAGCAGAGTGACCCGTAGTTGTCGTGTATTTGCGGCGGTCATTCGAAGAGATGTTGTTGCTGGAAAGAAGATTGCTGAGAATGATGAGCCTAAGAAGTATGCAAGAGGGACTAGTGGAGCTACATTATAGAAAGAAGTGGATAATATCTTGAAAATAATTAAGATAAGCGATTACAGAATTATGGATCAGCTATTGCAGACTCCTTCAAAGATATCTATTCTATCCTTATTGATGAATTCCTCTGCTTATAGAGAATCGCTGATGAGAGTACTAGACCAAGCTTTTGTAGAGAATGGCATGCCATTAGATCAATTCAGCAGCGTAATTGGAAACATTACGTCATGTAACAATTTGAGCTTCTGTGATGATGAGTTACCAGATGAAGGGAGGAGTCACAACCTGGCCCTCCATATATCCATGAACTGTAAGAATGATTCGCTGTCCAATGTGCTAATTGATAACGGATCCGCGCTGAATGTCATACCGAGAACTACCCTCTTGAAGTTAAAGTATCAAGGAACATTTATGCGCCCGAGTGGCATCATTGTGAAGGCTTTTGACGGGTCAAGGAAATTTGTCATCGGTGAAGTGGACCTGCCCATCCATATAGGACCACATTTGTTCTTGATAACCTTCTAGGTTATGGATATTATTCCCGCATATAGTTGTTTGCTTGGACGACCATGGATACACGAAGCAGGGGCTTTCACTTCAGCTCTGCATCAGAAGCTAAAATTTGTGCATGAAGGGAAGGTAGTGATCATAAATGGGGAGCAGGCATTATTGATATCCCATCTATCCTCTTTCAGTATTGTAGAAGCGGATGAGGCTGCTATTGAAACCCAGTTCCAAGCCTTATTTGACAACATAAGGAGGAATGAGAATTCTGTAGTTTCCCTGAAGGACGCGCAGCAGGTTGTGCGCAATGGTCATAATGCAGTTTGGGGACGACTGGTGGATCCACCCGTGAACAAGAACATAACTGGTTTGGGTTTTTCTTCGAAGAATGGCAAAGGGGAAAGTTTGAAGTCAAAGTCTCCTGTGAACAGTTATCATGATGTTTTCCGCAGCGGAGGCTACCTCCATCCAATTGGTTCTGGAATCAATACTGTTGAAGAAGATGAAGCAGAACAGGAAGTACCCAATTTTGTGACGCATGGAGTCCGAGTTCAGAACTGGGTCACCATTGATGTTCCTTCTTGCATACATATTTCAAAGTAATTTGTTTTGTTAATCTGTTTCTTTCTTTGAAAAGCTTTCACTCTGCCCAAGGTGAAAGTATTATATGGGCTTATCCGTTTGCTTTGATTTTTAAGATCATTAATAAAAGTTGTCTTTGCTTCCAAAAATATGTCTTTATTTTCTGCTTTTTCTTGGGAAATGGTAATCAAATAAAAAACCCTTTCAAAATAAATGATAAATGGAAATTAATCTGCATGATCACTTGTTATATGTGTCAGTTTCTAAAATCAATCATAAATCATATGTGCAGATTAATTAAAAAACCCGTTGAATACAATGACCCTGCACCCTCTACCAACTTTGAATGTCCTGTGTTTGGCGCTCAAGAAGAAGATTATGATGAGATTCCAGAAGAGGTCTCACGATTGCTTAAGCACGAGGATAGTACCATTCAGCCATATAAGGAGCCTTTGGAACTGATTAATTTGGGTTCAGAAGAAGATCCGAAAGAGATTAAGATTGGAGCATCGTTGCATCTTGATGTGAAGAGCGGGTTGATTGAGCTGTTGAAAGAGTATGTGGATATTTTTGCTTGGTCTTATCAAGACATGCCTGGTCTAGATACAGACATTGTTGAGCATCATTTGCCATTGAAGCCAGAGTGTCCGCCAGTTAAACAAAAGTTGAGAAGAACCCACCCAGATATGGCAGTAAAGATCAAAGAGGAGGTCCTAAAGCAGATTAATGCTGGTTTTCTCGTGACGTCAGTGTATCCTCAATGGATTGCCAATATTGTCCCAGTACCGAAAAAAGACGGAAAAGTCCGCATGTGCGTAGATTACAGAGATCTAAATAAAAGTAGTCCAAAAGAAGATTTTCCATTGCCTCACATTGATATGTAAGTGGATAGCACAACAAAATTCAAAGTATTCTCGTTCATGGACGGATTTTCTGGGTATAATCAAATAAGAATGGCTCCAGAAGACATGGAAAAAACAACATTTATCACACCCTGGGGAACATTCTGTTACAGAGTGATGCCCTTCGGGTTGAAGAACGTTGGTGCAACGTACTAGAGGACTATGACAACCCTATTCCATGATCTGATGCACAAGGAAATTGAAGTATATGTTGATGATATGATTGCCAAATCCCAAACTGAAGAAGGGCATATAAAAGTTTTGTTGAAGTTGTTTCAGCGTTTGAGGATGTTTCGTCTCCGCTTGAATCCAAATAAATGCACCTTCGGAGTTAGATCGGGGAAATTGTTGGGTTTTATTGTTAGCCAGAAAGGAATTGAAGTTGATCCTGATAAAGTCAGAGCAATTCAAGAAATGTCAGCACCAAGAACTGAAAAGCAAGTCAGGGGTTTCCTCGGGCGTTTGAATTATATTTCCAGATTCATTTCCCACATGACTGCAAAGTGTGAACCGATCTTTAAGTTGTTAAAGAAAGATCAAGGTTGTGTGTGGATGGATGATTGCCAAAGGGCATTTGAGAGTATTAAAGAGTATCTGCGTGAACCTCCTATCTTGCTCCCTCCCGTAGAAGGAAGACCGCTAATTATGTATCTAACGGTGTTAGATAAATCCATGGGTTGTATTCTGGGACAACAGGATGAAACGGGTAAGAAAGAGTTCTCCATTTATCATCTCAGCAAAAAGTTCACTGATTGTGAGTTACGGTATTCCATGCTAGAAAAGACATGTTGTGCTTTGGCCTGGGCGGCAAAACGTTTGCGGTAGTATATGTTGAATCATACCACTTGGTTGATCTCCAAAATGGATCCAATCAAGTATATTTTTGAGAAGCCTGCTCTTACGGGGAGAATTTCCCGCTGGCAGATGTTGTTGTCTGAATATGATATTGAGTACCGCACTCAAAAAGCTATTAAAAGTAGTGTGTTGGAAGATTACCTTGCTCACCAACCGGTGGAAGATCATCAGTCTGCAGAATTTGAATTCCCTGATGAGGATGTGATGTTCCTGAAAGTGAAAGATTGTGATGAACCATTTCCTGAGGAAGGCCCTGACCCTGAATCTCATTGGAGTATGATTTTTGATGGAGAGGTGAATGCTTATGGTAAACGAATTGGTGTTGTGATTGTCACTCCTCATGGATCGCACATTCCTTTTACTGCGAGGCTAACATTTGATTGCACTAATAATATGGCGGAATATGAGGCTTGCATCATGGGTCTTGAGGAAGCTATTGATCTCATAATCAAAATTCTAGATGTGTATGGTGATTCAGCTTTGGTAATAAATCAGAATAAAGGAGAATGGGATACTCGTCACCCTGGCTTGATCCCTTACAAAGATTATGCTAGAAGATTGCTACCCTTCTTCAATAAAGTTAAATTCCATCACATCCCTAGAGATGAAAATCAAATGGTGGATGCTCTGGCAACTTTGGCTTCCATGTATCAAGTGAATTCTTGGAATGATATACCCCGTATTACAGTTCGACGGTTGGATAGGCCCGCTCATGTGTTTGCGACAGAGGAGGTAGCAGATGAAAAACCTTGGTATTATGATATCAAGCATTTTCTTTATACTCAGGAATACCCGATTGGTGCATCGAGGAAAGATAGAAAGACATTGAGAAGATTGGCAGGCAATTTCTTCCTCAGTGAAAATGTGCTATACAAAAGATATTATGACATGGTCTTGCTCAGATGCATGGATAGACACGAAGCAAACATGTTGATGCATGAGATTCATGAAGGTTCATTTGGCACTCATGTTAATGGACATTCGATGGCTAAAAAGATGCTAAGGGAAGGTTACTATTGGTTGACAATGGAATCTGATTGTTACAAATTTGCAAAGAGGTGCCATAAATGCCAGATTTATGCAGATAAGATCCATATACCTCCGACATTGCTCAATGTGATTTCCACCTCGTGGCCTTTCTCTATGTGGGGTATTGACATGATCGGGATGATAGAACCCAAAGCTTCAAATGTACACCGTTTCATTTTGGTAGCGATTGACTACTTTACCAAATGGGTAGAGGCTGCTTCTTATGCCAATGTTACCAAACAAGTGGTTGTGCATTTCATCAAAAACAATCTGATATGCCGGTATGGTGTGCCGAGTAGAATCATCACTGATAATGGCTCAAATTTGAACAACAAAATGATGACAGAACTGTGTGAAGAATTCAAGATTGTCCATCACAATTCGTCTCCATACAGGCCAAAGATGAATGGGGTTGTTGAGGTTGCTAATAAGAATATCAAGAGAATTATCTAGAAAATGGTTATTACTTATAAGGATTGGCATGAAATGCTCCCTTTTGCTCTGCATGGATATCGAACATCTGTCCGCACTTCAACAGGAGCAACCCCGTTCTCCCTGGTATATGGAATGGAAGTTGTACTCCCTGTTGAGGTAGAGATTCCCTCGTTGCGTGTGATAATGGAAGCCAAGTTGACAGAGGTTGAATGGGTCCAGAACAGGTTTGACCAATTAAATTTGATTCAAGAGAACAGAATGACAACTTTGTGTCATGGGCAGTTATATCAGAAAAGAATGAAGAAAGCATTTGATAAAAAGGTCAAACCTCGTGAATTCAGAGAAGGCGACCTCGTGCTCAGGAAGATCATGTCTTTTAACACTGATTCTAGGGGCAAGTCGACTCCCAATTTTGAAGGCCCGTATGTTGTCAAGAAAGCCTTCTCTTGTGGTGCATTAATTCTTGAAACTATGGATGGCGAGGAGTTCCCACGTCCCATGAAGGCTGACGCAGTCAAGAAATACTTCGCCTAAAGAAATAAAAGAACAACTCGCTAAGTTGAAAACCCGAAAGGGCGGCTTAGGAAAAAAGGAGCGTCTCGGTAGGCTGAAAACCCGAAAGGGCGGTCTAGGCAAAAATTAGAGACATAAATAGAATAAATTTCCCGCTAAGTTGAAAACCCGAAAGGGCAGCTTAGGCAAAAGTTAGGGATTTTTCTTGGCAAGTAACTACGTCAGACAAGACTTGATCTTTGAAGCAACAATCTTCTCGGATCCTCACCATACTTCAACAAAAGCTGCTGCTCAGGACTTCAAAAGTTGTTAGGGGAATGGTGGTCATTGTATCTCAATGTATCTTTTCCATTATATATTACCATTTCCCAAACTTTGTAATCATCCATGGAGTCTCGCCATTCATAGACTACCATTCTATTAATAAAATTCGAGCTTTTGCCCAATTCTTTGTGTTCTTATTTTTATTTAGCTTGCAAAGACTTCATTTATTACTGATAATAACTTTCAAAGCAAAAAGATTAAAAAACAAAATTGACTTTTCAAAAAGAAAGACATCTTCACAATTCAATTTACTTTGGGATTTGTGATGAAACAATGACAACAAAAATGGCGATCCCTGGAATGAACAAACTCCGGTTATTTTAAGAATATTTACTTCCTTCGTGAAGGTTTTTCTCAGGTCATCTTGTTGGTATATACGCAATCTTTGTGTGTTTCTCAGATAATTAAAGACGATACCAGTTGGCGTAAGGTACATTATTAGGTTTGTGATCCCATGATCCCTGTGATCGGTGAAAATAGAACTGACTGTTTTTTAAGCTGGTTCGCGAAATGTCGCGGTAAGCAAGAGTCGCCACCGTCTTTTATGTTCTCCAACATGGAAAGGACAAAAGCACAGCAAAATTCCTTATTCGAGAATGTTTCTCAGTTTGGGAGGTAGATTTATAGAAAGGGAAGGTGTTAGCACCCTTTCTATCCGTGGTTATCCACGGGCTCTTAGGTACTTGCTCTTATGTTTTCAAAATTTGTTTGCTTTTCAAGTGTGTGTGGGTTTTGAAAAAAGTTTCGTTTGAAAAATTTCTAAGTAACTCTTGTATCTGTCCTCAAGAGTGTATGAAAAATTTGTTTGAAAACTTTTTGAAAGTGTCAGTGCGAAAAGTTGTTTTTGTTTGTTTTGAAAAGAGCAAGTACCCATGAGATCTACCTACTCTAAGGAATTAGGTTGTGTAAGAGTCCTTTAAATAGTGTTATCCCACCATTGAGAGGTAGGTAGCACCGTCGTTGGAGTTATTCGGGTCAATTCGATTATCGGGACATGTGTGGTCACCAAAGCAATGGTAGGACATCTTAGTGGTAACCCTAACGTCCTAGATCCTTTTTATCCGAGGCAACCGTTTCGAGGAAACTGGATCTTTAGACAAAAGGGCGACCTCTAAGACACCCTATACTTGATGACCACGTTCGAGGCAACCAGTGAGGCGTACCCTAGGGGTGGCATGTGCATGTGTGTTGTTTTTCAGTTAATGTTTGTCTTTGCATGTTATTTGTGAGCTACATATTGATTTTTATTATTCATACAAGTCTTTCATGCATTGTTTAACAGTTAAGAGTGCGGAAAATAAATTGCGGAAAGGTAAATCTAGCTATTACAAGGCGCGGGTATATACATCGCCAAAAACAACAACCCGTTTAGAAAATAGAAATGCGAGAATTTAAAAGAAAGCGATAAAGTTCTAATTAATTATTACATTTCCTGAGCAGATACAAAATAATGAATTAAAATAAATACGTGCGAAAGATTGAATCGGGAACGTCCTTAGGGTTTTGACCCTTTTGAGAAATAAAGCAATTTTGGTCCTTTGCAATTAATTAAATATTAACCCTAAACTAATTAATTAATTAATTAATTAAAATAAAAAATGTTTTTTTTTGTGTTTTTTATGTTTTTAATGAAATAAAATAAAAGAAATTTAAAAGTAAAAAAGAAAAACCTAAATCTAAGCTTGATTTTATTTATTATGAAAAAAAAGATTAAAATTATTCTAATTAAACTAAGTTAATGATATTTAGAATTTATTTACAAAATAAAAGAGTGAAATTAATAAATGAAATATTTACATTTTTTTTTAGTTTTTGAATTTTTATTGTGAAAAATGTTAACTAATTGGTTGGTGAGTAATTAATTAAAAAAAACAATAGAAATAAATAAAGCAATTAAAAGAAAGAAAAATAAATAAATAAATAAAAAATGCAAACCCAAAGGGGGGGGGGGGGGGGGGGGGGGTGATGGGCCAGCAAGGGGGTTTGCTTAGAAATCTAAGGCCCATTTTGTTGCCAAGCACGTTTGACCTTTCTGGATCCTCAAGAGCACTTGTTGACTGGAAGCATGGTGCTCCTCACCTTTGTAGCCTTTAGATCTGTACACAAGGCCACATGGCGCCTGGGATCTGGACATGTATGGTGGGACACTTTGAGGATGCCTGCATGGGAACCTGTAAGGAAAAAAAATTAACAAGCATTTGGGGGACCTGGGAATCGAACCCAGGTCCCAGTGATCATTGCCAGTGCGTCCTTCCACTGAGCCACTTGCCTTCAGTTGTTATCATAATAATACATAATTATTATATTGATAAATCAAAACAAAGCCTGGAAAAAAAAATAAAACGCGTGTTGTTTTAAACGGACACATGAGAGGGGGACGCGCCAGCGTCTTCTTCCTTTGATACTGGTTTTTTACCTGCGGATTCCTATCCGCAGGTGGTTTCGTAGGTTGCTTCGAAAATGATCCTCAGGCTATGAAAATGCCACCTGAGACCATGGGCGTGTCCGTCTTGATCCCCTGATCATCTTTATCCCCATTATTGGGTCCAATTTGCCCTGTACCAAAAACACCTAAAACGCAATATCATGAACCTTAGAATCGGGCATCACGATTCAGGGCCTAAAAACCAAATTGGTTAATGCAGTTATGTTAGAAATCAAACAAGCAACATGATTATGCCAATATTTTTGAGAAACAAATGCAAGAATGGAGAATTCAAGCTTCGTGTACAGGGGTGAGTTTGAGTTGACTTACAGTGCTGTATAGGTGATCTTAGGATGCGTTTGTGGTCTCTTTAGCTTCGGGGTATGGCAATGAATAAGACTACGTGCTTCTTTTGATCTGAAAGTGCCTCTATCACTGTTCTTGATCTCAGTTTTTTTTTCACAATTTTTGAGTTTTGTTCTGGCCGTTTTCAGTGATGCTTCGGTCGTGAATGAGGTTTGTACTGCTTGCATATGTAGGTATGAATGAGAATTAGGTGATATGATGAGCCTTAACCTTGTGCAATTAAGTTTTGGATTTTGTTTGACCACCATTAAAGGACATTCCATACTTGGAGCAAAACCATGATTTTGTGCACAAAATAGCCTAGCACGAATTTGGTAGCTGGCTCATGACACATAAAAGTTATTCAAACCACAAAGATGCCATTCAATTAATTTTTAGATTTTATTTGAATTATTATGGATTTAAAATGAATTAAATTAATAAAAATTAAATGAAATGGAAAAATAAATGTTTGGTCTTGAAATTAAGCATGGGACACGTGGGTGGCATGACAAGGCTGAATCAAGTGGAAGAAAGTGGGCCCTTTTGTCAAAAATTGAAGTTTTAGGGATAGTTGACTTTTGCCATTTCACAAAAATTTCCCAACTTCTCCAATGCATATCTTGCTCAATTTTGATCATATGAACATGTTCTTGGACATTTTGGAAAGGTCTTGAAGTCCTCTAACCAATGCCTTTGGTCCCATGTCATTTGGATTTACCAATCTCAAGTTATGGTCTTTGACTTAAAGTGCCTTTTTGTTGACTTTTGAAAATGACCTATAATGTTGAAATTGATAACTTTTTGTGAGAGCATTTCTTCGACTTGGAATGTGAAGATGAGTTGTAGGAAATGTCCTCCCCTTCAAAATGAGCATTGGATGGGATTTTTCTGATGAACCATGAAAAAGTTATGCCTTGGTCAAGTTATAGTTGACTTTTAAACTGTCCAAAAATAGACACTTTTGCATCCTTGATGATTTTTGAGCCATTCTTGTGGAATCATGATCAAGACTTGATCAAATGATGATTGTCGCTTCAAAATAATATGTTGACCAAAAATTTTGACTTTTGACTGCCAAATGACCATTTTACCCCTACAGTTGATTGTGAAGCAAATGAGGCTTTTGACTGTTCAACTTGACCTTGTGAGCCTTGAAACTTGGCATATGGATGTTTGACAATGTATATAAGCATATGGGACTTGATTGAGCCCTTGAAAACCTCAACTTCCTTGCAAGAAACAAAACCCTAATTTTGACTGGCTTAGGAGGATGTTTGACTGTGCAATCCTTGAGTAGACTTGAGCAAATTGAGATGATGCTTGTCAAAACTTTGAAGAATATGGGAGGGCAAATTTTGGGGTACAACAGTTTCCCCTGCTCAATCTTCTTAAACCTGAGGATGTAGATTGGCTTGTGTGCCTTTCGTGATCCGAAGGTGGAAGATGATTGAACACTAGAGTGCCCAAATATTTGCACTCGCATAGTAGAGTATTAGCAGTGTGATGTCGGGAATGGGCTTACATATGCCATTTGGAGAGATGATGGATAGGAGGATGGGCTTATAGATTCCATCTGGAGATGCGACAGAATCTTGTCGGGAATGGGCTTATCGATGCCATTTGGAGATGTAATGGATAGGAGGATGGGCTTACAGATTCCATCTAGAGATGCGACAGAATCTTGTCGGGAATGGGCTTATAGATGCCATTTGGAGATGTAATGGATAGGAGGATGGGCTTATAGATGCCATCTGGAGATGTCGATCGCGTAAGAGATTCCTTAGCGAGAACTTGTATATTTGAGAAAGAAAGATAATTTCCTGGCCTGCTACAGGTGTTGATCTTCAATCTCGTCATGCAGATATGCCCTGGCTGGATACAGGTATTGAATCTACAATTGGTCTTCTACAGATATGCCCTGGCTGGATACAGGAATCGAATCTGGAATTCTTCATGCAGATATGCCCTGGCTGGATACAGGTATCGAATCTACAATCAGTTACTCACAGACATGCCCTGGCTAGATGCAGGTATCGAATCTGGAATTAGTCGTCTACAGATATGCCCTGGCTGGATACAGGAATCAAATCTCTAAACTCTTCATGCAGACATGCCCTGGCTAGATACAGGTGTCGAATCTACAATCAGTTACTCACAGATATACCCTAGCTAGATACAGGAATTGAATTTGGAATTAGTCGTCTACATATATGCCCTGGATGGATACAGGAATCGAATCTCTAAACTCTTCATGTAGACATTCCCTGGCCGGATACAGGAATCGAATCTACAATCAGTTACTCACAGATATGCCCTGGCTAGATATAGGAATCGAATCTGGAATTGGTCGTCTACAGATATACCCTGGCTGGATACAGGAATCGAATCTCTAAACTCTTCATGCAGACATGCCCTGGCTAGATACAGGTGTCGAATCTACAATCAGTTACTCACAGATATGCCCTAGATAGATACAGGAATCGAATCTGGAATTGGTCGTCTACAGATATGCCCTGGCTGGATACATGAATCGAATCTCTAAACTCTTCATGCAGACATGCCCTGGCTAGATACAGGTGTCGAATCTACAATTAGTTACTCAAAGATATGCCCTGGCTAGATACAGGAATCGAATATGGAATTGGTCGTCTATAGATATGCCCTGGCTGGATACAGGAATCGAATCTCTAAACTCTTCATGCAGACATGCCCTGGCTAGATACAGGTGTTAAATCTACAATCAGTTACTCACAGATATGCCCTGGCTGGATACAGGAATCGAATCTGGAATTGCGACAGTTGATTGTAATCATCTTTGGATTGACCTTTTCCTGAAAAGGCAAAACATCAGTTGTATGCAATGTCATGATGTATGATATGCATGATGTCGTGATGTTCTCAAAAATAAATGAGATTGTGTGATATAATGCGTATATGCATGTATCATGATGTATCACAATGTGATGCTTATGAATGTATCTTCATATGGGAAAATAAATCCTTGACGAATGCCGGGAAGTTTGTTGAATCATGGGCTGATGTTTGAAGAGTAGAGTTCTTTGTTTCCACTAGGGATGATGGTTGTGAGAATAAACCGGTAGGAGAAGATGACTCCGTTGGGAATAAACTTGTTGGAGATTACTCTTCGGGGAATTACTCTGTGGGAAGAGATACTTCACTGAGGTTTTGATGACAACTCCGCTGGGGATTCCATTGATAAGTTTTGTTGGAGATTTTGATGAACTCCGCTGGGGGATAGGAAGAACTTTGTCGAGGAAGATCTTTCCGTGGTAATTAGATGAGGATAACCTAGTTATAAGCTCTGGTGGGGAATAACCTTCTGAATAAAGTCGGGGAGAGATATGCGTACTCTGCAAGGGATAAGCTTCCAGAATCTACTAGGGATAAGCTTCAAGAATCTACTGGGGAGATTGATTCAACTCTCCTGGGGAGACTTTTGGACTGTACTGGGGAATGGCTCCACTGGGGTGTCTGGTATTCTGCCGGGGAACAATCTTATATTAAGACTGCTGGGGATGCTTGCTTAGGAACATCTATATACTCCGCTGGGGAATATTGAGATTTTCTGGGGATACCCAACTTCCTTAAGGTTGACAGTAGACTAACTCTGTTTGGGGAGAGTGTTGCTGACTTGCTGGAGATACTGCGCCTTTTCGGGGCTGATGGGAGATCAACTCTGCTTGGGGAGAGAGCATGGCTGACTCTGGTCTTGCTCTCGCGGGGAGTGAAGGTACCCTGGTAACATTCTTCAGCCAAACTTACCTTGGTACCTTGGTGGACAGAGCAACTAGATCGCTTAGACAACGCATTATTGCCCCTGTTTCTGATATCACCTGTAATTAGTCCTTCGTTTCGCATGCAAATATTTATGAGTTAGAAATTAATGTCAAATGCATATATAAAAAATGAACCTTGGACGTTCTTCGCAAGACAAAACAGAAAAAGGAAAAATAATTGGCAATTTGTCTGGAAAAGTGAATTTGTATTGATTTTTGAATTTACCTGTAAATAGGCGTTTGTGTACAAGAGGCTGACGTCCTAGTAAGAGAACGCCGCCGAACAACAGAGTTTATACATTTTGTGAAAAGGAAAACAAAACAGCTATGTGAAAAATCCCACTGGGTTCCAACTCTGCTATCGCCTTTATGTCTTCAAGTGCCTCATCACTTTGCTGCTTAGTCGAAGATGAAGCTGACTGATTGGTGCCGTCTGAATCTGATAGTTGATACCGAATTCTGGATGCAGGGTGATCCAATGAGACATAGTATTACGCTTTAATCCCTAACTTTTTCCTGGACCGCCCTTTCAAGTTTTCAGTCCACCGGGATACCCATTTTTGCCCAAGCCGCCTTTTCAGGTTTTCGACTTGCCGGGTGTACAAATTTTTATCATTTCATCCCTTCTTTTGCCCGAATCCTTTTGGTTCGCCGGGAAGCCCTTATTTTTGCCTAGGTGTGTCAACCTAGCGGGTCTTTAATTCATACGTAGTATCTTTTTACTATGTCTGCATTGGCGGGGTGAGGAAGGTCGTCACCATCCATGGTGGTTAGAATCATAGCTCCTCCTGAGAAGATATGCTTAACCACAAATGGCCCTTCGTACGTAGGGGTCCATTTTCCCCTGGGATCACTTTGAGGAAGAATTATGCGCTTGATTACCAGGTCTCCAACTTGATACTCTTGTCGTCTGACTTTCTTGTTAAATGCCTTGATCATTTGTTTTTGGTACGTCTGACCATGACAGATAGCAGCGAGTCTCTTTTCGTCGATTAGATTTAGTTGATCAAGTCGAGTCTGGATCCAGTCATCTTCGTTCAAACCTGCATCCTTCATTATCCGGAGAGAGGGTATCTGGACTTCAATGGGCAAGACTGCCTCCATGCCATAGACCAAGGAAAAGGGAGTTGCCCCTGTTGACGTCCGTGCTGAGGTACGGTACCCCTGAAGAGCAAACGGTAACATCTCGTGCCAATCTTTGTAGGTCACTGTCATCTTCTGCACAATCTTCTTGATATTCTTATTTGCCGCTTCGACAACCCCATTCATCTTCGGCCGGTAAGGAGAAGAGTTGTGGTGCTGTATCTTGAATTGCTCGCAGAGCTCAGTGATCATCTTGTTGTTGAGATTAGTACCATTGTCCGTAATGATCCTCTCAGGTACGCCGTATCGACAGATCAGGTTGTGCCGAATGAATCGTGCCACGACGTTCTTGGTTACTATAGTGTAGGAAGCTGCTTCAACCCACTTCGTGAAGTAATCAATCGCTACCAGGATGAAGCGATGCTAGTTGGATGCCGTAGGTCTGATCTCGCCGATCATATCAATGCCCCACATTGCAAAAGGCCAATGTGCTGTCAAGACATTCAGAGGAACTGGAGGAATGTGCACCTTATCAGCATAAATCTGGCATTTGTGACACATCCGAGAATATTGGTAACAGTCAGCTTCCATTGTGGACCAGAAATATCCTGCCCGAAGGATTTTCTTTGCCATGGTATGTTCACTGGAATGTGTTCCAAAGGTACCTTCATGCAACTCTGCCATGATCCTTTCTGCTTCAGTTTTATCCACACAACGCAGTAAGGTTGAATCATGGTTTCGCTTGTATAGAATGCCATTGCTGAGGAAGAACTTTGCAGCAAATCTTCTCAGGAACTTCTAGTCGTTGACAGATGCGCCTTCGGGGTATTCTTGAGCTTCCAAGTACCTCTTCACTTCATGATACCAAGGTTTTTCAGTTACCTCTTCAGCCTCAAGACCGCAGCAATGTGCAGGTTCGTCCAATTTCCAGATAATGATCCGGGGAGCCTCGTTGTCCCATTTGACTTTGAACATAGAAGACATCGTAGCCAGCGCGTCCGCCAACTGATTCTCCTCTCTTGGGAAGTGTTCAAAAGTTATCTCCTCGAAGTGGGGGATCAATGTCAACACATACTCTTTGTAAGGAATAAGATTTGGGTGTTTCGTATCCCACTCGCCTTTGATCTGACTGATCACGAGAGCGGAATCTCCGAAGACACTCAGAAACTTGATCCTTAAGTCAATTGCATATTGAAGACCCATGATACATGCCTCATACTCCGCCATGTTGTTGGTGCAGTTGAAACATAGCCAGGCAGTAAGTGGAGTATGAGTGCCTTTTAGAGATATGATCACAGTGCCAATACCATTACCCAAAGCGTTTGAGGCTCCATCAAAGTGCATAGACCATCGGGATCCTTCCTCAGGTCCTTCATCCGGTCCAGGTACTTCACAATCAGTCACTACCATGATATTCTTGTCTAGAAATTCAAAGTTCATCGACTGGTAATCATCCACTGCCTGGTGTGCCAAATGGTCTACCAATACACTTCCCTTGATTGCTTTTTGAGTCGTGTACTGGATGTCGTATTCTGTCAAGATCATTTGCCATCTTGCTATTCTTCCGGACAAGGCAGGCTTTTCGAAGATATACTTTATTGGATCCATTTTTGAAATCAAGAGAGTGGTGTGAGTCAACATATACTATCTCAGCCGGCGAGCAGCCCATACCAAAGTGCAGCAAGTTTTCTCGAGCAGTGAGTATCGGGTCTCACAGTCGGTAAACTTTTTGCTAAGGTAATAAATGGCGTGCTCTTTTCGGCCAGACTCGTCATGCTGCCCCAGCACACACCCCATTGAGTTGTCAAGTACTGTCAAGTATAAGATTAGAGGTCTCCCTTCAACCGGTGGCATAAGAATGGGTGGTTCTTGGAGATACTCTTTGATTCTGTCGAAAGCGGTCTGACATTCATCGTTCCAACGTACTACTTGATCTTTCTTCAGTAGCTTGAAGATTGGTTCACAGGTAGCAGTTAGATGTGAGATGAATCGGGCAATGTAGTTCAGCCGTCCTAGAAAGCCTCTGACTTCTTTCTATGTTTTGGGAGTTGGCATCTCTTGTATGGCTTTCACTTTGGCAGGGTCCACTTGAATACCTTTGTCACTCACGACGAAACCTAGCAATTTTCCAGATCTCACCCCAAAGGTGCACTTGTTCGGGTTCAACCTCAGCTTGTACAACTTCAGACGATCAAACAGCTTCTATAGATGGTCCAGGTGTTCCTCTTCAGTTTGGGACCTTGCAATCATATCGTCGACATACACCTCGATCTCATGATGGATCATATCATGAAACAAAGCAACCATGGCACGTTGGTAGGTTGCCCCAGCATTCTTCAACCCAAAAGGCATGAACTTGTAGCAGAAGGTGCCCCACTGAGTAACAAAAGTGGTCTTCTCCATGTCTTTAGGAGCCATCTTGATTTGATTATAACCTGAGAACCCATCCATGAAGGAGAATACCTTATGCTGAGCAGTGTTGTCAACCAGAACGTCGATGTGAGGCAGAGGGAAATCATCCTTGGGGCTCGCCATGTTCAAATCCTTGTAATCAACGCACATTCTGACCTTACCATCCTTCTTCGGCACTGGAACCACGTTGGCAACCCACTGAGGGTAAGAAGTCTCTGCTAGAAACCTGGCATCAAATTGTTTCATAACCTCAGCTTTGATTTTCTCGGACATCTCTGGACGCATACGGCGGACCTTCTGTTTTACAGGAGGGCATTCTTCCTTGGTAGGTAGGTGATGAACCACAATGTCAGTATCCAACCCAGGCATGTCTTCGTAGGACCAGGCAAAGATTTCCACATAGTCATGCAACATCTGAATCAACCATTGTTTCACACTGAGCTCCAGGTTGGCACCAATCTTGACTTCCTTTCTGTCTGTCTCAGTACCCAGATTTACTGTTTCCACTGGCTCTTCATGTGGCTGAATGGCCCTCTCTTCCTGGAGTAACAGTCTTGCAAGCTCACCAGGAATTTCGCAATCATCTTCACCTTCGTCTTCGGCTAAGTGGATCGGATTTTCGAAGTCATAACTGGTAGTAGCAGAGTCATTACCAGTGAGATCCAGAGTGGATTGGAACCTGTATAGGTGAGTGTGTGTAAATATAGTTATTTTGCAATATATAAAGAAATAAAGGGAGCGCAAGATTTGAAATGCGAAAAACGTCCAATGCTTTTATTCATGATATATGAAAGTGACAAATAACAAGCCCTCACAAATGAAGCCACGGTGCCCCGTGTAAGACACCGGGCCATAAAGTTTCAAATTATTGTTCGTTACAAATTTAAAACAAAGGAGTTCATTACTGAGTGGCAAAAGTAATAGGTATGAAATCTTTTGCCGTCCAGTTGCTTGGTCCACCGTTGGTCGTTGGGTAGATCCAGCTGTTGAATTCAGGTTCCTCCATGTTGTCATCATCCCTAATAGCATTTACTCCATGATTGGGCATGGGAGCTGTCACCACATTAGGCCTCTCGGGCGCCTCGAACTAAACCTCTTTAGCATAAATAAGGTCTTGAACCTTATTCCTCAGAGCCCAACAATCATCTGTGTTATGCCCCGGGCTATCAGAGTGATAAGCGCAACGGGCGTTGGGGTTGTACTTCGGAGAGGTTGTGTTCACTATCTTCGGAGCTTCTTTGATAGTTACCAGATGGGTTGACAGCAGTTGCGGCAATATCTGATAGAGAGTCATGCTGAGTCGAGTGTACTGCCTCTTAGGTCTCTCACCCCTTGGCTGGTTGTATTGTTGAGGAGCAGCAGCAGGCTTTGAGATTACCACCGCGTTGACAGCTTGGCGGCGTTCCGGTTTGTTCTGTCTCCTTGGACCATAAACAGCACTAGCTTCCTTCTTGAAGGGCTTCTTTTCAGTACTCGAGGAGGCACCTTTCTGTATCTTCCCTGACTTGATACCCGCTTTGATCCTCTCACCAGTCAGAATGAGGACCGTAAACCCTGCAGAAGAATTACCAATTAGATGATTGAAGAATGGACCAGACAGGGTCCCCAAGAACATGTCCACGAGTTCACGGTCAGTCAACGGTGGCTGCACCCTGCCAGCCAGGTCTCTCCACTTTTGCGCGTACTCCTTAAAACCTTCGCCTTGTTCCTAGTGACATACCCTGGAGCTGGGTACGCGTAGGAGCGAGGTCGGAATTGTACTGATACTACTTATAAAAAGAAGTAGCCAAGTCCTCCCAGTTACGAATATTGGTTCCATCCAGCTGATAGAACCATTCGAGTTGAGTCCCTGAAAGACTCTCTTGGAAGAAATGGATCCATAAGTTCTTGTCTGTAGTGTAAGGTTGGATCTTCCTTACATAAGAATGGAGGTGCAGCTTAGGACAGGAGGCCTCGTCGTACTCCACAAAGGCAGGTGCCTTGAACTTGTGTGGAATCACCACCCCAGAAGATAACCCTAAGTCTCCAAAATCCAACCCAGGCACACGTTGAATCTCCATAGCATTTAATCGGTCCTCCAGCTGTTTGTACCTGTCCTCAGCAGAAGGGTACTGTTCGTCATTGAAATCTGTCTCGTTGTCAGAGACCACAGGACTAGGAACCTCTCTCCCTTGTGGGTTGTCCTTCTCTGTAGAAGAAGTAGCCTGATCAGCCTCATTTTGCAGTGTATTCCCAAACCTCCGTCCAGTGTTGAACAGCATAGTCCTCTTCTTCTTCTTCTTCCTCTCTTTCAGCAGCAGAGTCTTCATCTCCTGTTGTCCCTGGGCTAAGCTCATGACCAGCTCTTGAAACTGGGCGTTCTGGGCCTGGAGGGCCTTGATAGCTTGTTCAGTAGTAGGTTCAGGGTTCATGATGATTGAGTGCTGAAATAAACAGCGAAGAAGATTAAGCAACCTGTAGAAAAAGAGTACCTGTTATGCACATGATGCATGATATGCTATTTATGCAATGCATTCAAGGGTTCGAAAGTTCAAATTCGTTGTAGACAAAAAAGGAACACCCATTGTATTAAGAAATAATATGTTCAGTACATCAGGGCCTCATGGGCAAAACATTACAAAATAATTAATCCCAAAAGACACTGTGCATCCTCTTTGGAGCGATGTAAGTGTTGAGAGTCTTTTCCTCGTGAAGTAGATGAGTGAGCTCCAAGACCTTCTTCTCACTGGCATGTAGACTGGTTTCAAGAGAATTCCGCTCTTCCTTGAGTTGGATCCATCTCTTTTGCATTTCTTCCTAAGACGTTGGCATGTCAGGATGTTGAATGGTGTATGGCACCTCTCCTTCCAAAACTGGCTCTTTGATCACGGGGAGAACATGAGGATATGGCATCACCAGCTTCTGGGAGCGGGCTCGTACCCACTTGAGATAAGGCTCCAGGGGGATGGAGTTCTTGTGCCCCAGTGTCTTACTATCTACCCTGTTGAGCATCCTCCAAGCTCTGATGAATCTCTGGCGAAGTCCTTGTGCATCGTCATCGAAGTCAAAAACTATGTCAGGAATCAACATGTCATGAGGGCCATCCCTCCGAGCATATCCAAATTGTCTCAAAGCCAGACATGGGTTGTAAGTGATGCCCCATCTAATCCCAAGTAAAGGAACATTAGGAAACTCTCCGCAACGATCAATGATAGTGACATTTTCTCTTGACCGAG
Source organism: Vicia faba (assembly GCA_948472305.1). Taxonomy (NCBI): domain Eukaryota; kingdom Viridiplantae; phylum Streptophyta; class Magnoliopsida; order Fabales; family Fabaceae; genus Vicia; species Vicia faba. Next base: position 178,189,701 of record OX451735.1, on the reverse strand, counting down.
AACACCAATGTATATCAGCATGTGTAAGAATCATTAACCGTTGTGACTATCTCAAACCCCGCTCGTTCTTTAAAACTGATTGTGGAAGGTGTGAAATAAACCACCTTGCCAGGAGAGGAGTGCAGCACATGAGAACACCTATTTTTCTCATGGTTCGAGTGTAACATGAGTGGAGGATGTCCCCAAGCAACGTAGGTATAGGATTCCTGGACATGAAGATCTTGACAGCATTGATATTTATAAGCTGATCCGGATTCGGGAACAACACCAACCCATAGACAAGGAGTGCCACAACTTCTTCAAAAGCTTGTAGGTCAAGGGAATTCCAACATTCTTGTGCTTTCTCAAACAGGAATTTTGCCAAGAATCCTTTGATACCACTTCTGGTTTCCCAGTGCTCATTGATGTCAGATGGTTGTAGGCACAATGCTTTAGCAACCTCTTCAAGTTTTGGTTCCCTTTCCGTACCATTGTAGGGTAGTTGACTGAGAATGGGAACCTTCAGAAGCTGAGAAAACTCTTCCAAGGTAGGCACCAATTGATAATCCGGGAAAGTAAAACAGTGGTGCAAAGGATCAAAGAACTGGAACAACACTTTCACCATATCCTCTTCAATGTTGGTGTTAACCAAACTGATGAGTCTACCATGCCTTTCACTGAAGGAAGAGTTCTCGGGAATCCTGGATGTAAGCTCCTTAAGCTGAGGAGGGACCCTTACAAGGTTGATCTAGATTGTCTTTCTACGGAGAGATTCCATATCCTACAAAACAAGAACAAAGATGAAGATCTGAACCCTTGAAGTGGTTAGTGAATGCATATGATGATGTATGATGTTATGATAAGGACACACCACAAGTATACACAAAAGGAAAAAATGATAAGGCACACAAGTCACACCAGACAGCCCTTAGAGTTTAGGCCAGCATGAGGTCTAGGTATTACCCTCTTGAAGTTGGTGGGTTCAAAACCTGTCCTATCAGAAGTAACCGGGTTCTAAGGATCTCAATATCATTGGGTTGTTTTCTATGTTCATTGTTTTGATTTAGCCACTGAACTGGCGATCAAAATATTCCAAGAAAACAACCCTCAATGAGTGTAGTATCGAGTATCTACCAACTTCGAACTGCACCAAAGTCGATCATCTCACTACCCCTAAAGAGGCCAGGATGGTCAAGTAAGGTTCCTAAGGTCAGTTGATGCTTCACGACACCACGCGGTGGCCCCGTACTCTCCTTGACTTGACTCAAGGGTTACCGGTACTCACCAAAGTGCCACATCAATGTAGCAAACTTCTTCAACCGTGTCAGTATACCCCACACAGTTCCCTCACAGTTTGTTGCTACTTTCTAAAAGGTATCCCCCAGATCCGGGTTAGGATCTATGAAACTCCCAAAATAGGCCCAAAACATTAAAGCAATCAAAACAGGCAATTGAAAACATAAGAGTGGTCTAATCCTAAGGTACACCTCACTTTTATAAGAGTCCCCAGCAGAGTCGCCAGTTCTGTGATCGGTGGAAATAGAACTGACTATTTTTTAAGCTGGTTCACGAAATGTCGCGGTAAGCAAAAGTCGCCACCGTCTTTTATGTTCTCCAACATGGAAAGGACAAAAGCACATCAAAATTCCTTATTCGAGAATGTTTCTCGGTTCGGGAGGTAGATTTATAGAAAGGGAAGGTGTTAGCACCCTTTCTATCCGTGGTTATCCACGGGCTCTTAGGTACTTGCTCTTATGTTTTCAAAATTTGTTTGCTTTTCAAGTGTGTGTGGGTTTTGAAAAAAGTTTCATTTGAAAAATTTCTAAGTAACTCTTGTATCTGTCCTCAACAGTGTATGAAATATTTGTTTGAAAACTTTTTGAAAGTGTCAGTGCGAAAAGTTGTTTTTGTTTGTTTTGAAAAGAGAAAGTACCCATGAGATCTACCTACTCTAAGGAATTAGGCTGTGTAAGAGTCCTTTAGTTAGTGTTATCCCATCATTAAGAGGTAGGTAGCACCGTCGTTGGAGTTATTCGGGTCAAGTCGACTCCCAATTTTGAAGGCCCGTATGTTGTCAAGAAAGCCTTCTCTTGTGGTGCATTAATTCTTGAAACTATGGATGGCGAGGAGTTCCCACGTCCCATGAATGCTGACACAGTCAAGAAATACTTCGCCTAAAGAAATAAAAGAACAACTCGCTAAGTTGAAAACCCGAAAGGGCGGCTTAGGCAAAAAGGAGCGTCTCGGTAGGCTGAAAACCCGAAAGGGCGGTCTAGGCAAAAATTAGAGACATAAACAGAATAAATTTCCCGCTAAGTTGAAAACCCGCAAGGGCAGCTTAGGCAAAAGTTAGGGATTTTTCTTGGCAAGTAACTACATCAGACAAGACTTGATCGTTGAAGCAACAATCTTCTCGGATCCTCACCATACTTCAACAAAAGTTGCTGCTCAGGACTTCAAAAGTTGTTAGGGGAATGGTGGTCATTGTATCTCAATGTATCTTTTCCATTATATATTACCATTTCCCAAACTTTGTAATCATCCATGGAGTCTCGCCATTCGTAGACTACCATTCTATTAATAAAATTCGAGCTTTTGCCCAATTCTTTGTGTTCTTATTTTTATTTAGCTTGCAAAGACTTCATTTATTACTGATAATAACTTTCAAAGCAAAAAGATTAAAAAAACAAAATTGACTTTTCAAAAAGAAAGACATCTTCACAATTCAATTTACTTTGGGATTTGTGATGAAACAATGACAACAAAAATGGCGATCCCTGGAATGAACAAACTCCGGTTATTTTAAGAATATTTACTTCCTTCGTGAAGGTTTTTCTCAGGTCATCTTGTTGGTATATGCGCAATCTTTGTGTGTTTCTCAGATAATTAAAGACGATACCAGTTGGCGTAAGGTACATTATTAGGTTTGTGATCCCATGATCCCTGTGATCGGTGGAAATAGAACTGACTGTTTTTTAAGCTGGTTCGTGAAATGTCGCGGTAAGCAAGAGTCGCCACCGTCTTTTATGTTCTCCAACATGGAAAGGACAAAAGCACAGCAAAATTCCTTATTCGAGAATGTTTCTCGGTTTGGGAGGTAGATTTATAGAAAGGGAAGGTGTTAGCACCCTTTCTATCCGTGGTTATCCACGGGCTCTTAGGTACTTGCTCTTATGTTTTCAAAATTTGTTTGCTTTTCAAGTGTGTGTGGGTTTTGAAAAAAGTTTCGTTTGAAAAATTTCTAAGTAACTCTTGTATGTGTCCTCAAGAGTGTATGAAAAATTTGTTTGAAAACTTTTTGAAAGTGTCAGTGCGAAAAGTTGTTTTTGTTTATTTTGAAAAGAGCAAGTACCCATGAGATCTATCTACTCTAAGGAATTAGGTTGTGTAAGAGTCCTTTAAATAGTTTTATCCCACCATTGAGAGGTAGGTAGCACCGTCGTTGGAGTTATTCGGGTCAATTCGATTATCGGGACATGTGTGGTCACCAAAGCAATGGTAGGACATCTTAGTGGTAACCCTAACGTCCTAGATCCTTTTCATCCGAGGCAACCGTTTCGAGGCAACTGGATCTTTAGACAAAAGGGCGACCTCTAAGACACCCTATACTTGATGACCACGTTCGAGGAAACCAGTGAGGCGTACCCTAGGGGTGGCATGTGCATGTGTGTTGTTTTTCAGTTAATGTTTGTCTTTGCATGTTATTTGTGAGCTACGGATTGATTTTTATTATTCATACAAGTCTTTCATGCATTGTTTAACAGTTAAGAGTGCGGAAAATAAATTGCGGAAAGGTAAATCTAGCTATTACAAGGCGCGGGTATATACATCACCAAAAACAACAACCCGTTTAGAAAATAGAAATGCGAGAATTTAAAAGAAAGCGATAAAGTTCTAATTAATTATTACATTTCCTGAGCAGATACAAAATAATGAATTAAAATAAATACGCGCGAAAGATTGAATCGGGAACTTCCTTAGGGTTTTGACCCTTTTGAGAAATAAAGCAATTTTGGTCCTTTGCAATTAATTAAATATTAACCCTAAACTAATTAATTAATTAATTAAAAGAAAAAATGTTTTTTTTTGTGTTTTTTGTGTTTTTAATGAAATAAAATAAAAGAAATTTAAAAGTCAAAAAGAAAAACCTAAATCTAAGCTTGATTTTATTTATTATGAAAAAAAAGATTAAAATTATTCTAATTAAACTAAGTTAATGATATTTAGAATTTATTTACAAAATAAAAGAGTGAAATTAATAAATGAAATATTTACATTTTTTTTAGTTTTTGAATTTTTATTGTGAAAAATGTTAACTAATTGGTTGGTGAGTAATTAATTAAAAAAAACAATAGAAATGCAAACCCAAAGGGGGGGTGATGGGCCATCAAGGGGGTTTGCTTAGAAATCTGAGGCCCATTTTGTTGCCAAGCACGTTTGACCTTTCTGGATCCTCAAGAGCACTTGTTGACTGGGAGCATGGTGCTCCTCACCTTTGTAGCCTTTAGATCTGTACACAAGGCCACATGGCGCCTGGGATCTGGACATGTATGGTGGGACACTTTGAGGATGCCTGCATGGGAACCTGTAGAGAAAAAAAATTAACAAGCATTTGGGGGACCTGGGAATCGAACCCAGGTCCCAGTGATCATTTCCAGCGCGTCCTTCCACTGAGCCACTTGCCTTCAATTGTTATCATAATAATACATAATTATTATATTGATAAATCAAAACAAAGCCTGGAAAAAATAAATAAAACGCGCGTTGTTTTAAACGGACAAATGAGAGGGGAACGCGTCAGCGTCTTCTTCCTTTGATACTGGTTTTTTACCTGCGGATTCCTATCCATAGGTGGTTTCGTAGGTTGCTTCGAAAATGATCCTCAGGCTATGAAAATGCCACCTGAGACCATGGGCGTGTCCGTCTTGATCCCCTAATCATCTTTATCCCGATTATTGGGTCCAATTTGCCCTGTACCAAAAACACCTAAAACGCAATATCATGAACCCTAAAATCGGGCATCACAATTCAGGGCCTAAAAACCAAATTGGTTAATGCAGTTATGTTAGAAATCAAACAAGAAACATGATTATGCCAATATTTTTGAGAAAAAATGCAAGAATGGAGAATTCAAGCTTCGTGTACAGGGGTGAGTTTGAGGTGACTTACAGTGTTGTATAGGTGATCTTAGGATGCGTTTATGGTCTCTTTAGCTTCAGGGTATGGCAATGAAGAAGACTACGTGCTTCTTTTGATCTGAAAGTGCCTCTATCACTGTTCTTGATCTCACTTTTTTTTCACAATTTTTGAGTTTTGTTCTGGCCGTTTTCAGTGATGCTTCGGTCATGAATGAGGTTTGTACTGCTTGCATATGTAGGTATGAATGAGAATTAGGTGATATGATGAGCCTTAACCTTGTGCAATTAAGTTTTGGATTTTGTTTGACCACCATTAAAGGACATTCCATACTTGGAGCAAAACCATGATTTTGTGCACAAAATAGCCTAGCACGAATTTGGTAGCTGGCTCATGATACATAAAAGTTATTCAAACCACAAAGATGCCATTCAATTAATTTTTAGATTCTATTTGAATTATTATGGATTTAAAATGAATTAAATCAATAAAAATTAAATAAAATGGAAAAATAAATGTTTGGTCTTGAAATTAAGCATGGGACACGTGGGTGGCATGACAAGGCTGAATCAAGTGGAAGAAAGTGGGCCCTTTTGTCAAAAATTGAACTTTTAAGGATAGTTGACTTTTGCCATTTCACAAAAATTTCCCAACTTCTCCAATGCATATCTTGCTCAATTTTGATCATATGAACATGTTCTTGGACATTTTGGAAAGGTCTTGAAGTCCTCTAACCAATGCCTTTGGTCCCATGTCATTTGGATTTACCAATCTCAAGTTATGGTCTTTGACTTAAAGTGCCTTTTTGTTGACTTTTGAAAATGACCTATAATGTTGAAATTGATAACTTTTTGTGAGAGCATTTCTTCGACTTGGAATGTGAAGATCAGTTGTAGGAAATGTCCTCCCCTTCAAAATGAGAATTGGATGGGATTTTTCTGATGAACCATGAAAAAGTTATGCCTTGGTCAAGTTATAGTTGACTTTTCAGCTGTCCAAAAATAGAAACTTTTGCATCCTTGATGATTTTTGAGCCATTCTTGTGGAATCAGGATCAAGAATTGATCAAATGATGATTGTCGCTTCAAAATAAGATGTTGACCAAAATTTTTGACTTTTGACTGCCAAATGACCATTTTACCCCTACAGTTGATTGTGAAGAAAATGAGGCTTTTGACTGTGCAACTTGACCTTGTGAGCCTTGAAACTTGGCATATGGATGTTTGACAATGTATATAGGCATATGGGACTTGATTGAGCCCTTGAAAACCTCAACTTCCTTGCAAGAAACAAAACCCTAATTTTGACTGGCTTAGGAGGATGTTTGACTGTGCAATCCTTGAGTAGACTTGAGCAAATTGAGATGATGCTTGTCAAAACTTTGAAGAATATGGGAGGGCAAATTTTGGGGTACAACAATCCCCGACCAAGTCTTGGTTCGCTTTTGATTTTGGGTTTGCATGGTCAGAAGCCTCTGTCCCAGGTTCCCCAGCGAAGTTTTCCCTCATATGATGAAAGGTTTTATTCCCTTGGTGTGCTAAGATATCGTTCTTTTTGCAGTATTGGAATTAGTGTTGACTTCTTGATTTCCCAGGAAGGCTATACCAGGGCATCTTTTGTTGGAATAGGTTTGGTTGATATGAAGATTCAATCCAGTATTTTCCAGTGAAGGCCTTGTTTATTTGATAAAAGTCCTTTTTCCCCAGTGAAGAACGTATCTTGGTTTCCCCTCGATGATGTGGTGTCAACCTCCCCAATGAAGTCAACATGAAGTCCCCGGTAGATGTCTCGATGATGAAGTATTGTCTCCCTTAGTGAAGTCCGTATGTTTTTCTTCCTTCAAAGTGGGCCTGATTTCCCCAGTGAATGTTTTGACAATTTGGTTTCCATTTGCCTTATTCACAATCAGTATCGAAATCCCCAGTAGGAGTACGTACTGTGAAACATTTGTTTTCCCCATGGAAGTCTGTGTGTTATTCCCTGGGAAGGTTATCCCAGAGCATCTCTTGTTGGAATGAGTACTCATGATGAAAAGTTTTCAATCCTCAGTTTTTTTTTTCTTCTCCAGGGAAGTGGGTTTGAATTCCTCGGTGAGGATTGGTTATCTCGGCGTCAGTCTTCTTTATTTGAGACTAGTTTTGCAATCTCCAGTAGGTACGTTATTTTTGGAAAATTGGTTTCTCTGATGAAAACGGAAGAAAGATGTTCTATCCTAGTATCTGTTTGATTTAGCTACATCCGGATTATGTTTCTCCTTAGTGAATTAGGACAGACAATAGGTTTGGTTTCCGCAGTTGCTTTTACCTTTCTTGGATTGATCTTTCTGGTTGAAGTTTAGACCAATGTTGTTAGTACCTGAGGCAATTTTGTTTGATTATGTATCCTTTTACCAGCATATGCACGATATCACTCATACATTCATACATGCATCATGCATTGTTACAAATCATTTTCATTGACATTGTGTTCAAACCTTCCTGCAGCGCTCCTTGCTTAGTTGGATTTGGTTTTCCCTCTTGAGTTTATTTCTCAAAGGATGTATCTTCTTTGGCCGTCTTGCTCCAGTTTGTTTCTAATTGGATTCATGGTTGCATGACAATATTATTTACTCTGGATTTCTGAGGACTTTGAGCTTTGATTTATGCATTTATTTTGCACGAGAAGACTTTATCTCTTCAGCAGGAATAATGTGGCATTTTCCCCAGGAAGTCATATCTCATTTCCCCAGGAAGTCATATCTCATTTCCCCGGGAAGTCATATCTATTTCCCCAGGAAGCCACATTTCTATCCCTAGAAAGTCGTTTCTTTTTGCAATCCTCCATGATAACAAGCAACAGGTATATTTATTTGAGCAACTCGTGCTTCCCTGTACAAGTCGACGTAACTTTTTTTGCTATTTCCTCTATGAGTGGTTAGCTTGCAGACCATCGTCAGTTTACGCCAGTGGATGGCAAGACTTTCAAATTCATAGAAATTGCTCGTTGTGAAATCTTTGCAAGTGGAAGTCTCTTTATTTGAGACAGCTTACATATTACCCTTTCCAGGCGGAATTCCTTGGTTAAGGAAGAAGTTGAGACCCGTTCTAGGTGAAACACCAGAAGTTTGGGGAACATATGATATTTTCAAAATCTACCTTCAGTGAACGTTGGTAGTGCATCAGCAGTGAACGTCGGTGTTTCTTATCTTTTTTCTATCATCAGTGAACGATAGTGGTTCCTCGTCAGTGAACGGCGATGGTGTGATATTTTCAAAATCTACCTTCAGTGAACGTTGGTAGTGCATCGGTAGTGAACGTTGGTGTTTCTTATCTTTTTGCTATCATCAGTGAACGGTAGTGGTTCCTCGTCAGTGAACGGCGATGGTATGATATTTTCAAAATCTACCTTCAGTGAACGTTGGTAGTGCATCGGCAGTGAACGTCGGTGTTTCTTATCTTTTTGCTATCATCAGTGAACGGTGGTGGTTCCTCGTCAGTGAACGGCGATGGTATGATATTTTCAAAATCTACCTTCAGTGAACGTTGGTAGTGCATCGGCAGTGAACGTCGGTGTTTCTTATCTTTTTGCTATCATCAGTGAATGGTGGTGGTTCCTCGTCAGTGAACGGTGATGGTATGATATTTTCAAAATCTACCTTCAGTGAATGTTGGCAGTGCATCGGCGGTGAACGTCGGTGTTTCTTATCTTTTTGCTATCATCAGTGAACGGTGGTGGTTCCTCGTCAGTGAACGACGATGGTATGATATTTTCAAAATCTACCTTCAATGAACGTTGGTAGTGCATCGGCAGTGAACATTGGTGTCTCTTATCTTTTTTCTATCATCAGTGAAAGGTGATAGTTCATTGTTAGTAAACGGCGATGGCATGATATATTTTCTCTTCTACCTTTAACTATTGAGTTTGTAGTTTACCGTCATCTATGATTTAGTATATCTTCTTCTCTCTACCTTCAGTGAACGTCGATGCTTGTTATCCTCCTCTCTGGTTCTATTCTTTTGGTCCACCAGTGATTTATTTTCCTGGTGGGGTTGCTCCTTTGTTTCTTCATTTTTGTGGCATCCCCAGTGTTACTTTGCGTCTCTTTTGTTCTGTTCATATGCATCCATAATCACAAGCATTGCATGGCATCTTAGAGACAAAAATAGGGCTTGTTTTATATTTAAGTATCTTCAATCGCGTCGACACGAAGATTTGTAACCTTCTTATCTCCGGATAGAAGACACTTAAATAAGGGCAGCTGTTGTACCCCAATTTTTTCCCCTAAGATTCCTCTATCATATCATATCAACTCGATCATAACAAGATCACATTAGGGTTGATTCTTCCTCTTTTTTCCTATCTTTAAGTTTGCTCTTGAGGAATCTCCAATCACCTTGGTTGTGTATTTCGTATATGTGTTGTTGACTAACTTCTAATCAAAATACAAAAAATATTTGTCTTTGTCTTTGTATATTTTTGTTTTGTAGGTACCAAGTCGAAGCATCTGACAAATAAGGATTTCTGGTATTATTTTCCTAAAATCTCTATTTGCAAAGAAAAAGAATTAAAAATTTTCATTTTTTTCACTGATGCAATCGATTGCTCTTAAAGTGCAATCGATTGCACACAGTTTATTTTGCGCCATTTTTGAAAAAAATACATTGTGCAATCGATTTGCACTGTAGTGCAATCGATTGCACAACGTGAAAATAAAAAAAAATCATCATTTTAAACTTGTCAAATTTTAGCTCCAATTTTCCTTCACTTTTGAAAGATGTATCATTAATTCAAATTCTAGTGCCAATCTTTCATTTTTAAAAATAATTATCATTAATTCAAATTTTGGCTCTAATATTTGAAAGAATTATCATTAATTCAAATTTTGGCTCTAATTTTTGAAAGAGTTATCATTAATTCAAATTTTGGCTCCAAGAATCAATTACCAAATTTCCACTAATCCCAATCCTAAAACTCTATAAATAGAGCTCTCATTTCATTCAAATTTAAAGCTTTTGATAGCCAAATCCACCTTGCTAAATAATCTCTCAATTCCCTCCTTCTACAAAATTCACTCAAAGCTCCATTTTCAAAAAGTTAGTAAGCTTTGCATTGAAGCTTACTAATCTTTGAGCTAAACCTTCATCCAAACACTTTTTCTCCATCAATTCTCTACATCTAAGCTTGGTCAATTGATTCTTGTGGTTGAATTGAAGAAAATTCTTGAAGTTGTTTTGATAATTCTCTAGATCTACCTTTGGTAAGTTGGATAATTCATCTTTCACAATGTGATTTCTTGGTGATCTTCGGGATTGATTCTTTGAGCATTATTTTGTGATTTCAATGGTGTTATTTTCTCATAATTTGATGGAATTTTCGTGCTCAAGTGGATCCATGATCATAAGGTGTTTGATGGAAAGTTTGAACAAGAAATTGCCCTTTTAAAATGTTGTTTTTGCTACTGTCACTGTGTGCAATCGATTTGCACTGTAGTGCAATTGATTGCACAGAAGCAATTTTGCACAATTTTTTGAAAACTGTACTCTGTAAATCGATTTACACAATAGTGCAATCGATTTACACAGGGACATAATGCACTTTTTTTCCTTGTTTTGGGGAAGCTTTGATCCAAAATGATTTTTCTACTCACTCCTTTTGATTGTTGGTTTGGATTGCAATTTTAAATGTTCAATTTGTCTTTAAACTCAATGGACTTTGTGATGTAGATGAAGTTGGATAAATGTTCATCAATTCAAATGTACCTAAGAGTGAATTATTTAATTCATTTTTGGTGCTTTGGATTAATGATATGTTTAGTGCTTTAATCCATCTATAGGAGTGGTTGAATTTAAAGATGAAAGAATTTTGAAATGGTGATCCAAATTAGCTTATCATTTCCCTCCCTCTTCATCTTATCCCTTTCTTTTTTTAATTGTGTTACATGTTAAGGGATGGTGATCTCTATATCATTTATCCAAACATTAAGTACATAGATTGCTATTGACCGACATTAAAATAGGTGTGACTTCTACATAAGTCCACTTACGATTACTTAACATAGCGCTAAATTTTGTCCCGATTCGAATAAATGATCATTCGTGGCCCAAACTTATGATTGCAAGCCCAAGTATGTTAATTTGATCTCTTTGATCCAATAACCTTGAGATTCATTGTGTGGAGGCTTTGGTTCTACCAATCCTCTAATGGATCTACAACACCTTTGGTCAACACGGATCATTTAAACATCGTTGATCATTACATGTTGCCTTGTGAGAATTCCAAAATGGATGATATACTTGACAAAAAGCAAATGCAACTTGTTGTGTGGAGGCTTTGGTTCTACCAATCCTCTAATGAGTTCCAAATGCAATTTTCATGATGGTCATCCAACTAACCACTAATTACTAACAATTAACTTTACTTTACGCTTTGATTTTCATGCTTCATGTACCATTTACTTTTAGCATTTTACATTTCATGCTATTTTCATCTTTGCTCACTTGAGCATTTACTTTTATGTCATTTTTATTTTGCTCACTTGAGATTTTCTTTATTTTTAAAGACACCTAATAATCAACATGAACCATAAAAATCATTATGACACTTGGACTACATGGTTACTATCCTTTGCATTATGGAGTGATGGACTACTTGGACTTAGGATTAGAGACCTTGGCCTATCTTGGAGACTTTGTGACTTTATTTGATATTTTGTCTGGAGTTCTTGAGGTTTACCTCAAGACATTGGGTTGTTTGTTTGTTTTGTGTGCAGGTTATTGAGATTACGATCTTTGTTTGTAATCTGGAATTCACCCGTATACACCCGTTACTCTGCCCAATTTTTGCGAAGACTTAAAACACTTGAAGTTTGGTTCTCTCAAGAGGTCTAGTATCTTTGCTTGCTTGGTTTCAATCCGAAGAATGGGAATTCTATATTGACTCATAATGTCAAGTATTGGCTTCTTGTTGGTTAGATGGTTCTTATCCCTAGCTTTTACCTTATGCTTTAGGGTAGCCTCTTCTTCTCCTCCCATCTTCTTTAATTTCAAACATCTTCTCCCTCCTTTAAAAAAAAAAACTCTTCTTGTTTTGAAACTTGAAACATTTTCATAATAAACTTGGACTTAGGTCCATGCATCTTCAAAACATTTTCATAAATAAAGTTCAATCAATTTAATAATAACTTGACCTTTTTTTTGTGAGAAGACTAAAAGTCAATCAATCTCATTTCAAACCATTTTGCCACTTTGGCTTTTATCTTTAAACTTTTCTCAAAAGATTAGACTCTTGTCAATCCTTGTAGTGATGCAAACAACTATACTTCTACAATATGTAGAAGTGAGACATTTTCCACTTGGGTGTTGAGTGAGGCCTTGTTGATTTTAAAATCCAAGCCATATCCTCCACTTTGAGATGATGCAAATTCTCCTTTCTCATGATTGTGGGTAGTAAGTATGTTTTTCACACGGACAATTGCGATGATGTCTTATCTCATAAAATCAACCGACACACTTGTGTTTCAAATTTTTAAAAGAGGAACTACGTGTACCCTGATCCCCTATTGCACGAAAGGTGGTACGTAGGCACTAAAGGTTCGCAACCGCTGCGGGTGCAAAAATCATAAAAATATTTCTTTTTTCACCTCCACCATCCATTTTATATACAACACATTTTTATAGCCAAAATATACAGATTTTTTCAAAGAGGTTCCTGCGGAGTACCGTAGATGTTTAGGGTGCTAATACCTTCCCTTTGCATAACCAACCCCCTTACCTTGAATCTTTCCCCCTCTTTTTGGGTTATTCGCTCTTTTCCCATTCCTTTGGAAACAATAAAGCGTGGTGGCGATTTTTATTTTGATTTGTATAAAGTCTAGTCAATTCAATGGCTTAGTCTTGCACATTTCTATCGCCACAAAAACACTTCATTACACTCTTGAGGACAGAAAGAGTTAAATCAAAGTTAAAACAAAAACTTTTCAAAACCTACAAGCACAAAGAAAACAATTTTGAAAATGATGAGCAAGTACCTAAGAGCCCGTAGATAACTACGGATAGAAAGGGTGCTAATACCTTCCCTTTCTATAATCTACCCCCCGTACTCAGAAATATCTCGAAAAAGGAATTTTTTGGGTGCTTTTTTCCTTTCCTTGTTGGATAAAATAAAAGTCGGTGGAGACTCTTGCTTACCGCGACATTTTGCAAACACAAAACGCAAAACACAAACCAACATTCCAAAAAACAGTCAGTTCTTCGCACCGTATCACAGAACTGGCGACTCTGCTGGGGACATTTATAAGTGGGGTGTATCTTAGGAATAGTTCATCATAATGTTTTCAATTGCTTGATTTGTATGCTTTATCTTTGTGGGTTTGAATCGGAGTTACTATAGATCCTAACTCGGATCTGGGGATACCTTTTAGGTAAGTAGCAATAGACTGTGAGGGAACTGTACGACATAGACCGATACGGTTGAAGCCATAGCTATGTTGGCGTGGCACTTTAGTTTGTACTGGTATCCCTTGTGGTGGAACAAGGAGAATATGGGTCTTCTAAGGGGTCATTAAGCACCAACTGACCTTAGAACCTATAATTGACCAACTTGGCCATAGAACAGTAGCAGTATGCTACACTCATTGAGACCAAACTCCCGTGATGATTCCGACTGCAAGAAAAGGTTGCCAAACTGGAATTATGACCGATCGAGGGTGGTTAGTGATATTGAGATCCTCTAGAACCCGGTTACTATTACTAGGACAGGTTTGAACCAACTAAACTGAAAGAGGGTAATACCTAAACTCCATGCCAGCCTGAAATCTAAGGGCTATTGTGTGACTTGCTTGGCCTTACCATGTTTGCTATCTGTGAATACTTGTGGTGTGTTTCTATCATAGCATCATGTATCATGACATTGCATGCATCTTACATCAGACTAACCCATTTCAAAGACAAATGGGATTCATCTTTGTTTCTGTTTTGTAGGTCATGGCCTCTATGCGTAGAAACACTATTCAGATCAACTTTGTACAGATTCCTACTCAGCTTAAAGATTTGGTCGCAAAGGTTCCTGACACTTCCTCCTTTATCAGAAGACATGGGCACCTCCTTGGTTTGGTCACTTCCAGATTAGATGAGCAGATGATGAGTGTTTTGTGCCAGTTCTTTGATCCATTATACCACTGCTTCACTTTCCCGGACTATCAGTTGGTCCCCACTCTGGAGGAGTTCTCTGATCTACTTGGTATTTCTATTCTAGAGCAGACTCCATTTACAGGTTGGGAGAAAGTCCTTAGGCCGGAAGAGATTGCTTCAACCCTCCATCTAACAAAGGTTGATGTAATGTCTAACTGGGAGACTCGAAGTGGGACAAAGGGCTTCTTGGCTAAGTTCTTGGCTGATCGGGCTAATCAGTTTTGGGACAGTTTGGATTTTCAGGCATTCGAGGACATCCTAAATCTTCTCATTTATGGTTTGGTGTTGTTTCCTAATTCAGATTCTTTCGTCGACGTGAATGCAGTGAATATTTTCATGTCCCGTAATCCTGTGCCCACTCTCTTGGGTGACATTATGCACTCTCTCTATGCCTGTATTGCTCGGAAACGGGGAACCCTTATGTGTTGTGCACCATTGTTGGCGAGGTGGTTTATTTCTCACCTCCCCAAATCTGTTTTGAAGAAAAAGGAAGGCATGGGTTGGGCCTACAGAATTATGTCTCTCGCTCACACTGACATTATCTAGAGCACTAAAGACATGGAAGAAGTAGCTATTATTGATCGCTGTGGGGAATACCCCAATGCTCCACTACTTGGAATTCGAGGAGGGATTACCTATAATACTTGTTTGGCCTTACGTCAGTTTGGGCGAGCTAGGAGGGACGGACCTCATGAGTTGCTAATGCCGAGCACTGTCTTTGACTTCCAAGGGGATAGTGAGGAGCATCGCCGCAGGTTCATACGAGCATTAAATAGGGTACACAGGTCTGATCCGCACGAGTTAGGGATGAAGACCTCTCTTCCGATGGAACCGTGTCTCCGATGGGTTTGAATCCGTGCCCAAAAGCTGGGAATGTCGTACGAAGTTGTCTTACCGGTAATAGTTGAACATGCTGATGAAGAAGGGGTTTCACCTACCATCCTCCACCCACACATGCCTACTGACATTGGGGCATTAAAGAGGTCTTGGATGCAACTAAGAGAGGAACGGGATACTTACAGAGAAAAGTATTACGAACAGGAACGGAAGATTCTAAAGCTTACAAGGCAGCTGGAGAATGAGAAGGTCCTCAACGACTATGTTAGCACAGGAGGAAAACGACCATGGGAGCACTGATGTCTTTTGTTATTTCTAGTTTTGATTTACCTTTCTGTATCTCTTTTTGTAACGCCTTAAGGACATTTGTCAAACATTGTTTCAAGTTTATCTAATAAAAGTGTGCTTCATTTTGGTTTACGAATTTGAATCTCTCGATGTCTTTGAAATCATATCATACACATTTAATTCCATTCACCTCATCACAGGTACCCATTGCAGGTCTCTTATCTTCTTCGCTATTTATTTCAGCATCATGTCTTCTGAAACATCAATTGATCAAGCTATCAAGGCTCTGCAAGCTCAAAACGCTCAGTTCCAGGAAATGTTCATCAACTTGGCTAAGGGTCAGCAAGATCTAAAGACTCTTATCTTGAAGGATAAGAAGAAGAAGAAGAAGAAGACGGTCCTACTGAATATGGGTCGCATATTTGGAAACAATTTGCGGGAAGATGTTGATTCATCTCACTCACCTGAAGGGGGAGAGAATCAAGAAGAAAGGAGGGCTCCTAGCACTGTGGTTTCTGATAACGAGACTGACTTTGATGAAGACCAGTATCCTCCGGCCGAGGACAAGTATAAGCAACTCAAAGACCGGTTGAGCGCAATGGAGATCCAGAAGGTACCTGGATTGGACTTTGGTGGTTTGGGTTTGTCATCTGGGGTGGTGATTCCCCACAAGTTTAAAGCACCAATCTTTTCTAAATACGACGGGGTCTCCTGCCCAAAGCTACACCTCCGTTCGTATGTTAGAAAGATTCAGCCATATACCGCTGACAGGAACCTCTGGATCCATTTCTTTCAAGATAGTCTTTCAGGGACTCAACTTGAATGGTTTTACCAGCTGGAAGGAGCTAGTATCCGTAATTGGGAAGACCTTGTTGCTGCTTTCTACAAGCAGTACCAATACAATGCCGACCTCGCTCCCACGCGTACCCAACTTCAAGGTATGTCTATGGGTGCGAGCAAAGGTTTCAAAGACTACACTCTAAAATTGAGGGACCTTGCTGGAAGAGTACAATCGTCGCTGGCTGATAGGGAGTTAGTAGATATGTTTCTTGGGACCTTGTCTGGTCCATATTTCAACCATCGGATTGGAAGTTCATCGTCAGGTTTTACTGAGTTAATAATGACTGCGGAAAGAGTTGAAGCCAGTATCAAGAGCGGTAAGATATAGAAGGGTGCTTCATCAGGTACCGAAAAGAAGCCTTTTAAGAAGGAATCCAGTGCTGTTTACAGTTCAAAGAGCCATAACTGACCTGAGTGCCGCCAAGCAGTCAATGCGGTTGTTATATCAAGACCTACTGTTGCCCCACAATGCAACAATCAGCCAAGAGCCGAGAGGCCGTGAAGACAGTTCACTCAACTCCATATGACCCTGTCTCAGATTCTACTGCATTTGTTAAAGACCAACTTGGTGATTACGAAGGAAGCCCCGAAGAATCCCAATACAACATCACCGCTGTACAATCCGAATGCCCGCTGTGCTTTTCACTCTGATAGCCCGGGGCATGATACGAATGACTGTTAGGTCTTGAAGAATAAGGTGCAGGACTTGATCGACACCAAGGAGATTGATTTCGAAGCGCCGGGGAAGCCTAATGTCATAACGGCGCCTATGCTCAAACAGGACACGGGAGTGAATGCTATTGGGGATGATGAAGAAGAGTTTGATATTGACAGCTGGATATACCCGACTGTAGATGGTGGACTAAGCAACTGGACGACAAAGGATTATATGCTTGTTTCTGTTATTACCCAGTAATGAGACTTTTGTTTTGAGTTTGTAACAAACAAATTTTGAACTTTATGGCCTGTTCTCTTACCCGAGGCACCGTAGCTTTGTTTGTGAGGGCTTTACATGTGTCATTTTCATATATCATTAATAAAAGCATTGGACGTTTTCTTGCATTTCAAATTTTCCGCTCCTTGTTTTTCTTTTTCTATCTTGCAAAACATCTATTTTACACACACTCACATATACAGGCCTACATCCACTCTGGATCCCACTGATAACGACTCTGCTACTGCCGGTTATGACTTCGAAAGTCTGATCAACTTAGCCGAAGACGAAGGTGAAGATGATTGCGAGGTGCCTGGTGAACTTGCTAGACTATTACTTCAGGAAGAGAGGGTCATACAGCCGCATGAAGAGCCAGTGGAAACAGTAAATCTGGGTACAGAAGTAGATAAGAAAGAGGTCAAGATCGGTGCAAATCTAGAGCCTAGCGTTAAGAAACGGTTGATTCAGATGCTGCGTGACTATGT
Source organism: Vicia faba (assembly GCA_948472305.1). Classification (NCBI taxonomy): domain Eukaryota; kingdom Viridiplantae; phylum Streptophyta; class Magnoliopsida; order Fabales; family Fabaceae; genus Vicia; species Vicia faba. The sequence continues at coordinate 178,172,035 of OX451735.1, read as the reverse complement.
TGACATCTTTGCCTGGTATTATGAAGATATGCCTGGGTTGGATACCGATATCATGGTTCACCGCCTGCCTACCAAGGAAGATTGTCCTCTAGTGAAACAGAAGGTCATCCAAATGCGCCCAGAGATGTCTGAGAAAATCAAGGCTGAAGTGATGAAGCAGTTTGACGCCGGTTTTCTAGCAGTTACTTCTTACCCGCAGTGGGTTGCCAACGCGGTTCCTGTGCCGAAGGAGGATGGTAAAGTTCAAATGTGTGTTGACTATAGGGATCTGAACAGAGCGAGTCCCAAGGATGATTTCCCTCTGCCTCATATCGATGTTCTGGTTGACAACACCGCTCAGCATAAGGTCTTCTCCTTTATGGATGGTTTCTCCGGTTATAATCAAATTAAGATGGCTCCCGAAGACATGGAGAAGACAACCTTTGTTACTCAATGGGGTAACTTTTGCTACAAGGTCATGCCTTTCGGATTGAAGAATGTTGGGGCAACGTATCAGTGCGCCATGGTCGCTTTGTTCCACGACATGATCCATCATGAGATTGAGGTATACATTGACGATATGATTGCAAGGTCCCACACTGAGGAAGAACATCTTGACCACCTTCAGAAGCTATTTGACAGGTTGAAGTTGTACAGACTGAGGTTAAACCCGAACAAGTGCACCTTCGGGGTGAGGACTGGTAAGTTGCTGGGTTTCGTCGTAAGTGATAAAGGTATTCAAGTGGATCCTGCAAAAGTGAAGGCTATACAGGAAATGCTAGCTCCCCGAATAGAAAAAGAAGTCAGAGGCTTTTTGGGACGATTGAAATATATTGCCTGATTCATCTCACACCTGACTGCTACTTGTGAGCCAATCTTCAAGCTATTGAAGAAAGATCAAGTGGTAAGATGGAATGATGAATGTCAGGCCGCTTTCGAAAGGATCAAGGAATATCTCCAAGAGCCACCCATTCTGATGCTTCCAGTTGAAGGGAGACCTTTAATCTTATACTTGATAGTACTCGATAATTCGATGGGGTGTGTGCTGGGGCAGCATGACGAGTCTGGCCAAAAAGAGCATGCTATTTATTACCTTAGCAAAAAGTCTACCGACTTTGAGACCCGATACTCACTGCTTGAGAAAACTTGATGCGCTTTGGCATGGGCTGCTCTCCGGCTGAGACAGTATATGCTGACTCACACTACTCTATTGATATCAAAGATGGATCCAATCAAGTATATCATTGAAAAGCCTGCCTTGTCCGGAAGAATAGCAAGATGGAAGATGATTTTGACTGAGTACGACACCGCATACACGACCCAAAAGGCAATCAAGGGAAGTGTGTTGGAAGATCATTTGGCACATCAGGCAGTGGACAATTACCAGTCTATGAACTTTGAATTCCTGGATGAGAACATCATGTTGTGACTGACTGTGAGACACCTGGACCGGATGAAGGACCTGAGGAGGGATCCCGATGGTCTATGTACTTTGATGGAGCTTCGAATTCTTTGGTTAATGGCATTTCCGCCGTGATCATATCTCCTGAAGGCTCTCATACTCCATTCACTGCACGACTATGTTTCAATTGCACCAACAACATGGCGGAGTATGAAGCGTGCATTATGGGTCTTCGAGCGGCTATTGACCTAAGGATTAAGTTTCTAAGTGTTTTCGGAGATTCCGCTCTCGTGATCAGCCAGATCAAAGGAGAGTGGGATACGAAACACCCAAATCTTATTCCCTACAAGGAGTATGTGTTGACGTTGCTTCCACACTTCGAAGAGATAACCTTTGAACACTTCCCTAGAGACGAGAATCAGTTGGCGGACGTGCTGGCTACGGTGTCTTCTATGTTCAAGGTCAGATGGGACAATGAAGCTCCCTAGATTACCATTGAGAGGTTGGATGAACCTGCACATTGTTGTGACATTGAGACTGAAGAGGTAGCAGATAAACTATGGTTTCATGAGGTGAAGAGGTATCTTGAAGCTCAGGAATACCCTGATGGTGCATCTGTTAATGATAAAAAGTTTCTGAGGAGGTTCGCAGCGAAGTTCTTCATCAGTAATGGTATTCTTTACAAGCGTAATCATGATTCAACCTTACTGTGATGTGTGGATAAGAACGAAGCAGAAAGGATCATGATAGAGTTACATGAAGGTACTTTCGGAACTCATTCCAGTGGACACACCATGGAAAAGAAAATCCTTTGGGCGGGATATTATTGGTCCATAATGGAAGCCGACTGTTATCAGCATTCTTGGACCTATCACAAGTGCCAAGTCTATGCTGACAAGGTGCATATACCTCCAGTACCTCTGAACATCTTGACAGCTCCATGGCCTTTTGCAATGTGGGGCATTGACATGATCGGCGAGATCATACCTACGGCATCTAACGGGCATCGTTTCATCCTGGTAGCTATTGATTACTTTACGTAGTTGGTTGAAGCCGTTTCCTTTGCTTCAGTAACCAAGAACGTCGTGGCACGGTTCATTCGGCACAACCTGATTTGTCGATATGGTGTACCAGAAAGGATCATTACGGACAATGGTACAAATATCAACAATAAGATGATCACCGAACTCTGCAAGCAGTTGAAGATACATCATCACAACTCTTCTCCTTACCGGCCGAAGATGAATGAGGCTGTAGAAGCGGCTAATAAGAACATTAAGAAGATTGTGCAGAAAATGACGGTGACATACAAAGATTGGCACGAGATGTTACCATTTTATCTTCATGGGTACCGTACCTCAGCGCGGACGTCAACAGGGGTAACACCATATTCCTTGGTTTATGGCATGGAAGTCGTCTTACCAATAGAAATTCAGATACCTTCTCTTTGGATTATGAAGGATGCAAGTTTGAGCAAAGATGACTGGATCCAGACCTGGCTTGATCAGCTAAATTTAATCGACGAAAAGAGACTTATTGCTATTTGTCATGGTCAGACATACCAAAAGCGGATGATCAAGGCATTTAACAAGAAAGTCAGACAACAAGAGTATCAAGTTGGGGATCTGGTTATCAAGCGCATCATCCTACCTCAAGGTGATCCTAGGGGCAAATGGACCCCTACTTACGAAGGGCCGTTTGTGGTTAAGAACATTTTCTCAGGAGGAGCTATGATTCTAACCACCACGGATGGTGACGACCTTCCTCACCCTGTCAATGCAGACATAGTGAAAAAATACTACGCATAATCAAAGACCCGCTAGGTTGACTGGCCTAAGAAAAAATAAGGGCTTCCCGGCGAACCAAAAGGGTTCGGACAAAAATAAGGGATGAAAATGAAAAAAACTGTACACCCGGCAAGTCGAAAACCTGAAAAGGAGGCTTGGGCAAAAAAGGGTATCTCGGTGGACTGAAAAACCGAAAGGGTGGTCCAGGAAAAAATTAGGGATTAAAGTGTAACACTATGTCTCATTGGATCACCATGCAACCAGACTTCGGTATTGACTATCAAGCTCGGATGACACTAATCAATCTGATCTACCTTCAACCAAGTAGCAAAGTGATGAGATGCTCGAGGACATAAAGGAAATAGTAGAGTTAGAACCCAGTGGGATTGTTCACATAGCCGTAATGTTTTTCACAAATTGTATAAATTCTATTTGTTCGGCGGCATTATCTTACTAGGACGTCAGCCTCTTGTACAAAAAACGCCTATTTACAGGCCAAACTTCAAAGTCAATACAATTCATTTTCAGAGAAATTCCAAACTGTTTTTCCTTTACCTGTTTTGTTTTGTAAAGAACGTCCAATGTTCATTTTTGATATATGCATTTGACATTAATTGTTGCTCATGAATATTTGTGTGCGAAACAAAATAAGATTACTTGTAATATCATAAACAGGGGCAAGTAATATTTGTCCAAGCTTTACAGTTGCTCTATCCACCAGGTACAAAAGTAAGTTTAGCTGAAGAAAATGGCTAAGGAGCATTCACTCCCAGCAGAGTAAGAAAAGGACAATAATGTTAACTCTCCCCAGCTGAGACTCACAACTGTGAATGAATCAGTAATATTCTCCCCAAGCAGAGTTTATCTACCATCAGCACTAAAAAGTCTTATTATCCTCGGCGGAGTATAAAATATCCCCAGTGGAGTTTGAAATTTTCCCCAGCGCAGTCTGAAAAATCTCCCCAAGTGGAGTGTGGAGAATCATCCCCAGTAGACTCTGGAAGATTGTCCCCAGTAGAGCCAAAAAGGTTGTTCCCCAGTGAAGTCGCAACCGAAAGATCATCCTCAGCGGATTTCTTTCCTTTCACAAATAGGAATTCAATCCCCAACAGGATTCAGTATCACCAGCAACGGTAATTCATCCCCAGCGGAATTTATCAGTGGAATCCTCTACAGAGCATCTCTTCCCCACAGAGTAATCTCCTCAACATTTTATTCCCCAATGGAGTTATCCTCTCCTGAAGTTTTATTCTCACAGTCATCATTCGTTCGCCATCTCCAACGGAAACAAAGAATTCAACTCTTTTCTCGAGCAACTATCCGGGATTTATTTTCCCCAGCTAAAAACATTACATTTCCATACATCATGACACATGCATATACGCATCATACAATACAATCTCATTTATTTTGAGAACATCATTTACTGATACATATCATGCATTACATATAACTAACCTTTACCTTTCAGGAAGGATGCGGTTAAATTCTCACAAAATTCAAAGTTTTGAAGCTTTTACCTCAGTCGAATTACTGACAAGTTCTTAAATCTCAGTGAAGATGTTTTCTCAATTTAATTACAGACAAGGTCCTAAATCTCGACAAAGTTCCTCCGTTGAAGTACAGACAGGTTCCTAAATCTCAACAGAGAAGTTTTCTCAATTGAATTACGGGCGAGTTCTTAAATCTCGACGAAGATGTTTCCCCAGTTGAATTACGAATGAGTTCTTAAATCTCAGCAGCAATGTTTTCTCAGTTGAAGTACAGGCGAGTTCCTAAATCTCGACAAAGTATTCCTCCGTCGAATTACAGACAAGTTCCTAAAACTCAGCAGAGAAGTTTTCTCAATTGAATTACGGGAGAATTATTAAATCTCGACGAAGATGTTTCCCCAGTTGAATTACGGACAAGTTCTTAAATCTCAGCAGAGATGTTTTCTCAATTGAAGTACAGGCGAGTTCCTAAATCTCGACAAAGTTCCTCCGTTGAAGTACAAACAAGTTCCTAAATCTCAGCAGAGAAGTTTTCTCAATTAAATTACGGGTGAGTTCTTAAATCTTGATGAAGATGTTTCCCTCCAGTAGAATTACTGACAAGTTCTTAAATCTCAGCAGAGATGTTTTTCTCCGTTGAATTACAGACAAGGTCCTAAATCTCGACAAATTTTCTCTATTGAATTACAGGCAGGTTCCTAAATCTCAGCAGAGAAGTTTTCTCAGTTGAATTACGGGCGAGTTCTTAAATCTCGACGAAGATGTTTCCCCAAGTCGAATTACTGATGAGTTCTTAAATCTCAGCAGAGATGTTTTTCTCAATTGAATTACAGACAAGGTCCTAAATCTCGACAAAGAGTTCCTCCGTTGAAGTACAGACATGTTCCTAAATCTCAACGGAGAAGTTTTCTCAGTTGAATTACGGGCGAGTTCTTACATCTCGATGAAGACGTTTCCCTCAAGTCGAATTACTGACAAGTTCTTAAATCTCAGCAGAGATGTTTTTCTCAGTTGAATTACAGATAAGGTCCTAAATCTCGACAAAGTTCCTTCGTTGAATTACAGACAGGTTCCTAAATCTCAACAGAGAAGTTTTCTCAGTTGAATTACGGGCGAGTTCTTAAATCTCGAAAAATATGTTTCCCCAAGTCGAATTACTGACGAGTTCTTAAATCTCAGCAGAGATGTTTTTCTCAGTTGAATTACAGACATGGTCCTATATCTCGACAAAGTGTTCCTCCGTTGAAGTACAAACAAGTTCCTAAATCTCAGCAGAGAAGTTTCTCAGTTGAATTACGGACGAGTTCTTAAATGTCGATGAAGATGTTTCCCCTAGTTGAATTACGAGCAAGTTCCTAAATCTCGACATCTCAGTTGAATTACGGGCAAGTTTCTAAATCTTGACACCTCAATTGAATTACAAACAAATTCCAAAATCTCAACGAAGATCAGACTTCCCCAGCGGAATCTTCCTCAAAGACAGGTATGCAAGCTCTCTCTAAGGAATATCTTATGAGATCGACACTCCTCCAAATGGCATCTGTAAGCCCATTCCCGACATCACAAGACAATTATCACTTCATGCGAGTGCAAATTTCTGGGCACTCTAGTGTTCATTAATCTTCCACCTTCGGATCACGAAAGGAATGAAAGCCAATGTACATCCTCAGGTTTAAGAAGATTGAACAGGGGAAGCTGTTGTACCCCAAAATTTACCCTCCCATATTTCTCAAAACATTGCAAGAAAGATCTCCAAATTGCTCAAAGTAGTCCAAGGGTTGGCCAGACAAGCTCTCTCCTAAAGCAGTCTACTCAAATTAGGGTTTTGTGTTGCATCAAGATCCTTGAGTCTAAGTGACCCCAAATGCTCACCAAATGTCCTAATATGTTCTCAAGATCATCCATGTTAAGTTTCAAGCCTTGCAGAGGAATTTTGCTCATTTCATTTGCTCAAAAGGGCCAAAAGTTGACTATGCTAGGGCAAAAGTTAACTGTGATCCAAATACAGTCAAACTTCAAGTTTTTTGTCAACATTCCAATTTTGAAGGATATTTAATCATTTGATCAATTGTTGATCATGATTTATCAAGGATTGCTCAAAATTCATCAAGATTCAAAAGTTGCTAAATTAGGGTTTTGTAGGAAAAGTCAACTCAACTTTGACCAAACATAACTTCTTCATACTTTATTATAAATGACCCATCCAAAGCTCATTTTGAATAGGATTCAATTCCCTACAATCCATCTTCATACCCCAAGATCAAAATATGCACTCACAAGAAGTTATGAATTTTGACATTATAGGTCATTTTTGAAAGTCAACAAAAACACCTTTTTTGTCAAAGCTTCTAACTTGAGCATGGAATATCAAAATGAGATGAGACCAAAAGTTTTGATTAGAGAACATCTCAAGATTTCTATAAAGTCCAAGAAAACATCAAAAAGTTCAAAATTTAGGAAGTTATGCATTGTTGAAGTTGGACTTTTTTGCAAAATTGCCAAAAGTCAACTATCCCTAAAACTTCAAATTTTGCTAAATGGGCCCATTCTTTTTCACTTGTTTTGAGTTTGCATTATTTCCCACGTGCTCTAGCTTTGGCCATGTGTCCATATCTTATTTTTATTGTTAATTTGATTTTTATTTGAATTAATTAATTTTAAATCAAATAAAATCACATAAAATCAAAAACATTGAAAACTAAAGATCTTGTGATCATTTCAGGTTTCAATAGACAACTTGCATCCTTGCAAACTCGTATCAAGGTCATTATGCACAAGGAGATTGAATTTAGGCCAAATTTGGAAATCTTTGAAAGAAATTAAAATCAAATCTAAAAATCATCAATGGAGGAAGATTTGGACATAATTTTTTACCCTAATACATTGTGCATTACATAAGGAAGCGAAAGATACAGAAATCACGGTTGGAAATCAGTTCTAGAGGCAGAACAGAATTGGAAAAAATCAAGAAAAAGCTTGAGATAGAAATCCATCATAGAGGCATTTTCAGGGCTTGGCAAGTGTCTCAATCTCTTCCTGGCCAACTCCAGAAGCGAAACCAATCAAGACAACACATTTTCAGACCCTCATACGCGTTGTAAGTCATTCGTAACATGGCCCTATTCTTGATTTTGTAATTTGTAATTTATGCATAGTTAGCATGAATTGATATCATATTTTGAATCTACAAATCATTTGCAAGCTTTTTGTAATAACCAATTGCATTTATCTGAATTATATGGAGATCCACCATTATTAGGGTTTGGTTCTTGTTTTTGGGTTTTTTCGTTTCAGGAAAAATTGGCCATGATAATGGCCATGGTTGTGATCAGTTGGTTGAGACAAATCCAACCGTGGTCTTAAAGTCCATTTTTGTGGTCTGTGCAAGATTTTGAAGGTGGACAAGTTTGTAGTGACGGACCTTTGTCCATTGGTATAGGTGTTTTGTTTTTGGCCACAGAGAGAGGAAAAAGAAGCACTCGTGTCATCCATCCATAGGCCGGTTCAAATAATTGTGCGCTTTTTTATTTTCTAGCCATTGATTTCTGTTTTTTATATTATATTATGTTTGTGTTATTATAACAAAAGCAACAACGCAGCCCAATGGTGGACACCTCATCGCGTAAGGACCCAAAGGCTGGAGGTCAGGGGTTCGATCCCTGCCTCCAGCAAATTGCATTTTCTTGTTATTTTTCAGGAAATCATGTGTATGCTTAAGCTTGAGATCTACCATAGACACTCACCATCAAAGCGCCAGATGGCCAAATGGCCAGAACTCGTGGTCAAATATTGAAGGAGCACCATGGACTCAGTCAACGCATGTACACAGGATCCCAAAAAGTCCATTGGGTCCGCTTCAAATGGACCAGCCAATTGCTTTTGACACCTCCATAATCAGGCCCAATTTCTCATTCTCTTATACTTTGTTTATTTAATTTAATTATTTTATTTTGTTTTAATTAATTTCTAACCAATAACAAATTTTCTTTTTTATCAAAAAATCACAAAAATACATTTTTGTCCAATTAAAATTAAGAACGTTATTTTTCTTTAATAAATTTTATTTAATTAATTAGGTTTTTAATTCTAGGAAACTTTAATTTATTTTTGTAAATAAATAAAATCAATTAGAAATCATTAGGTTTTAACTCTAACTTAATTATTTTAATTTCTTTCTTAAATAACAAAAACTCCAAAAAACATGTCATTAATTATTTTTTCCATTTAATTAATTTAATAATTAATTTAGTATTTAATTTAGGATTTAATTTCTTTTCTTTTTTTAAATAAAAACAACAAAAAAAGCATTTTTTTAAAAGGGTCAAAACCCTAATTCGGATTCGATTTAATTTCGCGTCGCGCTTTATTTTTCTTTATCCAATTGATGTATCTGCTTCCGGTATGTAATAATTAATTAGGACATTTAATTATTTTACCTTTTTATTTTATTTTCAAAGGGTTGCTTTTGGCGATCGAAATACCCGACGCCTTGCAATAATTAGTTTTAATTTCCGCATTTTAATTCTGCAAGTTACAACTGTTAGATGTTTGATAATAGGGTTTGCATGACAAGAATGAATGCATGATACAAAATCAAATTAGATCACCCTTAACATGTGCAAAGATAAAAATAAACTGAAAATGACACACTCGCACATGCGCACTCCTAGGGTACACCCCACATGGTTGCCTACATACACGGTCATTGAGTATATGTCGTTTTAGAGGTTGTCCTCTTGTCTAAAAGATCATAGTTGCCTCGAAACGGTTTCCTCGGATATTGTTGCCTCAAACAAATGATCTAAGACATTAGGATTAGAGCTAAGGAGTCCTAACATTGCTTTAGTGACCGTATGTCCCTGTTTCGAATTGACCCTAAAACTCCAACGACGGTGCTACCTACTCACTAACAGTGGGATAGCATTGTCTAAAGGAAATTAGCATAGAACGATTCTTTTTTTCGACTAGGTAGATAGTTCTTAGATACTTGCTCATCCAAAAAACAAAACATTTTCACACTTACACTTCTTTTACAAACGTGTTTTCAATAACACTTCATTACACTCTTGAGGACAGAAACAAGAGTTAAATCGAAGATAAAACAAAAACTTTTCAAAACCAACAAGCACAAAGAATTTTTTTTTGAAAATGATGAGCAAGTACCTAAGAGCCCGTAGATAACTACGGATAGAAAGGGTGCTAATACCTTCCCTTTCTATAATCTACCCCTCGTACTCAGAAATATCTTGAAAAAGGAATTTTTCTGTGGTTTTTTCCTTTCCTTGTTGGATAAAATAAAAGTCGGTGGTGACTCTTGCTTACCGCGACATTTTGCGAACACAAAACGCAAAACACAAACCAGCATTCCAAAATCCAGTCAGTTCTTTCCACCGTATCACACATTCCACTTTATTGTATTAGTCCTTTAAAAGTTCAAACAAAATAAATTAATTAATTTTTCATGTCTTCTTAAGTGACATTAAATTTTATGTTAGATTACATCTCTACTTATTTCGTTGTACCATTACACGTCTACTTTCGTTTAGCATGTTCAAACAAGAAAATCTAAAATTATTATTATTTATTAAAAATTATGAAATCTATTTAGTCAACAAATAAAAAATTTAGGAAAATATTAAACATTTTTATTTTAACTTCAATTCAATAAGACTTAAAAATGAGTAATTTTGTTTTCAAACAAAGACTTTGATATAAAAATTATATATATAATCTCTATAATATAATTTTTTTTCTCTCTCCTCATTTAATTATGATATAAAGTATAAGATTAAATATTTTTTTGGTCTTATAAATATAATAAATTACATTTTAAGTCTCTTTAAAAATAAATGTAGGTTTTATTTTCCCCAAAGTTTTTCTTTATCTTAATAAGATTATGCATTTTGCTATCGATAGAAAAGAGTTACAAAACTAATGAATAAAATCAGTGCCAAAAAAGAAAAATTTCCTAAAAAAATTATATAACAGAAAATTAATTTTAAAATATTATAAGGATTAATAAGTTATTTAACACTTAATTATATATCTTTTAGAGTGTAGACGTATTTTTCTCTCCTTAAACAACAAAATTTTCTACTGAATAGATAATCTAGAAGGCAATCTACAATCCATATCTAATAATAATCTAGATGAAAATCCATAATCCAATGGATAAGAACCAAATCTCTCACATTTCAAACAACTATAAATAAATACCCTACCACATTGTTATTCTCTGCATTATAAAAAACATATATCTAATAATGGCGCAAAAAATTTGATTGCTCATTTTTTCCCTCAAACTCCAAACCCCTAAACTCTACCAATGATTCCTCATAAAACAATCCTCGTATATTTTCTATACACTCAAATAACTCTTTTTTCAAGTTAGATGCACAACGAGTTTATGGTCTCTAACACCGCCACCAAAAGTAACAATAGTGACACATTGGTGATGCAAATGTCGTCATCTGCACAACCACCATCTGGTAGGTATGTGGATCATCATCAAGAACCATTGGAGTACCTTAGAAAATCCTTCTCTAAAAAACAAATGGGTAGACCCTTGGGCTCTAAGAACAAGCCCAAAACACGCACTATTATCGAGGAAGACACACAAAACTTCATAGAGTGGGTAGGGCGTGAGATCCCAATAAGAGAAGATATTGTAGTGAATACAATAAAATACGATCAACAACTTCAACATAACATAATTGTTTCAGGGATTTCGGTCTTATCTCTAACGTTACCATTCTTGATCCAGTATCCTTTGACCCATTATTATCCATCGAAGAACCCATACATATGACATCTTTATTTGGAGAATATATAAATCCAAGTTTTCCATGTTCTCCTTCACAATTCATATCTCATCCACCATGTTCCTCTTTTACCGTATACTTGTCTAGTCCTAAAGTATATGTGTATTTAGGCGTTGTTGATGGAAATATTACCTTTGGTGGTGTTATTTATTTAATGCCACTCTTTCTTGGAAAACAATGTTCCACATGGTAGTCTTCATCAGTAGAAAAGTTTGAGAAATTGATAAAGGTGGACAAACACATGTTGTTGTCATCACCAATATTAACTAAGTAAAACATGAGTCTGGAAAAAACAACAACCATAATTGTTTACATACGCCCACAAACTTCAATGGTGTAAATGATAATTCAACTAAGAGGAATTATCAACTTCCCTCTCACTATCTTCCAATGATAGGAATGATATTGATGAGAACTTAATCTTGTGAAACTACACCAATCATCTTGATAACTACTAGATAACCAAAGACTCTTATGCATTCCACTTTATTGTATTAGTCCTTTAAAAGTTCAAACAAAATAAATTAATTAATTTTTTATGTCTTCTTAAGTGACATTAAATTTTATCTTAGATTACATCCCTACTTATTTCTTTCTACAATTACACGTCTACTTTCGTTTAGCATATTCAAACAAGAAAATCTAAATTTATTATTATTTAAAAAAATTATAAAATCTATTAAGTCAACAAATAAAAAATTTAGGAAAATATTAAACATTTTTATTTTAAATTCAATTCAATAAGACTTAAAAATGAGTAATTTTGTTTTCAAACAAAGACTTTGATATAAAAATTATATATATAATCTCTATAATATAATTTTTTTTCTCTCTCTTCATTTAATTATGATATAAAGTATAAGATTTAATATTTTTTTGGTCTTATAAATATAATAAATTACATTTTAAGTCTCTTTAAAAATAAATGTAGGTTTCATTTTCCCCAATGTTTTTCTTTATCTTAAAAAGTTTCTGCATTTTGCTATCGATAGAAAAGAGTTACAAAACCAAAGAATAAAATCAGTGGCAAAAAAGAAAATTTTCCTAAAAAACTTATATAATGGAAAATTAATTTTAAAATATTATAAGGATTAATAAGTTATTTAACCCTTAATTATATATCTTATAGAGTGTAGACGTATTTTTCTCTCCTTAAACAAGTAAATTTTCTACTGAATAGATAATCTAGAAGGGAGGCTACAATCCATATCTAATAATAATCTAGATGAAAATCCATAATCCAATGGATAAGAACCAAATGTCTCACATTCTAAACAACTATAAATAATTACCCTACCACATTATTATTCTCTGCATTATAAAAAACATATCACTAATAATGACGCACAAAATTTGCTTGCTCATTTTTTCCCTCAAACTCCAAACCCCCAAACTTTACCAATGATTCCTCATAAAACCATCCTAGTATATTTTCTATACACTCAAATAACTCTTTTTCCAAGGTGGATGCAACAACGAGTTTATGGTCTCTAACACCGCCACCAACAGTAACAATAGTGACACATTGGTAATGCCAATGTCGTCATCTGCACAACCACTACCTGGTAGGTATGTGGATCATCGTCAAGATCCATTGGAGGACCTTAGTAAATTCTTCTCTAAAAAACAAATGGGTAGACCCTTGGGCTCTAAGAACAAGCCCAAAACATACACTACTATCAAGGAAGACACACAAAACTTCATAGAGTGGGTAGGGCTTGAGATCCCAATAAGAGAAGTTATTGTAGTGAATATAATAAAATATGATCAACAACTTCAACATAACATAATTGTTTCAGGGGTTTCGGTCTTATCTCTAATGTTACCATTCTTGATCCAGTATCCTATGACCATTATTATCCATCGAAGAACCCATACATATGACATCTTTATTTGGAAAATATATAAATCCAAAATTTCCATGTTCTCCTTCAAAGTTCATATCTCATCCACCATGTTCCTCTTTTACCGTATACTTGTCTAGTCCTAAAGTATATGTGTATTTAGGTGTTGTTGATGGAAAGATTACCTTTGGTAGTGTTATTTATTTAATGCCACTCTTTCTAGGAAAACAACGTTCCACATGGTAGTCTTCATCAGTAGAAAAGTTTGAGAAATTGATAAAGGTGGACAAACACATGTTGTTGTTGTCATCACCAATGTTAACTAAGTAGAACATGAGTCTTGAAACAACAACAACCATAATTGTTTACATACGCCCACAAACTTCAATGGTGTACATGCTAATTCAACTAAGATGAATTATCAACTTCCCTCTCACTATCTTCTAATGATGGGAATGATATTGATGAGAACTTAATCTTGTGGAACTACACCAATCATCTTGATATCTACTAGATATCCAAAGACACTTATGCATTCCACTTTATTGTATTAGTCCTTTAAAAGTTCAAAAAAAAAATAATTTAATTTTTTTTGTCTTCTTAAGTGACATTAAATTTTATGTAAGATTACATTTCTACTTATTTCTTTCTACCATTACACGTCTACTTTCGTTTAGCATATTCAAACAAGAAAATATAAATTTATTATTATTTAAAAAAAATTATATAATCTATTAAGTCAAAAAATAAAAAATTTAGGAAAATATTAAACATTTTTATTTCAAATTCAATTCAATAAGACTTAAAGATGAGTAATTTTGTTTTGAAACAAAGACTTTGATATAAAAATTATATATATAATCTCTATAATATAATTTTTCTCTCTCTCCTCATTTAATTATGATATAAAGTATAAGATTTAATATTTTTTTGGTCTTATAAATATAATAAATTACATTTTAAGTCTCTTTAAAAATAAATGTAGGTTTCATTTTCCCCAATGTTTTTCTTTATCTTAAAAAGTTTCTGCATTTTGCTATCGATAGAAAAGAGTTACAATACCAAAGAATAAAATCAGTGGCAAAAAACAAAAATTTCCTAAAAAACTTATATAACGGAAAATTAATTTTAAAATATTATAAGGATTAATAAGTTATTTAACCCTTAATTATATATCTTATAGAGTGTAGACGTATTTTTCTCTCCTTAAACAACTAAATTTTTTACTGAATAGATAATCTAGAAGGGAGGCTACAATCCATATCTAATAATAATCTAGATGAGAATCCATAATCCAATGGATAAGAACCAAATGTCTCACATTCTAAACAACTATAAATAATTACCCTACCACATTGTTATTCTCTGCATTATAAAAAACATATCACTAATAATGGCGCACAAAATTTGCTTGCTCATTTTTTCCCTCAAACTCCAAACCCCCAAACTCTACCAATAATTCCACATAAAACAATCCTAGTATATTTTCTATACACTCAAATAACTCTTTTTCCAAGGTGGATGCAATAGCGAGTTTATGGTCTCTAACACCGCCACCAACAGTAACAATAGTGACACATTGTTGATGCCAATGTCGTCATCTGCACAACCACTACCTGGTAGGTATGTGGATCATCATCAAGATCCATTGGAGGACCTTAGTAAATTCTTCTCTAAAACACAAATGGGTAGACCCCTGGGCTCTAAGAACAAGCCCAAAACATGCACTATTATCGAGGAAGACACACAAAACTTCATAGAGTGGGTAGGGCTTGAGATCCCAATAAGAGAAGATATTTTAGTGAATATAATAAAATACGATCAACAACTTCAACATAACATAATTGTTTCAGGGTTTTCAGTCTTATCTCTAATGTTACCATTCTTGATCCAGTATCCTATGACCATTATTATCCATCGAAGAACCCATACATATGACATCTTTATTTGGAAAATATATAAATCCAAAATTTCCATGTTCTCCTTCACAGTTCATATCTCATCCACCATGTTCCTCTTTTACCGTATACTTGTCTAGTCCTAAAGTATATGTGTATTTAGGTGTTGTTGATGGAAAGATTACCTTTGGTAGTGTTATTTATTTAATGCCACTCTTTCTAGGAAAACAACGTTCCACATGGTAGTCTTCATCAGTAGAAAAGTTTGAGAAATTGATAAAGGTGGACAAACACATGTTTTTGTTGTCATCACCAATGTTAACTAAGTAGAACATGAGTCTGGCAACAACAACAACCATAATTGTTTACATACGCCCACAAACTTCAATGGTGTACATGCTAATTCAACTAAGATGAATTATCAACTTCCCTCTCACTATCTTCTAATGATGGGAATGATATTGATGAGAACTTAATCTTGTGGAACTACACCAATCATCTTGATAACTACTAGATATCCAAAGACTCTTATGCATTCCACTTTATTGTATTAGTCCTTTAAAAGTTCAAAAAAAATTAATTAATTAATTTTTTATGTCTTCTTAAGTGACATTAAATTTTATGTAAGATTACATCTCTACTTATTTCTTTCTACCATTACACGTCTACTTTCGTTTAGCATATTCAAACAAGAAAATCTAAATTTATTATTATTTAAAAAAAATTATATAATCTATTAAGTCAAAAAATAAAAAATTTAGGAAAATATTAAACATTTTTATTTTAAATTCAATTCAATAAGACTTAAAGATGAGTAATTTTGTTTTGAAACAAAGACTTTGATATAAAAATTATATAAAAAATCTCTATAATATAATTTTTTTTCTCTCTCCTCATTTAATTATGATATAAAGTATAAGATTTAATACTTTTTTGGTCTTATTAATATAATAAATTACATTTTAAGTCTCTTTAAAAATAAATGTAGGTTTCATTTTCCCTAATGTTTTTCTTTATCTTAAAAAGTTTCTGCATTTTGCTATCGATAGAAAAGAGTTACAAAACCAAGGAATAAAATCAGTGGCAAAAAAGAAAAATTTCCTAAAAAACTTATATAACGGAAAATTAATTTTAAAATATTATAAGGATTAATAAGTTATTTAACCCTTAATAATATATCTTATAGAGTGTAGACGTATTTTTCTCTACTTAAACAACTAAATTTTCTACTGAATAGATAATCTAGAAGGGAGGTTACAATCCATATCTAAGAATAATCTAGATGAAAATCCATAATCTAATGGATAAGAACAAAATCTCTCACATTCTAAACAACTATAAATAAATACCCTACCACATTGTTATTCTCTGCATTATAAAAAACATATCACTAATAATGGCGCACAAAATTTGCTTTCTCATTTTTTCCCTCAAACTCCAAACCCTCAAACTCTACCAATGATTCCTCAGAAAACAATCCTAGTATATTTTCTATACACTCAAATAACTCTTTTTCCAAGGTGGAGGCAACAGCGAGTTTATGGTCTCTAACACCGCCACCAATAGTAACAATAGTGACACATTGGTGATGCCAATGTCGTCATCTGAGCAACCACCATCTGGTAGGTATGTGGATCATCATCAAGATCCATTGGAGGACCTTAGCAAATCCTTCTCTAAAAAACAAATGGGTAGACCCTTGGGATCTAAGAACAAGCTCAAAACATGCACTATTATCGAGGAAGACACACAAAAATTCATCAAGTGGGTAGGGCTTGAGATCCCAATAAGAGAAGATATTGTAGTGAATATAATAAAATACTGTAAGTGTTTAGTTATTGGCATGTATTTTTGGTAAAACCAGGTGTGTGACTGTCATGACTGATGTCATAACATTCTGGGTTATTAGGTACTTTATGCAGAAAAAGAATGGCATACAGTAGCTGCTCTTTATGAGTGTGTATCTGAGCATTTTGCAATGATCACATTTATTACTTTCTACCAAAATCAGTAAACAGGATTCCTGTTGTCATAACCAATGTTAAGACATCCTGTACTGATCTAACAGTTATGCAGTTTGGTTAATTCTGAGATTTTTCAGGAATTTGGTTCATACATTCCAGAACAGAATCTCACGTTGACTTTAGGTTAACCTAGCTCAACCCTAATCTGGTTGATAAAGTCTTGTGACCAAGTCTTGAGGTTAACCCTAATTAACCCTAGCTCTTCGTGGAAGCCCTAACTGAAGAAACAGCTGCATATATATTCAACAGGAAGGCTGTTTGGAAAATCAACTCTTTGACAGAAGGTCAACTAGGGGCTGTATAGTTTTAACTACTGTAATCCAAGCAAGTATCATTGTGATAAGTGACTCGGAGTAGGTTTTGATTGTAAGGGTTGTATATCACTCAAAGCTTTGAAGCAAGAGTGTTTGTGTCACTTGATTAAAGCTTTGAAGCAAGGTCAAGTTAGGTTTATGTATCACTCAAAGCTTTGAAGCACGAGTGTTTGTGTTACTTGATTAAAAGTTGTGAAGCATAATCAAGTGTTTATTCTGAAGAGTGTCTTCATTATTTCATGAGTCAATTGTTTAGTATCACTGCTGTGATTAAGGGGGAGTGAGTAGGAACTCAAGTTTAAGTTGAACTTAGATTGAAGTTGCATTGGGTAGGTCTTAAGTGAAGGAGATAAACTGGTTGGTTTATTCCTGAATTAATATCTCTTATAGTGAATTTCCTCCCTGGCTTGGTAGCCCCCAGAGTAGGTGTTGTTTCACACTGAACTGGGTAAACAATTGACTGTGTTCTTTACTGCTTTTTGATTTACTGTCTTATAGAAAGTCAGATACGGTGTCATAACATTCACTGTGACATTGAGTATCTGCCGCCAGAATTTCAATTGGCATCAGAGCAGGCACCCTGTCTGTCTTACTGGGTGAGATCTAGGGATATCACTTTCTGGCGCTATGGACAAAGAAGGAGTTTTTGGAAACAGACACCCATTCTGGATGGATCAAATTATGACTACTAGAAACCTCGTATGGTTGCCTTCTTAAAATCACCGGACAAAAAGGCTTGGAGAGCTGCTGACAAAGGATGGAACCATCCCACCATAACTGAGAAAGATGGGACAATCAGTCTGAAACCTGAGGAAGAATGGAGCAAAGAAGAATATGAGTTAGCCCTGGGTAATTCAAAAGCATTAAATGCCTTGTTCAATGGAATTGATAGAAACATATTCAGACTAGTACATCAATGTGAACTGGACAAGGAAGTTTGGGACACTCTCAAAACTACCCATGAGGGCACATCCAAAGTAAAAATGTCAAGGCTTCAGATGCTGACTACAAAATTTGAGAACCTAAGGATGATGGAAGATGAAACCATTCATGAGTTTCACATGAATATCTTGGAGATTGCCAACACCTCAGGAGCATTGGGAGAAAAGATGTCAGAAGAAAAACTTGTGAGAAAGATTCTCAGATCCTTGCCTAAAAGATTTGCAATGAAGGTAACTGCTATAGAGGAAGCCCAGGATATCAACAATTTGAAGGTGGATGAACTCATTGGGTATCTTCAGACCTTTGAGATGGGGATCAGTGACAATGTCGACAAGAAAAACAAGAGCATAACACTTGTATCTAACACTGAAGATGAAAACAAGGAGGATGAAGAAGAAAATATTTCAGAAGCTATAACCATGCTTGGAAGACAATTCAACAAACTCATCAAGAGAATGGATCCAAAGTCAAGGTCAAATGTCAAGAACATTCCTTCTGACATTAACAGATCTTATGACTCCAGCAGAAGACCAAAGTCTGAAGAGAAGGGAAATCAAAGCAGAGGAATTCAATGCCATGGATGTGAAGGATATGGACACATTCGAGCTGAATGTCCTACCTTCTATAAGAAACAAAAGAAAAGAATGTCTGTTACTTGGTCTGACTGTGATTCAGAAAGTAATTCTGAAGAAGAATCTGCCAAACTAGTTACTACACTAACTGGTATCTGTAACTCTGATAGTGATTCTAGTGACGAGGAAGTGACATTTGAAGAACTGGCTAATTCCTACAAGAAATTATGTATCAGAAGTGCTGAAGTCTTCCAGCAAAATGAGAGACAAACAAAACTCATAATAAAGTTGGAAGCTGAGAAAAGGGCAGACATTGATACTATAAGTCATCTAGAAGGGGAGGTTCAAATGCTAAACTCAAAACTAAACCAGATGACCAAATCTGTCAAGATGCTGACAAATGGAACTGACAAATTGGAAGAAATCCTTCAAGTTGGACAAAATGTGGGAAACAAGTCTGGTCTAGGATTTGTGGCAGCAAAGAAATCTGGTATAGACAAGAAGATCAGGCCTGATAAACAAATGTCAAAGCAGATGTCACAACATAGCTCTCAACATCGTGAACAGAGAAATATGAAGAAAAAGTATCAAAGATTGAGATGTCATCATTGTGGGAGGTTTGGTCACATAAAGCCATCCTGCTTCAGATTATATCGATATCCTAATCAAACCCAGGTGTCAAACCTAAGTCTAACAAGGTACCATATACTCCACAGTGGAAGAAAAAGGCTACTGCCCTGATAGCTCACACTTCCCTTAGAGTCTCTGCAAAGGAAGACTGGTACTTTGACAGTGGATGTTCTAAGCACATGACTGGAATCAAGAACCTTCTCAATAATGTTAAACCTCACACCACTAGTTATGTGACCTTTGGAGATGGTGCTAGAGGAGAAATCAAAGGAGTTGGAAACTTGGACTGCCCTGGAGTTCCAAATCTAAATGAAGTATTGCTGGTAAAAGGCTTGACTGCTAATCTCATAAGTATCGGCCAATTATGCGATCTAGGATTCAAGGTCAACTTCTCAAAATCTGAATGTCTTGTAACCAATGAGAAACAAGAAGTTGTAATGAAAGGAATCAGATCTAAAGACAACTGCTACTTGTGGGAGCCTGAGAACACAAATTACTCTACTGTGTGTTCTATTGCCAAAGAAGAAAAAGAAGTGAAACTGTGGTACCAAAAACTTGGCCATCTACATCTAAGAGGAATGAAAGGGATTATATCCATGGAGGCAGTCAGAGGGATTCCAAGACTGCAAATTGATGAAGGGAGAGTATGTGGTGAATGTTAGGTTGGTAAACAGACTAGGATGTCACATCCAAAGTCAAGACATCTGACCACCTCTAAGGTTCTAGAACTTCTACATATGGATCTGATGGGACCAATGCAGGTGGAAAGTCTTGGTGGAAAAAGATATGCCTATGTTGTTGTGGATGATTTTTCCAGATTCACCTGGATTAACTTCATTAGGGAAAAATCTGATGTATTTGAAGTTTTTAAAGAACTGTGCAAAAGAATTCAAAGAGAAAAAGGAGGATGCATTGTCAGAATCAGAAGTGATCATGGCAAGGAATTTGAAGACAGTAAGTTTAATGAGTTCTGTTCCTCAGAAGGAATTAATCATGAATTCTCTTCTCCTATAACTCCTCAACAAAATGGAGTTGTAGAAAGGAAAAACAGGACCATACAGGAATCTGCCAGAGCAATGATACATGCCAAAAGACTTCCTATTCATTTTTGGGCTGAAGCTATGAATACAGCCTGTTATGTCCATAACAGGGTCACCTTGAGAAAGGGAACCTCATCCACCATTTATGAACTCTGGAAAGGAAGAAAGCCAACAGTGAAGTACTTCCATGTATTTGGTAGCAAATGCTATATTCTGGCAGATCGTGATCAAAGGAGAAAGCTGGACCCTAAAAGTGATGAAGGAATATTTCTAGGATACTCCACCAACAGCAGAGCTTATAGGATATTTAATTCCAGGACCAAAGTCATGATGGAATCAATAAATGTCATAGTTTATGATTATCATGAGGAAACAGATGTCCCTTGTAATGTTGAGACATTCTTTGAGACTTCAACTCAACAGAATGACCTACCTAACACCACTGCAGTAGACTCTGAATCCAAGGAAGCTAGGAAAATCCCTTCCATCAGAATTCAGAAAGATCATCCTAAAGAACTCATCATAGGAGATCCTAACAGTGGAGTCATTACAAGATCTAGAGAAATCATCTCAAACTCTTGCTTTGTGTCTAAAATTGAACCAAGAAATGTTAAGGAGGCTTTAACTGATGAATACTGGATTGGTGCAATGCAAGATGAATTGAACCAATTCAAGCAACATGAAGTATGGGAGTTAGTTCCTAGACCAGAAGGAACAAACATCATTGGGACAAAATGGATATACAAGAACAAATCAGATGCTGAAGGAGTTGTCACCAGGAATAAGGCAAGACTTGTTGCTCAAGGATACACTCAAGTGGAAGGGGTTGATTTTGATGAGACCTTTGCTCCTGTAGCCAAACTGGAATCTATCAGACTCCTATTGGGAATTGCTTGTCTCCTGAAGTTCAAGTTATTTCAGATGGATGTAAAAAGTGCCTTCCTAAATGGGTACTTAAATGAGGAAGTTTATGTGGAACAACCTAAAGGTTTTATGGATCCAAACTACCCTGATCATGTCTACAAATTGAGGAAAGCTTTATATGGCCTGAAACAAGCTCCTAGAGCATGGTATGACAGGTTGACAAAATTTCTCTCTAACAAAGGATACAGAAAAGGAGGCTTGGATAAAACCCTCTTTGTCAAAAATGAAGGAGGAAAGATAATGGTAGCTCAAATCTATGTTGATGACATAGTGTTTGGGGGAATGTCAGATAAAATGGTTAAACATTTTGCTGACCAAATGCAGGCTGAATTCAAAATGAGCCTCATGGGAGAATTGACCTACTTTCTTGGACTGCAAGTCACACAGATGGAAGACTCAATTTTTCTTTCTCAAAGCAAGTATGCAAAGAACATTGTCAAGAAGTTTGGTATGGAGAATGCCAGTCACAAAAGGACTCCTGCACCTACTCATTTAAAGCTATCCAAAGATTCAAGTGGGGTTAAGGTGGACCAAAGCCTGTACAGAAGCATGATAGGAAGTCTGCTATACTTAACAGCCAACAGACCTGACATTGCTTTTGCAGTTGAGTATGTGCAAGATACCAAGCTGATCCCAAAGTCAGTCATATCAACCAAGTGAAGAGAATTTTGAAGTATGTAAGTGGAACTTACAACTATGGCTTGCTGTACTCTCATGGTTGTGAACCAACTCTGACTGGTTACTGTGATGCTGATTGGGCTGGAAGTGCTGATGATAGAAAGAGCACCTCTGGAGGATGTTTCTTCTTAGGAAATAATCTGGTCTCCTGGTTCAGCAAGAAACGAAACTGTGTGTCTCTCTCTACTGCTGAAGCTGAATACATTGCAGTTGGTAGTAGCTGTTCTCAAATGATCTGGATGAAACAGATGCTTACTGAGTATAATGTCACACAAGATGTTATGACATTGTACTGTGACAATCTGAGTACAATCAACATTTCCAAGAATCCTATTCAGCATAGCAGGACCAAGCATATTGACATTAGACATCATTTTATCAGAGATCTTGTAGAGGAGAAGACGATTAAACTGGAACATGTTGCCACTGAACTACAGCTGGCTGACATTTTTACCAAAGCACTTGATGCAAATCAATTTGAAAATTTGAGGGGCAAGTTGGGTATTTGCCAACATGAGGAAATGTAGCAATTAATTTTGCTTAAAACAAGGGATGAAGGAGTTTTTTTGTGTTAAGTCTATTTTGATTGGGTTAATCATATGTTTTCCTATTTCTTTCAAAATTGTTAAGAAGTTGAATAGACACTCATTTACCTCCTTCCTCTCTCGGCTCTGCAACAATCCCCATTCTCTCAATCAAAGATTTCTCTCTCGTTGTTACTGGTTTTCTAAGACTATCAAAATGTCTCAATTATCCATGACATCATCCTCTTCCAAGACGACTGTTTCATCCGCATCCTCTGACCGAGAACCTAGGGCAATCAAAACATGCATGGATTATGAAGTCCTGGAGATTACTCCTCTTAGAGAACTGGCAGCTAACCCCTCTAAGGTTAAAAAGCTGAGAACAAGGCATGCAGGAAGGTCTCAAGCTACTTCATCTGGTAATCCCTCTCAACCATCATCTTCTGTTCCAAATAGGGAAGGCTCAGCTTATGTACATCAAGCAATAGCTAGACTTATTACAAGAATTCTGAATTAGAACCATTCTGTACCTGGAATTTCTGTTCCTTTAAATCAAGAATCTGCTAGTCCAAATGTTGAACCAAATCTAGATGTCTCTAAGAATGTTGAGACACCGGATGACAACATTCAGAAATCATCT
This sequence comes from Vicia faba, assembly GCA_948472305.1. NCBI lineage: Eukaryota > Viridiplantae > Streptophyta > Magnoliopsida > Fabales > Fabaceae > Vicia > Vicia faba. The sequence continues at coordinate 178,148,523 of OX451735.1, read as the reverse complement.
GAAAATCTTGATGATCTCCAGAACCCTTCAGAGAAGGATGTTGAACCCCCGGTTATTGATGTGGATGAAGAATACTCTGACAATGACCTAATTGCAAATATCAACCCTAGCATAGCTAGGAGGATGATGAACAGAAAAGGTAAGCAGGATGCTGCAAAATGTCTGACCAAAGAAAAGACTGCTGATGTTGCTCATAAGAAAACCAGGTCTGAAGGCAAGACTGGTGTAGAAACTGTGAAGACTGGATTGTCCAAAGGGAAGGTGAAAACCCGAGTACATGTTGGTAGTCTCTCAAAGCCTGTGATACAACCAATAGCAAAGAAAAGGAAAGAGCCTGAACCTTCTGATTCTGATGAGGAATCAAAATTTGAAGTTGATGCTGAAGACATTCCTCTCAGAAGGAAACTCCCTTCAAGCAAAATGGCTAAAGTTCCTGAAGTCCCCACTGACAACATTTCTTTTCACCACCCTGAAAATGCCAACAGATGGAAGTATGTTTGTTTGAAAAGAATAGCCTTGGAAAGAGAACTGAACAATGGTGCCATGGAATGTAAAGAGATCATGGACCTAATCAAAACTGCTGGACTAATGAATACTGTGGTAAAATTTACCAACTGCTATGAAAATCTTGTCAAAGAATTCATAGTGAATTTATCTGATGGATGTGCTGATGGAAGGTCAGCTGACTTCAAATGTGTCTATGTGAGAGGAAGAAAGGTTAATTTCTCTCCCTCTGAAATAAACAAATTCCTAGGAAGACCAGATGAGGCTTTCCCTGAACTAGAGGTTACTGACAACCAAGTATGCCAAACCATCACTGCAAATCAAGTCAAGAGTTGGCCCTTAAAAGGCAAGCTGAATGCAAGCAAGCTAAGCATGAAATTTGCCATCCTGCACAAGATTGGTGCAGCCAACTGGGTTCCCACCAACCATAAATCAACCATCTCCACAGGATTGGGAAGATTCATTTATGTTGTTGGAACCAGGAAAAAATTTGACTATGGCAGGTATATCTTTGATCAAACTTTAAAACATACTGGAAGCTATGCTGTTAAAGGCCCTATTTCCTTCCCCTCCCTCCTATGTGGTATTGTCCTTGCTCAGTATCCTGACATTCTAGTGGAAAGAGATATTGTATGCAAAAGAGCCCCTGCTCTTGGGTTGCACTATAAGCTATTTCAGGGAACTCATGTTCCTGACATTGTCATGACACCAGCTGAGACATCAATTGTCAAAACTCAGTCTAAGAAATTTGATGCTATAGCTGTGCTGAAGGAAACCTGCAAAGAGCTGGAGACAAGGAAAAGGACTCTTGAGAACCTAATTGCTAGACTAGAACAGGAGGAGACTGAAGAACAAAAAGGGAAGAGGATGCTGCTGAAGATCAGCTTAATGCTGAAGAAAGTGCCTCCTCTGAAGATGACAGTGTTTGAAGATCAGTGGAGTTGTCAAGCTTGCTGCTGGTACCTGTTGCTGCAAGTGATTTCAGTTTTTTTTTGTTGTTTTTATTACTCATTTTGGATGACAATATAACCTTTAAGTACATGTATCTTTGGCCTATTTATGGCTAAAGAGGGGGAGAAGATTTTGTGTTAATTACTTGGTAGACATTTTTTTTCTGCAGACATATTATTTCTGCTGCTCTCTATTCTCTGATTGTTTAGGGGTTTTAGCCAAAAATTTGCCAAAGGGGGAGTTTGTAAGTGTTTAGTTATTGGCATGTATTTTTGGTAAAACCAGGTGTGTGAATGTCATGACTGATGACATAACATTCTGGGTTATTAGGTACTTTATGCAGAAAAAGAATGGCATACAATAGCTGCTCTTTATGAGTGTGTATCTGAGCATTTTGCAATGATCACATTTATTACTTTCTACCAAAATCAGTAAACAGGATTCCTGTTGTCATAACCAATGTTAAGACATCCTGTACTGATCTAACAGTTATGCAGTTTGGTTAATTCTGAGATTTTTCAGGAATTTGGTTCATACATTCCAGAACAGAATCTCACGTGGACTTTAGGTTAACCTAGCTCAACCCTAATCTGGTTGATAAAGTCTTGTGACCAAGTCTTGAGGTTAACCCTAATTAACCCGAGCTTTTCGTGGAAGCCCTAACTGAAGAAACAGCTGCATATATATTCAACAGGAAGGCTGTTTGGAAAATAAACTATTTGACAGAAGATCAACTAGGGGCTGTATAGTTTTAACTACTGTAATCCAAGCAAGTATCATTGTGATAAGTGACTTGGAGTAGGTTTTGATTGTAAGGGTTGTGTATCACTCAAAGCTTTGAAGAAAGAGTGTTTGTGTCACTTGATTAAAGCTTTGAAGCAAGGTCAAGTTAGGTTTATGTATCACTCAAAGCTTTGAAGCACGACTGTTTGTGTTACTTGATTAAAAGCTGTGAAGCATAATCAAGTGTTTATTCTGAAGAGTGTCTTCATTATTTCATTAGTCAATTGTTTAGTATCACTGCTGTGATTGAGGGGGAGTGAGTAGGAACTCAGGTTTAAGTTGAACTTAGATTGAAGTTGCATTGGGTAGGTCTTAATTGAAGGAGATAAACTGGTTTGTTTATTCCTGAATTAATATCTCTTATAGTGAATTTCCTCCCTGGCTTGGTAGCCCCCAGAGTAGGTGTTGTTTCACACTGAACTGGGTAAACAATTGACTGTGTTCTTTACTGCTTTTTGATTTACTGTCTTATAGAAAGTCAAATACGGTGTCATAAAATTCACTGTGACATTGAGTATCTGCTGCCAGAATTTCAAATACGATCAACAACTTCAACTTAACATAATTGTTTCAGGGGTTTCGGTCTTATCTCTAACGTTACCATTCTTGATCCAGTATCTTGTGACCCATTCTTTTCCATCGAAGAACCCATACATATGACATCTTTATTTGGAAAATATATAAATCCAAATTTTCCATGTTCTCCTTCACAGTTCATATCTCATCCACCATGTTCCTCTTTTACCGTATACTTGTCTAGTCCTAAAGTATATGTGTATTTAGGCGTTATTGATGGAAAGATTAACTTTGGTGGTGTTATTTATTTAATGCCATTCTTTCTAGGAAAACAACATTCCACATGGTAGTCTTCATCAGTAGAAAAGTTTGAGAAATTGATAAAGATGGACAAACACATGTTGTTGTTGTCATCACCAATGTTAACTAAGTAGAACATGAGTCTGGCAAAAACAACAACCATAATTGTTTACATACGCCCACAAACTTCAATGGTGTACATTCTAATTCAACTAAGATGAATTATCAACTTCCCTCTCACTATCTTCCAATGATGTGATTGATATTGATGAGAACTTAATCTTGTGGAACTACACCAATCATCTTGATAACTACTAGATATCCAAAGACTCTTATGCATTCCACTTTATTGTATTAGTCCTTTAAAAGTTCAAACAAAATTAATTAATTAATTTTTTATGTCTTCTTAAGTGACATTAAATTTTATGTTAGATTACATCTCTACTTATTTCTTTCTACCATTACACGTCTACTTTCGTTTAGCATATTCAAACAAGAAAATCTAAATTTGTTATTATTTAAAAAAAATTATAAAATATATTAACTCAACAAATAAAAAATTTAGGAAAATATTAAACATTTTTATTTTAAATTCAATTCAATAAGACATAAAAATGAGTAATTTTGTTTTCAAACAAAGACTTTGATATAAAAATTATATATATAATCTCTATAATATAATTTTTTTTTCTCTCTCCTCATTTAATTATGATATAAAGTATAATATTTAATATTATTTTGGTCTTATAAATATAATAAATTACATTTTAAGTCTCTTTAAAAATAACTGTAGGTTTCATTTTCCCCAATGTTTTTCTTTATCTTAAAAAGTTTCTGCATTTTGCTATCGATATTAAAGAGTTACAAAACCAAGGAGAAAAATCAGTGGCAAAAAAGAAAAATTTCCTAAAAAACTTATATAACGGAAAATTAATTTTAAAATATTATAAGGATTAAAAAGTTATTTAACCCTTAATTATATATCTTATAGAGTGTAGACGTATTTTTCTCTCCTTAAACAACTAAATTTTCTACTGAATAGATAATCTAGAAGGGAGACTACAATCCATATCTAATAATAATCTAGACGAAAATCCATAATCCAATGGATAAGAACCAAATCTCTCACATTCTAAACAACTATAAATAAATACCCTACCACATTGTTATTCTCTACATTATAAAAAACATATCACTGATAATGGCGCACAAAATTTGCTTGCTCATTTTTTCCCTCAAACTCCAAACCCCCAAACTCTACCAATGATTCCTAAAAAAACAATCCTAGTATATTTTCTATACTCTCAAATACCTCTTTTTCCAAGGTGGAGGCAACAGAGAGTTTATGGTCTCTCACACCGCCACCAACAGTAACAATAGTGACACATTGGTGATGCCAATGTCGTCATCTGCACAACCACCATCTGGTAGGTATGTGGATCATCATCAAGATCCATTGGAGGACATTAGCAAATCCTTCTCTAAAAAACAAATGGGTAGACCCTTGGGCTCTAATAACAAGCTCAAAACATGCACTATTATCGAGGATGACACACAAAACTTCATAGAGTGGGTAGGGCTTGAGATCCCAATAAGAGAATATATTGTAGTGAATATAATAAAATACGATCAACAACTTCAACATAACATAATTGTTTCAGGGGTTTCGGTCTTCTCTCTAACATTACCATTCTTGATCCAGTATTCTGTGACCCATCATTATCCATCGAAGAACCCAGACATATGACATCTTTATTTGGAAAATATATAAATCCAAATTTTCCATGTTCTCCTTCACAGTTCATATCTCATCCACCATGTTCCTCTTTTACCGTATACTTGTCTAGTCCTAAAGTATATGTGTATTTAGGCGTTGTTGATGGAAAGATTAACTTTGGTGGTGTTATTTATTTAATGCCATTCTTTCTAGGAAAACAACATTCCACATGGTAGTCTTCATCAGTAGAAAAGTTTGAGAAATTGATAAAGGTGGACAAACACATGTTGTTGTTGTCATCACCAATGTTAACTAAGTAGAACATGAGTCTGGCAAAAACAACAACCATAATTGTTTACATACGCCCACAAACTTCAATGGTGTACATGCTAATTCAACTAAGATGAATTATCAACTTCCCTCTCACTATCTTCCAATGATGTGATTGATATTGATGAGAACATAATATTGTGGAACTACACCAATCATCTTGATAACTACTAGATAACCAAAGACTCTTATGCATTCCACCTTATTCTATTAGTCCTTTAAAAGTTCAAACAAAATAAATTAATTAATTTTTTATGTCTTCTTAAGTGACATTAAATTTTATGTTAGATTACATCTCTACTTATTTCTTTCTACCAGTACACGTCTACTTTCGTTTAGCATATTCAAACAAGAAAATCTAAATTTGTTATTATTTAAAAAAAAATTATAAAATCTATTAACTCAACAAACAAAAAATTTAGGAAAATATTAAACATTTTTATTTTAAATTCAATTCAATAAGACATAAAAATGAGTAATTTTGTTTTCAAACAAACACTTGATATAAAAATTATATATATAATCTCTATAATATAATTTTTTTTCTCTCTCCTCATTTAATTATGATATAAAGTATAAGATTTAATATTTTTTTGGTCTTATAAATATAATAAATTACATTTTAAGTCTCTTTAAAAATAAATGTAGGTTTCATTTTCCCCAATGTTTTTCTTTATCTTAAAAAGTTTCTGCATTTTGCTATCGATAGAAAAGAGTTACAAAAACAAGAAATAAAATCAGTGGCAAAAAAGAAAAATTTCCTAAAAAACTTATATAACGGAAAATTAATTTTAAAATATTATAAGGATTAATAAGTTATTTAACCCTTAATTATATATCTTATAGAGTGTAGACGTATTTTTCTCTACTTAAACAACTAAATTTTCTACTGAATAGATAATCTAGAAGGGAGGCTACAATCCATATCTAATAATAATCTAGATGAAAATCCATAATCCAATGGATAAGAACCAACTCTCTCACATTCTAAACAACTATAAATAAATACCCTACCACATTGTTATTCTCTGCATTATAAAAAACATATCACTAATAATGGCGCACAAAATTTGGTTACTCATTTTATCCCTCAAACTCCAAACCCCCAAACTCTACCAATGATTCCTCAGAAAACAATCCTAGTATATTTTCTATACACTCAAATAACTCTTTTTCCACGGTGGAGGCAACAGCGAGTTTATGGTCTCTAACACCGCCATCAACCGTAACAATAGTGACACATTGGTGATGCCAATGTCGTCATCTGCACAACCACCATTTGGTAGGTATGTGGATCATCATCAAGATCCATTGGAGGACCTTAGCAAATCCTTCTCTAAAAAACAAATGGGTAGACCTTTGGGCTCTAATAACAAGCTCAAAACATGCACTATTATCGAGGATGACACACAAAACTTCATAGAGTGGGTAGGGCTTGAGATCCCAATAAGAGAATATATTGTAGTGAATATAATGAAATACAATCAACAACTTCAACATAACATAATTGTTTCAGGGGTTTCAGTCTTATCTCTAACGTTACCATTCTTGATCCAGTATCATGTGACCCATTATTATCCATCGAAGAACCCATACATATGACTTCTTTATTTGGAAAATATATTAATAAAAAATTTCCATGTTCTCCTTCACAGTTCATATCTCATCCACCATGTTCCTCTTTTACCGTATACTTGTCTAGTCCTAGAGTATATGTGTATTTAGGCGTTGTTGATGGAAAGATTACCTTTGGTAGTGTTATTTATTTAATGCCACTCTTTCTAGGAAAACAACGTTCCACATGGTAGTCTTCATCAGTAGAAAAGTTTGAGAAATTGATAAAGGTGGACAAACACATGTTGTTGTTGTCATCACCAATGTTAACTAAGTAGAACATGAGTCTCGAAACAACAACAACCATAATTGTTTACATACGCCCACAAACTTCAATGGTGTACATGCTAATTCAACTAAGATAAATTATCAACTTCCCTCTCACTATCTTCCAATGATGGGAATGATATTGATGAGAACATAATATTGTGGAACTACACCAATCATCTTGATAACTACTAGATAACCAAAGACTCTTATGCATTCCACCTTATTCTATTAGTCCTTTAAAAGTTCAAACAAAATAAATTAATTAATTTTTGATGTCTTCTTAAGTGACATTAAATTTTATGTTAGATTACATCTCTACTTATTTCTTTCTACCATTACACGTCTACTTTCGTTTAGCATATTCAAACAAGAAAATCTAAATTTGTTATTATTTAAAAAAAATTATAAAATATATTAACTCAACAAATAAAAAATTTAGGAAAATATTAAACATTTTTATTTTAAATTCAATTCAATAAGACATAAAAATGAGTAATTTTGTTTTCAAACAAAGACTTTGATATAAAAATTATATATATAATCTCTATAATATAATTTTTTTTTCTCTCTCCTCATTTAATTATGATATAAAGTATAATATTTAATATTATTTTGGTCTTATAAATATAATAAATTACATTTTAAGTCTCTTTAAAAATAACTGTAGGTTTCATTTTCCCCAATGTTTTTCTTTATCTTAAAAAGTTTCTGCATTTTGCTATCGATATTAAAGAGTTACAAAACCAAGGAGAAAAATCAGTGGCAAAAAAGAAAAATTTCCTAAAAAACTTATATAACGGAAAATTAATTTTAAAATATTATAAGGATTAAAAAGTTATTTAACCCTTAATTATATATCTTATAGAGTGTAGACGTATTTTTCTCTCCTTAAACAACTAAATTTTCTACTGAATAGATAATCTAGAAGGGAGGCTACAATCCATATCTAATAATAATCTAGACGAAAATCCATAATCCAATGGATAAGAACCAAATCTCTCACATTCTAAACAACTATAAATAAATACCCTACCACATTGTTATTCTCTACATTATAAAAAACATATCACTGATAATGGCGCACAAAATTTGCTTGCTCATTTTTTCCCTCAAACTCCAAACCCCCAAACTCTACCAATGATTCCTAAAAAAACAATCCTAGTATATTTTCTATACTCTCAAATACCTCTTTTTCCAAGGTGGAGGCAACAGAGAGTTTATGGTCTCTCACACCGCCACCAACAGTAACAATAGTGACACATTGGTGATGCCAATGTCGTCATCTGCACAACCACCATCTGGTAGGTATGTGGATCATCATCAAGATCCATTGGAGGACATTAGCAAATCCTTCTCTAAAAAACAAATGGGTAGACCCTTGGGCTCTAATAACAAGCTCAAAACATGCACTATTATCGAGGATGACACACAAAACTTCATAGAGTGGGTAGGGCTTGAGATCCCAATAAGAGAATATATTGTAGTGAATATAATAAAATACGATCAACAACTTCAACATAACATAATTGTTTCAGGGGTTTCGGTCTTCTCTCTAACATTACCATTCTTGATCCAGTATTCTGTGACCCATCATTATCCATCGAAGAACCCAGACATATGCCATCTTTATTTGGAAAATATATAAATCCAAATTTTCCATGTTCTCCTTCACAGTTCATATCTCATCCACCATGTTCCTCTTTTACCGTATACTTGTCTAGTCCTAAAGTATATGTGTATTTAGGCGTTGTTGATGGAAAGATTAACTTTGGTGGTGTTATTTATTTAATGCCATTCTTTCTAGGAAAACAACATTCCACATGGTAGTCTTCATCAGTAGAAAAGTTTGAGAAATTGATAAAGGTGGACAAACACATGTTGTTGTTGTCATCACCAATGTTAACTAAGTAGAACATAGGTCTGGCAAAAACAACAACCATAATTGTTTACATACGCCCACAAACTTCAATGGTGTACATGCTAATTCAACTAAGATGAATTATCAACTTCCCTCTCACTATCTTCCAATGATGTGATTGATATTGATGAGAACATAATATTGTGGAACTACACCAATCATCTTGATAACTACTAGATAACCAAAGACTCTTATGCATTCCACCTTATTCTATTAGTCCTTTAAAAGTTCAAACAAAATAAATTAATTAATTTTTTATGTCTTCTTAAGTGACATTAAATTTTATGTTAGATTACATCTCTACTTATTTCTTTCTACCAGTACACGTCTACTTTCGTTTAGCATATTCAAACAAGAAAATCTAAATTTGTTATTATTTAAAAAAAAATTATAAAATCTATTAACTCAACAAACAAAAAATTTAGGAAAATATTAAACATTTTTATTTTAAATTCAATTCAATAAGACATAAAAATGAGTAATTTTGTTTTCAAACAAACACTTTGATATAAAAATTATATATATAATCTCTATAATATAATTTTTTTTCTCTCTCCTCATTTAATTATGATATAAAGTATAAGATTTAATATTTTTTTGGTCTTATAAATATAATAAATTACATTTTAAGTCTCTTTAAAAATAAATGTAGGTTTCATTTTCCCCAATGTTTTTCTTTATCTTAAAAAGTTTCTGCATTTTGCTATCGATAGAAAAGAGTTACAAAAACAAGAAATAAAATCAGTGGCAAAAAAGAAAAATTTCCTAAAAAACTTATATAACGGAAAATTAATTTTAAAATATTATAAGGATTAATAAGTTATTTAACCCTTAATTATATATCTTATAGAGTGTAGACGTATTTTTCTCTACTTAAACAACTAAATTTTCTACTGAATAGATAATCTAGAAGGGAGGCTACAATCCATATCTAATAATAATCTAGATGAAAATCCATAATCCAATGGATAAGAACCAACTCTCTCACATTCTAAACAACTATAAATAAATACCCTACCACATTGTTATTCTCTGCATTATAAAAAACATATCACTAATAATGGCGCACAAAATTTGGTTACTCATTTTATCCCTCAAACTCCAAACCCCCAAACTCTACCAATGATTCCTCAGAAAACAATCCTAGTATATTTTCTATACACTCAAATAACTCTTTTTCCACGGTGGAGGCAACAGCGAGTTTATGGTCTCTAACACCGCCATCAACCGTAACAATAGTGACACATTGGTGATGCCAATGTCGTCATCTGCACAACCACCATTTGGTAGGTATGTGGATCATCATCAAGATCCATTGGAGGACCTTAGCAAATCCTTCTCTAAAAAACAAATGGGTAGACCTTTGGGCTCTAATAACAAGCTCAAAACATGCACTATTATCGAGGATGACACACAAAACTTCATAGAGTGGGTAGGGCTTGAGATCCCAATAAGAGAATATATTGTAGTGAATATAATGAAATACAATCAACAACTTCAACATAACATAATTGTTTCAGGGGTTTCAGTCTTATCTCTAACGTTACCATTCTTGATCCAGTATCATGTGACCCATTATTATCCATCGAAGAACCCATACATATGACTTCTTTATTTGGAAAATATATTAATAAAAAATTTCCATGTTCTCCTTCACAGTTCATATCTCATCCACCATGTTCCTCTTTTACCGTATACTTGTCTAGTCCTAGAGTATATGTGTATTTAGGCGTTGTTGATGGAAAGATTACCTTTGGTAGTGTTATTTATTTAATGCCACTCTTTCTAGGAAAACAACGTTCCACATGGTAGTCTTCATCAGTAGAAAAGTTTGAGAAATTGATAAAGGTGGACAAACACATGTTGTTGTTGTCATCACCAATGTTAACTAAGTAGAACATGAGTCTCGAAACAACAACAACCATAATTGTTTACATACGCCCACAAACTTCAATGGTGTACATGCTAATTCAACTAAGATAAATTATCAACTTCCCTCTCACTATCTTCCAATGATGGGAATGATATTGATGAGAACATAATATTGTGGAACTACACCAATCATCTTGATAACTACTAGATAACCAAAGACTCTTATGCATTCCACCTTATTCTATTAGTCCTTTAAAAGTTCAAACAAAATAAATTAATTAATTTTTGATGTCTTCTTAAGTGACATTAAATTTTATGTTAGATTACATCTCTACTTATTTCTTTCTACCATTACACGTCTACTTTCGTTTAGCATATTCAAACAAGAAAATCTAAATTTGTTATTATTTAAAAAAAAATTATAAAATCTATTAACTCAACAAATAAAAAATTTAGGAAAATATTAAACATTTTTATTTTAAATTCAATTCAATAAGACATAAAAATGAGTAATTTTGTTTTCAAACAAACACTTTGATATAAAAATTATATATATAATCTCTATAATATAATTTTTTTTTCTCTCTCCTCATTTAATTATGATATAAAGTATAATATTTAATATTATTTTGGTCTTATAAATATAATAAATTACATTTTAAGTCTCTTTAAAAATAAATGTAGGTTTCATTTTCCCCAATGTTTTTCTTTATCTTAAAAAGTTTCTGCATTTGGCTATCGATATTAAAGAGTTACAAAACCAAGAAATAAAATCAGTGGCAAAAAAGAAAAATTTCCTAAAAAACTTATATAACGGAAAATTAATTTTAAAATATTATAAGGATTAAAAAGTTATTTAACCCTTAATTATATATCTTATAGAGTGTAGACGTATTTTTCTCTACTTAAACAACTAAATTTTCTACTGAATAGATAATCTAGAAGGGAGGCTACAATCCATATCTAATAATAATCTAGACGAAAATACATAATCCAATGGATAAGAACCAAATCTCTCACATTCTAAACAACTATAAATAAATACCCTACCACATTGTTATTCTCTGCATTATAAAAAACATATCACTAATAATGGCGCACAAAATTTGGTTGCTCATTTTTTCCCTCAAACTCCAAACCCCCAAACTCTACCAATGATTCCTCAGAAAAGAATCCTAGTATATTTTCTATACACTCAAATAACTCTTTTTCCATGGTGGAGGCAACAGCGAGTTTATGGTCTCTAACACCGCCACCAACCGTAACAATAGTGACACATTGGTGATGCCAATGTCGTCATCTGCACAACCACCATCTGGTAGGTATGTGGATCATCATCAAGATCCATTGGAGGACCTTAGCAAATCCTTCTCTAAAAAACAAATGGGTAGACCTTTGGGCTCTAATAACAAGCTCAAAACATGCACTATTATCGAGGATGACACACAAAACTTCATAGAGTGGGTAGGGCTTGAGATCCCAATAAGAGAATATATTGTAGTGAATATAATAAAATACGATCAACAAGTTCAACATAACATAATTGTTTCAGGGGTTTCGGTCTTATCTCTAACGTTACCATTCTTGATCCAGTATCATGTGACCCATTATTATCCATCGAAGAACCCATACATATGCCATCTTTATTTGGAAAATATATAAATAAAAAATATCCATGTTCTCCTTCACAGTTCATATCTCATCCACCATGTTCCTCTTTTACCGTATACTTGTCTAGTCCTAGAGTATATGTGTATTTAGGCGTTGTTGATGGAAAGATTACCTTTGGTAGTGTTATTTATTTAATGCCACTCTTTCTAGGAAAACAACATTCCACATGGTAGTCTTCATCAGTAGAAAAGTTTGAGAAATTGATAAAGGTGGACAAACACATGTTGTTGTTGTCATCACCAATGTTAACTAAGTAGAACATAGGTCTGGCAAAAACAACAACCATAATTGTTTACATACGCCCACAAACTTCAATGGTGTACATGCTAATTCAACTAAGATGAATTATCAACTTCCCTCTCACTATCTTCCAATGATGTGATTGATATTGATGAGAACATAATATTGTGGAACTACACCAATCATCTTGATAACTACTAGATAACCAAAGACTCTTATGCATTCCACCTTATTCTATTAGTCCTTTAAAAGTTCAAACAAAATAAATTAATTAATTTTTTATGTCTTCTTAAGTGACATTAAATTTTATGTTAGATTACATCTCTACTTATTTCTTTCTACCAGTACACGTCTACTTTCGTTTAGCATATTCAAACAAGAAAATCTAAATTTGTTATTATTTAAAAAAAAATTATAAAATCTATTAACTCAACAAACAAAAAATTTAGGAAAATATTAAACATTTTTATTTTAAATTCAATTCAATAAGACATAAAAATGAGTAATTTTGTTTTCAAACAAACACTTTGATATAAAAATTATATATATAATCTCTATAATATAATTTTTTTTCTCTCTCCTCATTTAATTATGATATAAAGTATAAGATTTAATATTTTTTTGGTCTTATAAATATAATAAATTACATTTTAAGTCTCTTTAAAAATAAATGTAGGTTTCATTTTCCCCAATGTTTTTCTTTATCTTAAAAAGTTTCTGCATTTTGCTATCGATAGAAAAGAGTTACAAAAACAAGAAATAAAATCAGTGGCAAAAAAGAAAAATTTCCTAAAAAACTTATATAACGGAAAATTAATTTTAAAATATTATAAGGATTAATAAGTTATTTAACCCTTAATTATATATCTTATAGAGTGTAGACGTATTTTTCTCTACTTAAACAACTAAATTTTCTACTGAATAGATAATCTAGAAGGGAGGCTACAATCCATATCTAATAATAATCTAGATGAAAATCCATAATCCAATGGATAAGAACCAACTCTCTCACATTCTAAACAACTATAAATAAATACCCTACCACATTGTTATTCTCTGCATTATAAAAAACATATCACTAATAATGGCGCACAAAATTTGGTTACTCATTTTATCCCTCAAACTCCAAACCCCCAAACTCTACCAATGATTCCTCAGAAAACAATCCTAGTATATTTTCTATACACTCAAATAACTCTTTTTCCACGGTGGAGGCAACAACGAGTTTATGGTCTCTAACACCGCCATCAACCGTAACAATAGTGACACATTGGTGATGCCAATGTCGTCATCTGCACAACCACCATTTGGTAGGTATGTGGATCATCATCAAGATCCATTGGAGGACCTTAGCAAATCCTTCTCTAAAAAACAAATGGGTAGACCTTTGGGCTCTAATAACAAGCTCAAAACATGCACTATTATCGAGGATGACACACAAAACTTCATAGAGTGGGTAGGGCTTGAGATCCCAATAAGAGAATATATTGTAGTGAATATAATGAAATACAATCAACAACTTCAACATAACATAATTGTTTCAGGGGTTTCAGTCTTATCTCTAACGTTACCATTCTTGATCCAGTATCATGTGACCCATTATTATCCATCGAAGAACCCATACATATGACTTCTTTATTTGGAAAATATATTAATAAAAAATTTCCATGTTCTCCTTCACAGTTCATATCTCATCCACCATGTTCCTCTTTTACCGTATACTTGTCTAGTCCTAGAGTATATGTGTATTTAGGCGTTGTTGATGGAAAGATTACCTTTGGTAGTGTTATTTATTTAATGCCACTCTTTCTAGGAAAACAACGTTCCACATGGTAGTCTTCATCAGTAGAAAAGTTTGAGAAATTGATAAAGGTGGACAAACACATGTTGTTGTTGTCATCACCAATGTTAACTAAGTAGAACATGAGTCTCGAAACAACAACAACCATAATTGTTTACATACGCCCACAAACTTCAATGGTGTACATGCTAATTCAACTAAGATAAATTATCAACTTCCCTCTCACTATCTTCCAATGATGGGAATGATATTGATGAGAACATAATATTGTGGAACTACACCAATCATCTTGATAACTACTAGATAACCAAAGACTCTTATGCATTCCACCTTATTCTATTAGTCCTTTAAAAGTTCAAACAAAATAAATTAATTAATTTTTGATGTCTTCTTAAGTGACATTAAATTTTATGTTAGATTACATCTCTACTTATTTCTTTCTACCATTACACGTCTACTTTCGTTTAGCATATTCAAACAAGAAAATCTAAATTTGTTATTATTTAAAAAAAAATTATAAAATCTATTAACTCAACAAATAAAAAATTTAGGAAAATATTAAACATTTTTATTTTAAATTCAATTCAATAAGACATAAAAATGAGTAATTTTGTTTTCAAACAAACACTTTGATATAAAAATTATATATATAATCTCTATAATATAATTTTTTTTTCTCTCTCCTCATTTAATTATGATATAAAGTATAAGATTTAATATTTTTTTGGTCTTATAAATATAATAAATTACATTTTAAGTCTCTTTAAAAATAAATGTAGGTTTCATTTTCCCCAATGTTTTTCTTTATCTTAAAAAGTTTCTGCATTTGGCTATCGATAGAAAAGAGTTACAAAAACAAGAAATAAAATCAGTGGCAAAAAAGAAAAATTTCCTAAAAAACTTATATAACGGAAAATTAATTTTAAAATATTATAAGGATTAATAAGTTATTTAACCCTTAATTATATATCTTATAGAGTGTAGACGTATTTTTCTCTACTTAAACAACTAAATTTTCTACTGAATAGATAATCTAGAAGGGAGGCTACAATCCATATCTAATAATTATCTAGATGAAAATACATAATCCAATGGATAAGAACCAAATCTCTCACATTCTAAACAACTATAAATAAATACCCTACCACATTGTTATTCTCTGCATTATAAAAAACATATCACTAATAATGGCGCACAAAATTTGGTTGCTCATTTTATCCCTCAAACTCCAAACCCCCAAACTCTACCAATGATTCCTCAGAAAAGAATCCTAGTATATTTTCTATACACTCAAATAACTCTTTTTCCATGGTGGAGGCAACAGCGAGTTTATGGTCTCTAACACCGCCACCAACCGTAACAATAGTGACACATTGGTGATGCCAATGTCGTCATCTGCACAACCACCATCTGGTAGGTATGTGGATCATCATCAAGATCCATTGGAGGACCTTAGCAAATCCTTCTCTAAAAAACAAATGGGTAGACCTTTGGGCTCTAATAACAAGCTCAAAACATGCACTATTATCGAGGATGACACACAAAACTTCATAGAGTGGGTAGGGCTTGAGATCCCAATAAGAGAATATATTGTAGTGAATATAATAAAATACAATCAACAAGTTCAACATAACATAATTGTTTCAGGGGTTTCAGTCTTATCTCTAACGTTACCATTCTTGATCCAGTATCATGTGACCCATTATTATCCATCGAAGAACCCATACATATGACATCTTTATTTGGAAAATATATAAATAAAAAATATCCATGTTCTCCTTCACAGTTCATATCTCATCCACCATGTTCCTCTTTTACCGTATACTTGTCTAGTCCTAGAGTATATGTGTATTTAGGCGTTGTTGATGGAAAGATTACCTTTGGTAGTGTTATTTATTTAATGCCACTCTTTCTAGGAAAACAACGTTCCACATGGTAGTCTTCATCAGTAGAAAAGTTTGAGAAATTGATAAAGGTGGACAAACACATGTTGTTGTTGTCATCACCAATGTTAACTAAGTAGAACATGAGTCTGGAAACAACAACAACCATAATTGTTTACGTACGCCCACAAACTTCAATGGTGTACATGCTAATTCAACTAAGATAAATTATCAACTTCCCTCTCACTATCTTCCAATGATGGGAATGATATTGATGAGAACATAATATTGTGGAACTACACCAATCATCTTGATAACTACTAGATAACCAAAGACTCTTATGCATTCCACCTTATTCTATTAGTCCTTTAAAAGTTCAAACAAAATAAATTAATTAATTTTTTATGTCTTCTTAAGTGACATTAAATTTTATTTTAGATTACATCTCTACTTATTTCTTTCTACCATTACACGTCTACTTTCGTTTAGCATATTCAAACAAGAAAATCTAAATTTGTTATTATTTAAAAAAAATTATAAAATCTATTAACTCAACAAATAAAAAATTTAGGAAAATATTAAACATTTTTATTTTAAATTCAATTCAATAAGACATAAAAATGAGTAATTTTGTTTTCAAACAAACACTTTGATATAAAAATTATATATATAATCTCTATAATATAATTTTTTTTCTCTCTCCTCATTTAATTATGATATAAAATATAAGATTTAATATTTTTTTGGTCTTATAAATATAATAAATTACATTTTAAGTCTCTTTAAAAATAAATGTAGGTTTCATTTTCCCCAATGTTTTTCTTTATCTTAAAAAGTTTCTGCATTTTGCTATCGATAGAAAAGAGTTACAAAAACAAGAAATAAAATCAGTGGCAAAAAAGAAAAATTTCCTAAAAAACTTATATAACGGAAAATTAATTTTAAAATATTATAAGGATTAATAAGTTATTTAACCCTTAATTATATATCTTATAGAGTGTAGACGTTTTTTTCTCTACTTAATCAACTAAATTTTCTACTGAATAGATAATCTAGAAGGGAGGCTACAATCCATATCTAATAATAATCTAGATGAAAATCCATAATCCAATGGATAAGAACCAAATCTCTCACATTCTAAACAACTATAAATAAATACCCTACCACATTGTTATTCTCTGCATTATAAAAAACATATCACTAATAATGGCGCACAAAATTTGGTTGCTCATTTTATCCCTCAAACTCCAAACCCCCAAACTCTACCAATGATTCCTCAGAAAACAATCCTAGTATATTTTCTATACACTCAAATAACTCTTTTTCCATGGTGTTGGCAACAGCGAGTTTATGGTCTCTAACACCGCCACCAACCGTAACAATAGTGACACATTGGTGATGCCAATGTCGTCATCTGCACAACCACCATCTGGTAGGTATATGGATCATAATCAAGATCCATTGGAGGACCTTAGCAAATCCTTCTCTAAAAAACAAATGGGTAGACCCTTGGGCTCTAATAACAAGCTCAAAACATGCACTATTATCGAGGATGACACACAAAAATTCATAGAGTGGGTAGGGCTTGAGATCCCAATAAGAGAAGATATTGTAGTGAATATAATAAAATACAATCAACAACTTCAACATAACATAATTGTTTCAGGGGTTTCAGTCTTATCTCTAACGTTACCATTCTTGATCCAGTATCATGTGACCCATTATTATCCATCGAAGAACCCATACATATGACATCTTTATTTGGAAAATATATAAATAAAAAATTTCCATGTTCTCCTTCACAGTTCATATCTCATCCACCATGTTCCTCTTTTACCGTATACTTGTCTAGTCCTAAAGTATATGTGTATTTAGGCGTTGTTGATGGAAAGATTACCTTTGGTAGTGTTATTTATTTAATGCCACTCTTTCTAGGAAAACAACGTTCCACATGGTAGTCTTCATCAGTAGAAAAGTTTGAGAAATTGATAAAGGTGGACAAACACATGTTGTTGTTGTCATCACCAATGTTAACTAAGTAGAACATGAGTCTGGAAACAACAACAACCATAATTGTTTACATACGCCCACAAACTTCAATGGTGTACATGCTAATTCAACTAAGATAAATTATCAACTTCCCTCTCACTATCTTCCAATGATGGGAATGATATTGATGAGAACATAATATTGTGGAACTACACCAATCATCTTGATAACTACTAGATAACCAAAAACTCTTAT
Organism: Vicia faba; assembly: GCA_948472305.1. NCBI lineage: Eukaryota > Viridiplantae > Streptophyta > Magnoliopsida > Fabales > Fabaceae > Vicia > Vicia faba. The sequence continues at coordinate 178,129,909 of OX451735.1, read as the reverse complement.
GCATTCCACCTTATTCTATTAGTCCTTTAAAAGTTCAAACAAAATAAATTAATTAATTTTTTATGTCTTCTTAAGTGACATTAAATTTTATGTTAGATTACATCTCTACTTATTTCTTTCTACCATTACACGTCTACTTTCGTTTAGCATATTCAAACAAGAAAATCTAAATTTGTTATTATTTAAAAAAAATTATAAAATCTATTAACTCAACAAATAAAAAATTTAGGAAAATATTAAACATTTTTATTTTAAATTCAATTCAATAAGACATAAAAATGAGTAATTTTGTTTTCAAACAAACACTTTGATATAAAAATTATATATATAATCTCTATAATATAATTTTTTTTCTCTCTCCTCATTTAATTATGATATAAAATATAAGATTTAATATTTTTTTGGTCTTATAAATATAATAAATTACATTTTAAGTCTCTTTAAAAATAAATGTAGGTTTCATTTTCCCCAATGTTTTTCTTTATCTTAAAAAGTTTCTGCATTTTGCTATCGATAGAAAAGAGTTACAAAAACAAGAAATAAAATCAGTGGCAAAAAAGAAAAATTTCCTAAAAAACTTATATAACGGAAAATTAATTTTAAAATATTATAAGGATTAATAAGTTATTTAACCCTTAATTATATATCTTATAGAGTGTAGACGTTTTTTTCTCTACTTAATCAACTAAATTTTCTACTGAATAGATAATCTAGAAGGGAGGCTACAATCCATATCTAATAATAATCTAGATGAAAATCCATAATCCAATGGATAAGAACCAAATCTCTCACATTCTAAACAACTATAAATAAATACCCTACCACATTGTTATTCTCTGCATTATAAAAAACATATCACTAATAATGGCGCACAAAATTTGGTTGCTCATTTTATCCCTCAAACTCCAAACCCCCAAACTCTACCAAAGATTCCTCAGAAAACAATCCTAGTATATTTTCTATACACTCAAATAACTCTTTTTCCATGGTGTTGGCAACAGCGAGTTTATGGTCTCTAACACCGCCACCAACCGTAACAATAGTGACACATTGGTGATGCCAATGTCGTCATCTGCACAACCACCATCTGGTAGGTATATGGATCATAATCAAGATCCATTGGAGGACCTTAGCAAATCCTTCTCTAAAAAACAAATGGGTAGACCCTTGGGCTCTAATAACAAGCTCAAAACATGCACTATTATCGAGGATGACACACAAAACTTCATAGAGTGGGTAGGGCTTGAGATCCCAATAAGAGAAGATATTGTAGTGAATATAATAAAATACAATCAACAACTTCAACATAACATAATTGTTTCAGGGGTTTCAGTCTTATCTCTAACGTTACCATTCTTGATCCAGTATCATGTGACCCATTATTATCCATCGAAGAACCCATACATATGACATCTTTATTTGGAAAATATATAAATAAAAAATTTCCATGTTCTCCTTCACAGTTCATATCTCATCCACCATGTTCCTCTTTTACCGTATACTTGTCTAGTCCTAAAGTATATGTGTATTTAGGCGTTGTTGATGGAAAGATTACCTTTGGTAGTGTTATTTATTTAATGCCACTCTTTCTAGGAAAACAACGTTCCACATGGTAGTCTTCATCAGTAGAAAAGTTTGAGAAATTGATAAAGGTGGACAAACACATGTTGTTGTTGTCATCACCAATGTTAACTAAGTAGAACATGAGTCTGGAAACAACAACAACCATAATTGTTTACATACGCCCACAAACTTCAATGGTGTACATGCTAATTCAACTAAGATAAATTATCAACTTCCCTCTCACTATCTTCCAATGATGGGAATGATATTGATGAGAACATAATATTGTGGAACTACACCAATCATCTTGATAACTACTAGATAACCAAAAACTCTTATGCATTCCACCTTATTCTATTAGTCCTTTAAAAGTTCAAACAAAATAAATTAATTAATTTTTTATGTCTTCTTAAGTGACATTAAATTTTATGTTAGATTACATCTCTACTTATTTCTTTCTACCATTACACGTCTACTTTCATTTAGCATATTCAAACAAGAAAATCTAAATTTGTTATTATTTAAAAAAAATTATAAAATCTATTAACTCAACAAATAAAAAATTTAGGAAAATATTAAACATTTTTATTTTAAATTCAATTCAATAAGACATAAAAATGAGTAATTTTGTTTTCAAACAAACACTTTGATATAAAAATTATATATATAATCTCTATAATATAAATTTTTTTCTCTCTCCTCATTTAATTATGATATAAAGTATAAGATTTAATAATTTTTTGGTCTTATAAATATAATAAATTATATTTTAAGTCTCTTTAAAAATAAATGTAGGTTTCATTTTCCCCAATGTTTTTCTTTATCTTAAAAAGTTTCTGCATTTTGCTATCGATGGAAAAGAGTTACAAAACCAAGGAGAAAAATTAGTGGCAAAAAATAAAAATTTCCTAAAAAACTTATATAACGGAAAATTAATTTTAAAATATTATAAGGATTAATAAGTTATTTAACCCTTAATTATATATCTTATAGAGTGTAGACGTATTTTTCTCTCCTTAAACAACTAAATTTTCTACTGAATAGATAATCTAGAAGGGAGGCTACAATCCATATCTAATAATAATCTAGATGAAAATCCATAATCCAATGGATAAGAACCAAATCTCTCACATTCTAAACAACTATAAATAAATACCATACCACATTGTTATTCTCTGCATTATAAAAAAAATATCACTAATAATGGCGCACAAAATTTGCTTGCTCATTTTTTCCCTCAAACTCCAAACCCCCAAGCTCTACCAATGATTCCTCATAAAACAATCCTAGTATATTTTCTATACTCTCAAATAACTCTTTTTCCAAGGTGGAGGCTACATCGAGTTTATGGTCTCTAACACCGCCACCAACAGTAACAATAGTGACACATTGGTGATGCCAATGTCGTCATCTGCACAACCACCATCTGGTAGGTATGTGGATCATCATCAAGATCCATTGGAGGACCTTAGCAAATCCTTCTCTAAAAAACAAATGGGTAGACCCTTCGGCTCTAAGAAGAAGCTCAAAACATGTAATATTATCGAGGATGACACACAAAACTTCATAGAGTGGGTAGGGCTTGAGATCCCAATAAGAGAATATATTGTAGTGAATATAATAAAATACGATCAACAACTTCAACTTAACATAATTGTTTCAGGGGTTTCAGTCTTATCTCTAAAGTTACCATTCTTGATCCAGTATCTTGTGACCCATTCTTATCCATCGAAGAACCCATACATATGACATCTTTATTTGGAAAATATATAAATCCAAATTTTCCATGTTCTCCTTCACAGTTCATATCTCATCCACCATGTTCCTCTTTTACCGTATACTTGTCTAGTCCTAAAGTATATGTGTATTTAGGCGTTGTTGATGGAAAGATTAACTTTGGTGGTGTTATTTATTTAATGCCATTCTTTCTAGGAAAACAACGTTCCACATGGTAGTCTTCATCAGTAGAAAAGTTTGAGAAATTGATAAAGGTGGACAAACACATGTTGTTGTTGTCATCACCAATGTTAACTAAGTAGAACATGAGTCTGGAAAAAAAAACAACCATAATTGTTTACATACGCCCACAAACTTCAATGGTGTACATGCTAATTCAACTAAGATGAATTATCAACTTCCTTCTCACTATCTTCCAATGATGGGATTGATATTGATGAGAACTTAATCTTGTGGAACTACACCAATCATCTTTATAACTACTAGATATCCAAAGACTCTTATGCATTCCACTTTAATGTATTAGTCCTTTAAAAGTTCACACAAATGTAATTAATTAATTTTTTATGTCTTCCTAAGTGACATTAAATTTTATGTTAGATTACATCTCTACTTATTTCTTTCTACCATTACACGTCTACTTTCGTTTAGCATATTCAAACAAGAAAATCTAAATTTGTTATTATTTAAAAAAAATTATAAAATCTATTAACTCAACAAATAAAAAAATTAGGAAAATATTAAACATTTTTATTTTAAATTCAATTCAATAAGACATAAAAATGAGTAATTTTGTTTTCAAACAAAGACTTTGATATAAAAATTATATATATAATCTCTATAATATAATTTTTTTCCCTCTCCTCATTTAATTATGATATAAAGTATAAGATTTAATCTTTTTTTGGTCTTATAAATATAATAAATTACATTTTAAGTCTATTTAAAAATAAATGTAGGTTTCATTTTCCCCAATGTTTTTCTTTATCTTAAAAAGTTTCTGCATTTTGCTATCGATAGAAAAGAGTTACAAAACCAAGGAGAAAAATCAGTGGCAAAAAAGAAAAATTTCCTAAAAAACTTATATAACGGAAAATTAATTTTAAAATATTATAAGGATTAATAAGTTATTTAACCCTTAATTATATATCTTATAGAGTGTAGACGTATTTTTCTCTCCTTAAACAACTAAATTTTCTACTGAATAGATAATCTAGAAGGGAGGCTACAATCCATATCTAATAATAATCTAGATGAAAATCCATAATCCAATGGATAAGAACCAAATCTCTCACATTCTAAACAACTATAAATTAATACCCTACCACATTGTTATTCTCTGCATTATAAAAAACATATCACTAATAATGGCGCACAAAATTTGCTTGCTCATTTTTTCCCTCAAACTCCAAACCCCCAAACTCTACCAATGATTCCTCAGAAAACAATCCTAGTATATTTTCTATACTCTCAAATAACTCTTTTTCCAAGGTGGAGGCAACATCGAGTTTATGGTCTCTAACACCGCCACCAACAGTAACAATAATGACACATTGGTGATGCCAATGTCGTCATCTGCACAATCACCATCTGGTAGGTATGTGGATCATCATCAAGATTCATTGGAGGACCTTAGAAAATCCTTCTCTAAAAAACAAATGGGTAGACCCTTGGGCTCTAAGAAGAAGCTCAAAACATGTAATATTATCGAGGAAGACACACAAGACATCATAGAGTGGGTAGGGCTTGAGATCCCAATAAGAGAATATATTGTAGTGAATATAATAAAATACGATCAACAACTTCAATATAACATAATTGTTTCAGGGGTTTCGGTCTTATCTCTAACGTTACCATTCTTGATCCAGTATCCTGTGACCCATTGTTATCCATCGAACAACCCATACATATGACATCTTTATTTGGAAAATATATAAATCCAAATTTTCCATGTTCTCCTTCACAGTTCATATCTCATCCACCATGTTCCTCTTTTACCGTATACTTGTCTAGTCCTAAAGTATATGTGTATTTTGGCGTTGTTGATGGAAAGATTACCTTTGGTGGTGTTATTTATTTAATGCCACTCTTTCTAGGAAAACAACGTTCCACATGGTAGTCTTCATCAGTAGAAAAGTTTGAGAAATTGATAAAGGTGGACAAACACGTGTTGTTGTTGTCATCACCAATGTTAACTAAGTAGAACATGAGTCTGGCAAAAACAACAACCATAATTGTTTACATACGCCCACAAACTTCAATGGTGTAAATGCTAATTCAACTAAGATGAATTATCAACTTCCCTCTCACTATCTTCCAATGATGGGAATGATATTGATGAGAAGTTAATCTTGTGGAACTACACCAATCATCTTGATAACTACTAGATATCCAAAGACTCTTATGCATTCCACTTTATTGTATTAGTCCTTTAAAAGTTCAAAAAAAATAAATTAATTAATTTTTTATGTCTTCTTAAGTGACATTAAATTTTATGTTAGATTACATCTCTACTTATTTCTTTCTACCATTACACGTCTACTTTCGTTTAGCATATTCAAACAAGAAAATCTAAATTAATTATTATTTTTAAAAAATTATAAAATCTATTAAGTCAACAAATAAAAAATTTAGGAAAATATTAAACATTTTTATTTTAAATTCAATTCAATAAGAGTTAAAAATGAGTAATTTAGTTTTCAAACAAAGACTTTGACATAAAAATTATATATATAATCTCTATAATATATTTTTTTTCTCTCTCCTTATTTAATCATGATATAAAGTATAAGATTTAATATTTTTTTTGTCTTATAAATATAATAAATTATATTTTAAGTCTCTTTAAAATTAAATGTAGGTTTCATTTTCCCCCGATGTTTTTCTTTATCTTAAAAAGTTTATGCATTTTGCTATCGATAGAAAAGAGTTACAAAACCAAGGAATGAAATCAGTGGCAAAAAAGAATAATTTCCTAAAAAACTTATATAATGGAAAATTAATTTTAAAATATTATAAGGATTAATAAGTTATTTAACCCTTAATTATATATCTTATAGAGTGTAGACGTATTTTTCTCTCCTTAAACAACAAATTTTCTACTGAATAGATAATCTAGAAGGGAGGCTACAATCCATATCTAATAATAATCTAGATGAAAATCCATAATCCAATGGATAAGAACCAAATCTCTCACATTCTAAATAACTATAAATAATTACCCTACCACATTGGTATTCTCTGCATTATAAAAAACATATCACTAATAATGGCGCACAAAATTTGCTTCCTCATTTTTTCCCTCAAACTCCAAACCCCCAAACTCTACCAATGATTCCTCAGAAAACAATCCTAGTATATTTTCTATACACTCAAATAACTCTTTTTCCTAGGTGGAGGCAACAGTGAGTTTATGGTCTCTAACACCGCCACCAACAGTAACAATAGTGACACATTGGTGATGCCAATGTCGTCATCTGCACAACCACCATCTTGTAGCTATGTGGATCATCATCAAGATCCATTGGAGGACCTTAGCAAATCCTTCTCTAAAAAACAAATGGCTAGACCCTTGGGCTCTAAGAACAAGCTCAAAACATGCACTATTATCGAGGAAGACACATAAAACTTCATAGAGTGGGTAGGGCTTGAGATCCCAATAAGACAAGATATTGTAGTGAATACAATAAAATATGATCAACAACTTCAACATAATATAATTGTTTCAGGGGTTTCGGTCTTATCTCTAACGTTACCATTCTTGATCCAATATCCTGTGACCCATTATTATCCATCGAAGAACCCATACATATGACATCTTTATTTGGAAAATATATAAATCCAAATTTTCCATGTTCTCCTTCACAGTTCATAACTCATCCACCATTTTCCTCTTTGTAAGTGCTTGCTTGTTGGCATTAATTTTTGGTAAAACCAGATTTGCGAATGTCATGACTGATGTCATAACATTTTGGGATAAAGACAAATTCTGCAGAAGGAATGTTCTACAGGAACAACTCAGTATGAGTGAATATCATGATGATTAAGCTATGATCATATGTACTTAATTCTACCAAAATCAGTGAGCAGTTTACATGATGTCATAACCATTGTCATAACCAATGTTAAGACATCCTGTACTGATCAAGTGGTTGTGCAGATTTATTGTTCCTGAGAATTTTCAAGAATCTGGTGTGCTATTCTGAGTTGAAGTATATTGACTAGATCAGATGTTCACGTGGATATTAGGTTAACCTTGCTTAACCCTAATCTGTTATGATGAAAGCCCAAGACCAAGTCTTTAGGTTAACTTTGGTTAACCCTAGCTATTTTTATGGAAGCCCAAAATGAAGAATAGACTGCATATATATTTCTCACGAATCCTAATGGTGTGTAGCGCTTTTAGAGAAGATCAATAAGGAATTTTGTAGTTGTGATAGTTTTAGTAATTAATGTGAGCCAAGCAATTATCACATGATAAGTGACTTGGAGTAGGATTTGGTTGTAAGGGTTGTTTATCACTCAAAGCTTTGAAGCACGAGTGTTGTGTCTCTTGATTAAAGTTTTGAAGCAAAATCAAGCGTGTGTATTGAAGAATGTCTTCATAATCTTATTAATCAGTAGATTAGTATCACTGTTATGATTGAGGGGGAGTGAGTGGGAACTCAGGTTTAAGTAGGACTTAGATTGAAGTTGCATTGGGTAGGTTTTAAGTGAAGGAGATAAATTGGTTGGTTTATTCCTAAATTAATAACTCTTATGGTGAATTTCCTCCCTGGCTTGGTAGCCCCCAGATGTAGGTGTTGTTATACACTGAACTGGGTTAAGAATTGATTGTGTTCTTTACTGTCTTTTAAATTACTGTTTGGTTTATGTACAATTTGTCAGATACGGTGTCATAACATTCACTGTAACATTAAGTATCTGTTGCCAGAATTTCAATTGGCATCAGAGCAGGCACCCTGCCTGTCTTTCTGGGTGAGATCTAGGGATATTATTTTCTGGCGCTATGGACAAGGAAGGAGGATTTGGGAACATACCACCTATTCTGGATGGATCAAACTATGACTACTGGAAACCTCGTATGATTGCCTTCTTGAAGTCACTGGACAATAAAGCTTAGAGAGCTGCTGACAAAAGATGGAACCATCCCACCATAAATGGGAAAGATGGGACGACTAGTCTGAAACTTAAGGAAGAATGGAGCAAAGAAGAAGAAGAGTTAGCCCTGGGTAACTCTAAAGCATTGAATGCCTTGTTCAATGGAATTGATAGAAACATATTCGGACTAGTACATCAATGTGAACTGGCCAAGGATGTTTGGGACACTTTCAAAACCACCCATGAGGGTACATCCAAAGTAAAAATGTCAAGACTTCAGATGCTCACTACCAAATTTGAGAATCTAAGGATGAAGGAAGATGATACCATTCATGAGTTTCACATGAACATCTTGGAAATTGCCAACACCTCAGGAGCATTGGGAGAAAAGATGTTAGAAGAAAAGCTGGTGAGAAAGATTCTCAGATCCTTGCCTAAAAGGTTTGCAATGAAAGTGACTGCTATAGAGGAAGCTCAGGATATCTTCAACTTAAAGTTTGATGAACTCATTGGGTCACTTCAGACATTTGAGATGGGGATCAGTGACAATGTTGACATGAAAAATAAGAGCATAGCCCTTGTATCTAATACTGAAGATGAAAGCAAGGAGAGTGATGAAGAGAATATATCAGAAGCTATAGCTATGCTTGAAAGGCAGTTCAACAAACTCATCAAAAGAATGGACCCAAAGTCAAGGTCAAATGTCAAGAACATTTCCTCTGACATTAGATGATCCTATGACTCCAGCAGAAGAACTAAGTCTGAAGAAAAGGGAAATCAAAGCAGAGGAATCCAATGCCATGGATGTGAAGGATATGGGCATATTCGAGCTGAATGTCCTACCTTTCTAAAGAAACAAAAGAAAGGAATGTCTGTTACTTGGTATGATGGTGACTCAAAAAGTGACTCTGAAGAAGAATCTGCTTAACTAGTTACTGCGCTATCTGTGTTTGTAACTCTCATAATGATTCTAGTGATGAGGAAGTGACATTTGAAGAACTTACTGACTCCTACAAGAAGCTATGTATCAGAAGTGCTGAAGTCTGTCAGCAAAATGAGAAACAGAAAAAGCTCATAGTGATGTTGGAGGCAGAGAAGAAGGCAGACACTGCTACTATAAGCCATCTCAAAGGTGAAGTTCTAATGTTAAACTCCAAACTTGATCAGATGACTAAGTCTGTCAAGATGTTAACAATTGGAACTAACAAGTTGGAAGAAATCCTTCACGCTGGACAAAATGCAGGAAACATGTCTGGTCTAGGATTTGTGGCTGCAAAGAAATCTTCTGTTGACAAGAAGAAGACCGGGCATGATAAAAAAATGTCAAAGCAGATGTCACAACATAGGACTCAACATCAAGAACAGAGAAATATGAAGAAAAAGTATCAAAGATGGAGATGTCATTATTGTGGGAGGTTTGGTCACATAAAGCCATCCTGCTTCAGATTATATGGATATCCTAATCAGACCCCATATGTCAAACCTAAGACTAACAAGGAACCATATACTCAACAGTGGAAGAAAAAGACTGCAGCCCTGATAGCTCACACCTCCCTTAGAGTTTCTGCCAAGGAAGACTGATACTTTGACAGTGGATGCTCTAAACACATGACTGGAATCAAGAATCTGCTGAATGATGTCAAACCTCATACTACTAGCTATGTCACTTTTGGAGATGGTGCTAGAGGAGAAATCAAAGGAGTTGGAAACTTGGACTGCCCTGGAGTTCCAAACCTAAATGAAGTGTTACTGGTAAATGGTTTGACTACTAATCTCATAAGTATCAGTCAATTATGTGATCTAGGATTCAAGGTCAACTTCACCAAGTCTGAATGTCTTGTAACTAATGAAAAACAAGAAGTTGTAATGAGAGGAGTCAGATCAAAAGACAACTGTTACTTATGGGAGTCTGAGAACACTAACTACTCTTCTGTGTGCTCTATAGCCAAAGAAGAAAAGGAAGTGAAACTGTGGCACCAAAAACTTGGTCATTTACATCTTAGAGGGATGAAAAAGATCATATCCATGGAGGCTGTCAGAGGAATTCCAAGGATTCATATTGATGAAGGGAGAGTCTGTGGTGAATGTCAAGTTGGAAAGCAAACTAGAATGTCACATCCAAAGACAAGACATCTGACCACCTCTAAGGTGCTAGAACTTCTACATATGGATCTGATGGGTCCCATGCAGGTGGAAAGTCTTGGTGGAAAGAGATATGCCTATGTTGTTGTGGATGATTTTTCCAGATTCACCTGGATAAACTTCATTAGGGAAAAGTCTGATGTATTTGATGTATTTAAGGAATTGTGCAAAAGAATTCAAAGAGAAAAAGAAGGATGCATTGTCAGAATCAGAAGTGATCATGGTAAGGAATTTGAAAATAGTAAGTTTGATGAGTTATGTTCCTCATAAGGAATCAATCATGAGTTCTCTTCACCTATAACTCCTCAACAAAATGGAGTTGTGGAAAGGAAAAACAGGACTATACAGGAATCTGCCAGAGCAATGATACATGCCAAGAAGCTTCATTTTTGGGCTGAAGCTATGAATACAGCTTGTTATGTCCACAACAGGGTCACCTTGAGAAAGGGAACATCATCCACCCTTTATGAACTATGGAAAGGAAGAAAGCCTACACTGAAGTACTTCCATGTCTTTGGGAGCAAATGATATATTCTGACAGATCATGAACAAAGGAGAAAGATGGACCCTAAAAGTGATGAAGGAATATTCCTAGGATACTTTACCAACAGCAGAGCATATAGGGTGTTCAATTCCAGGACCAAAGTTATGATGGAGTCTATAAATGTCATAGTTGACGATCACCATGAGGAAACAAATGTCCCATATGATGTTGAGACATTCTTTGAGACTTCAAGCAAGTGTCTAAAAAGGATGATGTGCCTAATCCTACTCCATCAGAGTCTGAATCAAAGGAAGCTAACAAAGATCCTTCCATCAGAATTCAGAAAGATCATCCTAAGGAACTCATCGTAGGAGATCCTAACAGTGGAGTCACTACAAGATCTAGAGAAATCATCACAAACTCTTGTTTTGTGTCTAAGATTGAACCAAAAAATGTTAAAGAGGCTTTGACTGATGAATACTGGATTGGAGCAATGCAAGATTAATTGAACCAGTTCAAGCAACATGAAGTATGTGAGTTAGTTCCTAGACCAGAAGAAACAAACATCATTGGCACAAAGTGGATCTACAAGAACAAGTCAGATGCTGAAGGAGTTGTCACCAGGAATAAGGCAAGGCTTGTTGCTCAAGGATACACTCAAGTTGAAGGGGTTGATTTTTATGAGACTTTTGCTCCTGTAGCCAGACTGGAATCAATCAGACTTCTCTTGGGAGTTTCTTGTGTCTTTAAGTTCAAGTTGTTTCAGATGGATGTGAAGAGTGCCTTCCTAAATGGGTACTTAAATGAGGAAGTGTTTGTGGAACAGCCTAAAGGATTTGTGGATCCAAACTGTCTTGATCATGTCTACAAATTGAGGAAAGCATTATATGGTCTGAAACAAGCTCCTAGAGCTTGGTATGAAAGGTTGACAAAGTTCTTCACTGACAAAGGATACAGGAAAGGAGGTTGGATAAAAATCTTTTTGTCATGGATGAAGGAGGAAAGATAATGGTAGCTCAAATTTATGTTGATGACATAGTGTTTGGAGGAATTTCAGATAAAATGGTTAAACATTTTGCTAACCAGATGCAAACTGAATTTGAAATGAGCCTCATGGGAGAATTGACCTACTTTCTTGGACTACAAGTCACACAGATGGAAGACTCAATTTTTCTGTCTCAAAGCAAGTATGCAAAGAATATTGTCAAGAAGTTTGGGATGGAGAATGCCAGTCATAAAAGGACTCCTGCACCTACTCATTTAAAGTTGTCCAAAGACACAAGTGGGGGAAAATATGGATCAAAGCTTGTACAAAAGCATGATAGGAAGTCTGCTATACTTAACAGCAGCAGACCTGACATTTCCTTTGCAGTTGGAGTATGTGTAAGATACCAGGCTGAACCCAAAGTAAGTCACATCAACCAGGTGAAAAGAATTCTGAAGTATGTGAGTGGAACTTACAATTATGGCATGCTGTACTCTCATGGATGTGAACCAATTCTGTCTGGTTATTATGATGTTGATTGGGCTGGTAGTGCTGATGATAGAAAGAGCACCTCCGGAGGATGCTTCTTTTTGGGAAATAATCTTGTTTCTTGGTTCATCAAGAAACAAAATTGTGTGTCTCTATCTACTGCTGAAGCTAAATACATAGCAGCTGGTAGCAGCTGTTCTCAAATGATCTGGATGAAACAGATGCTGACTGAGTATAATGTCACACAAGATGTCATGACATTTTATTGTGACAATTTTAGTACTATTACCATATCCAAGAATCCTATACAGCATAGCAGGACTAAGCATATTGACATTAGACATCACTTCATCAGAGATCTTGTGGAGGAGAAGGTGATTAAGCTGGAACATGTTGCCACTGAACTACAACTGGTTGATATTTTTACCAAGGCACTTGATGCTAATCAGTTTGAGAATTTAAGGGGCAAGCTGGGTATTTGCCAATATGAAGAGATGTAGCAATTAATTTTGCTTAATACAAGGTTTGAAAGAGATATTTTAATCAAGTTTTCCAACTGCTATGAGATTCTTGTCAAAGAATTGATAGTAAATTTCTCTGGTGGATTTGCTGATGGAAAGTCAGCTGATTTTAAGAGTGTTTATGTGAGAGGAAGGAAGGTAAATTTCTCTCCTACTGTGATAAACAAATACCTAGGGAGGCCTGATGATGCTCAGCCTGAGCTTGAAGTTACTGACAACCAGGTTTGTCAAACCATCACTATTAAACAAGTCAAGCACTGGCCCTTGAAAGGGAAGCTAACTGCAAGCAAGCTGAGTGTGAAGTTTGCCATACTGCACAAAATTGGTGCAGCTAACTAGGTTCCCACCAACCACAAATCCACCATCTCCACTGGTTTGGGAAGATTTATCTATGCTGTTGGAACCAGAACAAACTTTGATTATGGCAACTACATCTTTGATCAAACAATGAAACATGCTGAGAGCTGTGCTATTAAAGGCCCTATTGCTTTTCCTTCTCTCCCGTGTGGTATAATCATTGATCAGTATCCTGATATTCTGGTTGAAAAGGACTCTGTATGCAAAAGAGCCCCTGCACTTGGTTTTCACTATAAGTTGTTTCAGGGAACACATGTCCCTGACATTGTTATGACATCTGTTGAGACATCAAATGTCAAAGCTCATTCCAAGAAAGCTGATGTTATAGCTGTTCTAAAAGAAACCTGCAGAGAGCTTGATGCAAGAAAAGGGACTCTTGAAGAGCTGATTACTAGTCTGGAACAGGAGGAGAATGAAGAACAAATGAGGGAAGAGGATGCTGATGAAGAACAGCATGATGGTTCTGCAAGAAGCTCAGCAGAAGATGCTGCTGAAAATAGTGCTTCCTCAGGGGATGATAGTACCTGAAGGTCTGTGTTTGCTGAGTTGTAAAGATTGATGCTGGAACTTGCTGCTGCTATTTGATACCTTCTCTCTATTTATGTGTATTTTGTATTTCCTTTTGATGACTGTATAACTTGAAGTACTAGATCCTTTGGCCTCTTTATGGCTAAAAAGGGGGAGAAGTAATTGTTGTAATTTTGGTAGAATTTCATATTGGGAGTTAGATTAGCTGTTATTAAAAATTCTGCTGCATGTTACTTCTGCATTCTAATCTCTGATTGTTTAGGGGTTTTAGCCAAAAATTTTCCAAAGGGGGAGTTTGTAAGTGCTTGCTTGTTGGCATTAATTTTAGGTAAAACCAAATTTGTGAATGTCATGACTGATGTCATAACATTCTGGGATAAAGAAAAATTCTGCAGAAAGAATGTTCTACAGGAATAACTCAGTATGAGTGAATATCATGATGATTAAGCTATGATCATATGTACTGAATTCTACCAAAATCAGTGAGCAGGATACATGATGTCATAACCAATGTCATAACAAATGTTAAGACATCCTGTACTGATCAAGTTGTTGTGCAAATTTATTGTTCCTGAGAATTTTCAGGAATTTGGTGTGCTATTCTGAGTTGAAGTATATTGACTAGATCAGATGCTCACGTGGATATTAGGTTAACCTTGCTTAACCCTAATCTGTTATGATGAAAGCCCGAGACCAAGTATTTAGGTTAACTTTGGTTAACCCTAGCTATTTTTATGGAAGCCCAAAATGAAGAATAAACTGCATATATATTTCTCACGAATCCTAATGGTGTGTAGCGCTTTTAGAGAAGATTAATAAGGCATTTTGTAGTTGTGATAGTTTTAGTAATTAATGTAAGCCAAGCAATTATCACTTGATAAGTGACTGGAGTAGGATTTGGTTGTAAGGGTTGTTTATCACTCAAAGCTTTGAAGCACGAGTGTTGTGTCTCTTGATTAAAGCTTTGAAGCAAAATCAAGCGTGTGTATTGAAGAATGTCTTCATAATCTTATTAATCAGTAGATTAGTATCACTGCTGTGATTGAGGGGGAGTGAGTAGGAACTCAGGTTTAAGTAGGACTTAGATTGAAGTTGCATTGGGTAGGTCTTAAGTGAAGGAGATAAACTGGTTGGTTTATTCCCAAATTAATACCTCTTATAGTGAATTTCCTCCCTGGCTTGGTAGCCCACAGATGTAGGTGTTGTTATACACTGAACTGGGTTAACAATTGATTGTGTTCTTTACTGTCTTTTAAATTACTGTCTGGTTTGTGTACAATTTGTCAGATACGGTTTCATAACATTCACTGTGACATTAAGTATCTGTTGCCAGAATTTCACTCTTTTACCGTATACTTGTCTAGTCCTAAAGTATATGTGTATTTAGAAGTTGTAGATGGAAAGATTACCTTTGGTAGTGTTATTTTTTTAATGCCACTCTTTCTAGGAAAACAACGTTCCACATGGTAGTCTTCATCAGTAGAAAAGTTTGAGAAATTGAAGAAGGTGGACAAACACATGTTTTTGTTGTCATCACCAATGTTAACTAAGTAGAACATGAGTCTGGCAACAACAACAACAGTAATTTTGTACAAACTCCCACAAACTTCAATGGTGTACATGCTAATTCAACTAAGATGAATGACCAACTTCCCTCTCACTATCTTCCAATGATTGGAATGATATTGATGAGAACTTAATCTAGTGGAACTACACCAATCATCTTGATAACAAATAGATTACCAAAGACTCTTATGCATTCCAGTTTATTGTATTAGTCCTTTAAAAGTTCAAACAAATTAAATTAATTAATTTTTAATGACTTCTTAAGTGACAATAAATTTTATGTTATATTACATATCTACTTATTTCTTTCAACCATTACACGTCTACTTTCGATTAGCATGTTCAAACAAGAAAATCTAAATTTATTGTTATTTAAAAACAATTATGAAATATATTTAGTCAACAAATATAATTTTTTAGGCAAATATTAAACATTTTTATTTTAAATTCAATCCAATAAGACATAAAGATGAGTAATTTTGTTTTTAAACAAAGACTTTGATATAAAAATTATATATATAATCTCTATAATATAATTTTTTTTCTCTTTCCTCATTTAATTATGTTATAAAGTATAGGACTTAATATTTTATGGGTCTTATAAATATAATAAATTCCATTTTAAGTCTCTTTAAAAACAAATGTAGGTTTCATTTTCCCCAATGTTTTTCTTTATCTTAAAAAGTTTCTGCATTTTGCTATCGATAGAAAAGAGTTACAAAACCAAGGAATAAAATCATTGGAAAAAAAGAAAAATTTCCTAAAAAACTTGTATAACGGAAAATTAATTTTAAAATATTATAAGGATTAATTAGTTATTTAACCCTTAATAATATACCTTATAGAGTGTAGACGTATTTTTCTCTACTTAGACAACTAAATTTTCTACTGAATAGATAATCTAGAAGGGAGGCTACAATCCATATCTAATAATAATCTCGATGAAAATCCATAATCCAATGGATAAGAACCAAATCTGTCACATTATAAACAACTATAAATAAATACCCTACCATATTGTTATTCTCTGCATTATAAAAAACATATCACTAATAATGGCGCACAAAATTTGCTTGCTCATTTTTTCCCTCAAACTCCAAACCCCCAAACTCTACCAATGATTCCTCAGAAAACAATCCTAGTATATTTTCTATACACTCAAATAACTCTTTTTCCAAGGTGGAAGCAACAACGAGTTTATGGTCTCTAACACCGCCACCAACAGTAACAATACTGACACATTGGTGATGGAAATGTCGTCATCTGCAAACCCACTATCAGGTAGGTATGTGGATCATCATCAAGATCCATTGGAGGACCTTAGTAAATTCTTCTCTAAAAAACAAATGAGTAGACCCTTGGGCTCTAAGAACAAGCCCTAAAACATGCACTATTATCGAGGAAGACACACAAAGCTTCATAGAGTGGGTAGGGCTTGAGATCCCAATAAGAGAACATATTGTAGTGAATATAATAAAATACGATCAATAACTTCAACATAACATAATTGTTTCAGGGGTTTCGGTCTTATCTCTAACGTTACCATTCTTGATCCAGTATCCTATGACCATTATTATCCATCGAAAAACCCATACATATGACATCTTTATTTGGAAAATATATAAATCCAAATTTTCCATGTTCTCTTTCACAGTTCATATCTCATCCACCATGTTCCTCTTTTACCGTATACTTGTCTAGTCCTAAAGTATATGTGTATTTAGGCGTTGTTGATGGAAAGATTAGCTTTGGTAGTGTTATTTATTTAATGCCACTCTTTCTAGGAAAACAATGTTCCACATGGTAGTCTTCATCAGTAGAAAAGTTTGAGAAATTGATAAAGGTGGACAAACACATGTTGTTGTTGTCATCACCAATGTTAACTAAGTAGAACATGAGTCTGGCAAAAACAGCAACCATAATTGTTTGCATACGCCCACAAACTTCAATGGTGTAAATGCTAATTCAACTAAGATGAATTATCAACTTCCCTCTCACTATCTTCCAATGATGGGAATGATATTGATGAGAACTTAATCTTGTGAAACTATACCAATCATCTTGATAACTACTAGATAACCAAAGACTCTTATGCATTCCACTTTATTGTATTAGTGTTTACAGTTATTTCTGGTAAACAACCGCTAGTCCTCCAAACTATCAAATACTCTTAATGACTGTTATTTAATCTCTCTGGTAACTTGCAGGATCGACTAGATTGATCTTATGGTGTATTGGTCGTTTGGATAATTCTCATTGGAGAACTGATATTCATGGTTGGTATTAAGAATGTTGTGTAGGTGTTCAACTTACTTCGATTACTCTATTAAAGATCTAATGACATGATCAAGTAAATACGTGCGAAACTAAATTGCATGAATAAAGGTTCAATTGTAAAGACATGTGAAACTGCAAAAAGACAAGTAAATAACTTCGAGTATAAAAGCATGTAACGTAAAAGATTTTCTGGAATGTAAAAGACTCGAAATAGAAAGAAAGCGTTTAAATGCAAGAAATCAGTAAAATGACTTTGAATGAAAAAGGTATTCGAATGATAAAAGCATGAAGATAACATCATAAAAGGTATAAGAATTTCTGAAACGTAAAGTACTCGGAATAGAAAGAAAGCGTTTAAATGCAAGAAATCAGTAGATGACTTTGAATGAAAAAGATTTTAATGTAAAGGCTTTTGGATGATATTAACATGAAGATAGAGGATAAACTGGAAATGATAAAGAGTTTTATTGAATCATAAATATTTGGTGTTATCATACGTACATTGTTCGAGCATTCGTTTCCCTAGCCATGTGGTATTTTGAATGTTTACTGACTTTTGTACAATAGATATGACACACGAAATCCTAACGCTAAGACTTCTATTTATACTACTTCGACCATAACGGTCTTGCCTATAAGTTTCTGCCACGTTCAGAACATGCAAAGCAATGCCCCTCTCTAGCTTCCACGCGTCTTCGAATGCTCCAGCGCATATATTTTAAATTTCGAACATCCCGCTTGCGTTTGAATTTCAAATGTTTTGGCACTCTTCTCTTCGAACTCATTTCTTGGACACAGCCTTGTTACCACTTCGAGACTTCTTTTGAATATATCCCCATAATTGTCACTCGAAGCTCCGAGCTTTGACATGCCCATTCAAAGCATTGCTTCTACCATTTCGAAACATGACATCTTGCTTTATTCCAACAAAACATCCAACTTGCTTCGTTTCGAACTGTATCATCAAAATCTTCAGCCAACAAAATGCCCCTTTAAAATATGTATTTCGATCCTTTGAGAAATACTTATTTTAAATATATATGTAAGATTTTGATGCGACCTTTGAGTAATCGTAACATTTATTGTGTATGACTCCAGTCACGTCAATCACGACGCCCTTCAGATTCCTTAACCGTCTTGAACCAGTATTTCACAGCATGGTGCAGTTATAAAACAATGATTATTATTAATCACGCCTATTACCAATATCAACTTTTACGCCACCTCCTTCTCAATCCAACCCACGACTCCCACGTATCCTAATCTTACTCAGTGGATGTTTAAATTTCCACACTATAAAAACCCATCAACTTAGTCTTTTATTTTTCTTTCCATATTCTGAATCTTTTCTTCCTCTCTTCTCACCGAAACCCTAAAACTTCCAACAACCTTCAACAATGTCTTCTACAACATCATCCCAACTGAAAAAAGCTTCCAAAAAGAAAGGAAAGAACACAGGAACCACAATGGAAAGCAAGGTTGGCACCTATCAAGGTCAATCTGTGCTTATCCCTCAGATGATTTCCAAAGAGAAGGAAATGCTCTACGCATCTCAGGTACTAATTCCCACTAACACCGCTGGAAAGAGGTTTGCTCTCATGGGTCCTCTTACAGTCTTTGAAATCTTAAAAGACACTAGAAAAATCTTTCCTGTTTGTTATAATTTTAAGCCTTTGTTTAATAAAATGGATATCCCTAAGACAGGCGAGTCTTCTGATTTGACAACCGTGGAAACTCCAATCATTCCCCCAAAGGACCCTTTTGTGCTAGATTATGTGAAGAGTAACTTTAAACCATTTTGATCCTGCCCTACCTCTGACACAACTTACCAAAATTGGTTTACCAAAGTAGAAGCCAAGAAATCCCAGCAATGGGAGGAATTAGGCATTTACAACTTGATTAAATTATCGAAACCAGGCTTCACCTATAGCCACCCATTATTATTTGCGTCCTTATATTTCTGGGACAGCACCTACAACACCTTTCATCTCCCTGGGGGAATGATTACACCCACCTTTTTTGATATAGCTGCCATTACTGGTTTGTCACCAGTAGGAGAAACCTACATTCCTGACAATGAAGAGCATTCGAGCATTATTGACTTCGAAGTCAAATTAGCCAGCTTTTCAAAGTTCATTAGCCACTACCACACTGAAGGAGGTAGTGTGTCAGATGTGGAACACATTGCTTTCCTCACCTTATGGTTATCAAGGTATGTATTCTGCAGCAGGTCCTTACAGGTAGCCAGCAGGTTCATCCCTCTAGCTGGAGATTTACATGAGAATCGGAGGGTGTGTTTAAGCGAACGGTTACTTGTTGATCTTTACAAAAGTTTAAGATCAGCCGTTTCGAGTTTGAAATCCCACACTCCCAAAAACATCCTTCTAGTTGGCCCCTTCTGGTTACTCCAGTTATGGCTTAGTGCCATGTTTGAACCTTCACTATCAACTGCTAACACTATTGTCGAACAAGATCCGGAGATAGCGGATAGAATCATTGAAGGTACTAGGTTGCGAAGACTTACCCCAAACGATGATAAGGATGACTTCAAAGTTCTCTTCTCCAACTATATCATGATTTTCTCCAAGAGACACAAATTCGAAGAGACCATGGCGCCCTTCGCTTCAAGGACTCATGGACCATCATGGTTCACCATGGCTCTCTTAGAAGCGTTAAAAAGCAAAGAAATTCAAGATATTTGGAAAGCCTTTTTGCTTCCCAGATTAATCTCCTCATGAATCACTCCTTCTAAGAACCAAATATTCCTTTTTGCTTATCAACCCAACTTCGTTTCTAGACAATTTGGCCTGTGCCAACTAATCCCTGAACCCTTGTTCCAAACAGAAAGCGCCATCACCTCTGGGCGAACCTTCAAAGCAAGAGAAGCCAAACTACAACAGGAACAATATCAAGGCTTCGCCCACTTTGAACTAATACCTTTTGAACCTACACACTTCACAGCAAAGGGTTTTCTGGAATGGTGGACAAAGTTCTACCAATCTTATATGTTCGATACCCTCTCTATTCAACAGAAACTAACTGATGCGTTCGATGTGCAGGTACACTCCAAGAAAGGTATGTTCACTCATGCCAAAGAGATTAGGGCTTTTCAAAATTATTTCGAAACCACTTATGATCCCACACACTTGGAATCCACTGTGCATCAAGCGGTTGAGACCTTGAAGGAAAAATTTAAAGAAAAAATTTCTAAGCTAAAACTTCCTTCAGGGATGTCACCTGAGGATAGGTATAGGTTGGCATTCGAAATGCATCCACCTAAATTTCCTAGATTGCCTACCTCAGAACTGGCTCTGGCTTGGTTTCCTCCATACCCTTGGTGGTTCACTTGCAAAGAAATGTTCAAATATCTTCAAAAGAAACCAAAGCCATCTGAGACTGTGACATGGGCTCGACATTGGCTCCACGATTTCCCAGGACATCTTCGCTATGACCTTTCTGCCATGTCGATTAAATATGATCAAGGCGCAGGTGCGAATGCTTGGGAAAATCCCAAATGTTTCTCACTTTCTACATTTTTAACTTTTACCTTAATTGTTTCGATTTTCAGCCATCAGGATAAAGACCGTTGCTTCAAAGTCTAAAGAGGGAAGCGCCTCTCACACATCTATCGAAACCATTGATAATGTTACTTTATCCAAACCAACAACAGCTACTGCAACAACAACAACACCAGTAATAACCACTGTTCCAACTCCACAAGTAATCAATTAGCCTTGATGTTTCGAATACACTAATGTTTCATGATTTGGATCTAACTCATGTTTAAATCTTTTCAGGCTAACAAACTCCCACCAACCACTCCAAAGAAAAGAAAAACAAACACAACTTGGGAAGGATCCCAATGCTGGAGGGAATTCACCAACTGCTCTGAAGAAGAAGCAGAAGAAGGAAATTTCGAAAAGCGCTGCACCAACTGGTATCTCTAGACTCGATTCCAGAGATGCTGCTCCCTCAACTAAATCCAAAAATCCACCTTCGACCTCCAACGTAATGTTGGAACATATAGATAGCAACCTCTCTTCTGAGAATCCACAGGTAAATTGAACTCTAATTTTTAACAAAATGATTATTCATTACCTTGGTGCATGCTCTTAATATTATTTGCCTCTGTAGGACATTTTGAACCCAGCTCTTACCACTTCGACTTCTCCATCAAAGACTGCTGCTCCCATCAACTCTTCTCCTCATGGGGACTCCAGTAACCTGGTGCATAACAAAGGATCTTCCAACATGGCGGTTCTGACTGGAGCTTCAGAGCAGCAAGATGACCAGAGTAGTTCTCCCCCTCTGAAAGAAACAAATGAAGCAACGCTTCATGAATCTGCAGAGACTTTACAAAAAACTTCTCTTCAAAAGTCCCCTCTTGAAACCCTCCAAGAGAATCCAAAGGACATTCATGCTGAAGGAGAGAAGGCTGACTCTGATCAAGGAAACGAAGAATCTGCAGAGGAAGGGTCTGAGGAAGAAGATGCCCACAATGGTTCGACTGCTGGAACAGAGTCAGATGCAAATAGCAGTGAAAACGATGATATCGAAGTGGTGGATCTGGTTGATAATGAAGAAGGCAATGAGCAGGAAACGAGTGAATGTGACGGTGACGCGACCAATAAACCCATGGAAGTCGAAATGGATGTGACTCCCTTGCGCGTGGAACTTCCTCAACCGTCTATATCCCAAATGACTGAAGAGGAGCTAGCCCTCCTAAGACGAAATGACCCAATTGGGTACATGAAGGCGAAACTAGCTCAAAGGGATATTCCTCTTGCTAGGGATGGTACAAGTTCAACTAGCAATCCGTTGCCCACAGATGATAGAGTTGTACTCCTTAACAGAATTAGGAGAACAATCCTTGATGTGGACTTGTTCGAAGTGCTAAAACAGGATAGTACAGCTTGTTATACCATGAAGGAGCTACTTACACAAGTTAACCTTGCCACCTGCTCTTTGCCAGTCAGCACTATCTTATTCGATCTTCAATCTCTGTTAGACAACATGACTGGGTGTCTTCTCCAAGATGAATTTGCTACCAGAAAGGTCCAAGAGAAACGAACTGCAATGGACGCTGCTTATGAGCATGCTTCGAAGCTCTCTAAAGAAGCTGAAGATCAAGCCATGCATATAAAGCAAGCAAAAACTGACTATGAAGCTCGCGCTGAGTCTATTCTTCTCTGGGAAAGGCAAATTCACGAACTTCAACAAAAGGTTAAAGAGGCTCAACAACAACAATTGGCCTACGAAACCAATACTGCTGGTGAACATTTCAAAGAGCTCCTCAACAAAGGACTTGCATAAATGGCGACAGCAGAACAACTTAAAGGAGAAGTAGCTACCCTAGAAGGAACAAGGCGCTTTACTCAACAAAGGCTTGAATCCTTTTGAAGTACCTTTAATAGATTGAAGAATAATGCTTATTTTTAAAATCTCAGTTTTAATTAGTTTTGAAATTTGGTTTTGGTCTGTAATATCCGAACAACGCCATTTTGGCAATCCCATATTACCATTTTGGCATTCCTTTATGATATTTTGATTACGTCGTTATTATTCGAATCTCCTGCAGGCGTGGCTTATATTTCTTTAAATATTTCCCATTAACCTTTAGGATTCGCTTATCATCAACCAACTCTTCGATTTCATATGCATTGTTTGAAAATATCTTTATTATTCGAAAAGGTCCTTCCCAATGAGGTGACCATTTACCTAACGTTTTGTTTTTCTTGTCCATGGGCAATATGACTTTCCAGACTAAGTCATTAATAGTGAATGCTTTTCCTTTCACCCTTTTGTTATACGCCCTGGCCACCCTTTCCTTTTGTCTCACCAGGATTTCCAATGCATGCAATCTAACTTCATCCAACTCAACTAATTCATTCATCATCATCTCCCAATATAATGCAGATGGGATTTCATTTTGTCTTTGAATTCGAAATGATTGTAGATGAATTTCTACTGGAAAAACTGCATCATGACCAAATGTGAGTTGGAAAGGCATGGTGTTAGTAGCTTCTTTAGGAGATGTTCTACAAGCCCATAGTATTTGGTCCAAAGTTTTGTGCCAGTTCCTTGGATTTTTACCAATATGTTTCTTGATTAACCCTATTATCACTTTATTAGCTGCTTCGATCTGACCATTTGCTTGAGCATAATATGGCGTTGATGTCAATAATCTAAACCCCATTTCTCGAGCAAACTCTTGCATCTTTCTACCAGTAAACACAGAACCTTGGTCTGTGGTTATGCTCTCTGGCAATCCGAACCTATAGATAATTTGTTTCTGTATGAACTCAATAATAGCCTCTTGATTAGCAACTATTAATGGTATTGCTTCGATCCACTTGGTAAAATAATCTATTCCTACCAAGATATATTTTTGTCCTTTAGACGAAGCAGGATTTATTTCTCCTATTAAATCCAATGCCCATCCTCTGAAGGGCCATGGTTTAATGATTGAATGCAACTCACTTGCAGGGGCATGTTGAATCCCTGCATGTTTTTGGCATTCTTCACACCCTTTAGCAAAGTCTATACAATCTTTGAGCATGCTGGGCCAATACATGCCATATCGAAATAACAACCATTTCATTTTATGACCTGCTTGATGTGCCCCACATGCCCCATTGTGGACTTCTGACAATGCTAAGTATGCCTCACTTTCTCCTAGGCATTTCAATAATACGCCTTCTTGGGTCTTTTTGAACAATTCGTTTCCCATGAGGACATATGACAATGCTCTATATTTTATCTTCCTATCAACATTCAAAGTTGGATTTGTTAAATAGCTCACAAGTGGACTTCACCAATCTGCATCTGATAAGGTGTCTATGGCTAGTACTTCGAATCCCTGTTTCTCAGCATAACCTAATTTTATACTCTCTAGATCTGATGGTATGAATCTAGTAGCCATAACTCTACCTCTTAATTCGACCAGATCCTCAAAGTTTTTGGCAGAAACTTTATAACCTGAAGCCAACTGTGCTAAGTCATTTGCTTCTTGGTTTTCTATTCTTGGTATATGTTGAATATCCATATATTCGAATTTTCTAAGTAGCCTGTTAACTATGACGAAGTATATCATCAGATTTTCCTTTATGCATTTGTACTCCTTTGTTATTTGCTTGACCACTAACTCTGAGTCTCCTTTAATTTTGACTCTAGTTGCCCCCAATTCCAACAAAGCTTCAAGTCCAACAATAAGCGCTTCGTACTCAGCTTCGTTGTTCGAGCAACGAGGACCATCTAATTTATACTTGAATTTTGTTGGAATTCCTTCAGGAGAAATTATAAGGACTCCAACACCACTACCATTCCTGTGGGTCGAACCATCAAAGTATAATTTCCAAGGTTGCATTTCAACGTAACTCATGACAGTCTGTTCAACCAGTGAATGGTCCACAATGAAATCAGAAATCACTTGGCCTTTCACAACTTTTAAAGGCATGAAAGTCAAAGAATATTCTGTTAAGGCTAAAGCCCATTTACCAACTCTACTATGCATTATTGGTTTCGAAAGCATGTGTTTAATAACATCGAAATGAGATGAAACATAAACATCAACAGGCTTTATATAGTACTTAAGTTTCATACAAGAAAAGTACAAACAGAGACATAGCTTTTCTATATTGCTATATCTAGTCTATGTATCATTCAATACTCTACTTAAATAGTATATGGCTCTTTCGATGCCATTGCTATCTTCTTGTCCTAACATACTACCTATACTAACTTCAGAGGCAGATATGTACAATCTCATGGGATTTCCCCATGAAGGTGGAGACAAGATGAGAGGCTGAGAGAGATATGTTTTTATCTTATCAAATGCCTCCTGATGGGCTTCGTTCCATTCGAAGGCTTGGCCTTGCTTCAAACGAAGCAACGGAGAGAAAGCTTGGGTTCTTCGACTCAGATTCGAAATGAACCTTCTGAGAAAGTTAATCTTCCCTAGCAAAGATTGCAGCTCCCTTTTTGACGTAGGTGCTTTCGTCTCCATTATGGCTTTGGTTTTATTTGGTTGATCTCAATTCCTTTTTTATGAACCACAAAGCCAAGGAAATCTCCAGCCTGCACCAAAAATGCACATTTAAGGGGGTTCATCTTTAAGCCATGTTTTCTCATTCGCTCGAATGATTGGCTCAAATGATGCAAATGGGTTTCTGCAGATATAGATTTAATGACTATATCATCAATATACACCTGCATAAAGGTTTCAATGAAATCATGGAAAATCGAATTCATTGCCCTTTGATAAGTTGCCCCAGCATTTTTTAAACCAAAAGGCATCACCACCCATTCGTAGGTGCCTAAGGCTCCTGGGCAACGAAATGCTGTCTTGGCAACATCTTCTCCAGCAATAAAAATCTAATTGTACCCAGAGTATCCGTCTAACATACATAAATATTTGAATCCCGCAGCAGAGTCTACTAACATTTCTGCCACAGGCATGGAGTACTCATCTTGAGGGGTTGCAGTATTTAAATCCCTAAAATCTATGCAGATTCTCAGAGAGCCATTTTTCTTAATAACAGGCACTATATTTGCTAACCATTCGACATACCTTGTGGTTCTGATGAATCTGTAGCGCAACAACCTTTCGATCTCAGCTTTGATATTTGTGTGAACCGCTGGTGTGAATCTTCTAGGAGTTTGCTTGATGGGCTTTTTGCCATCCTTGATTGGAAGTCTGTGTTCCACTAACTCCCTCTTCAAACCAGGCATTTCGTCATAGTCCCACGCGAAGAAATCTTTGTTTTTCTTGAGGACTTCGATCACTTCCTGCTTGAGGCCTGGGTTAAGTTTTGTGCTTATGTAGGTTATTCTTTTCGTGTTCTCATCCCCTAAATTCACTTCTTTGAGTGGATCCTGCGCCAACATTTTGGCCCTTGAGTCTATGGGGTCCCTTTCGAAGCCTAAGGGTTCTTTATCATAGATGGCGTCTAGCCTTTGATCTATTTTGAGTTCTTCAAAGGGTGAGCCCTTCGAGCTACCCCCATTTATTTCGTTCACCTTTACAGCCAGTTTATTTATTTCAGCCTCTAAGGCCGCCTTTGATTCGTTCTTAGCCATATAGGCCGAAATCCTTTCGAAAAAGGAAGACACAGTCATGAGCAAGGTTGTCGAATTCCCAGCCTGCTGGCCGTCTTTGCATAGTACCTTCGAATCCTTCATCTTCACTGATTATTCTTCTATCCCAATATATGCCATCATGGCGAAGGGTCATATAATAGTGTGCGTTTCTGGTTTCGTTGATTTCATCATTAGGGACACAAGGAGCAATCTTTGCCAGATGTTTGTCATAATTCCTCTTGTCAACTAAGTTGTCTGCTGTCATGAAGTAACTCTGATCCGCTTCAATGTTCTCCACGATCCCATCTTCTCTCCATAAAACCAATCTCTAGTGCATTGACGAAGGAACTGCTCCTACGCCACAGATCCACTCTCTTCCCAACAACAAGTTGTAGTTGGCCTTGGCTTCGATCACCATGAACATGGTGGGCCTACAGCTTGATCCTATCGTCAAGTCTAATTGAATCACCCCCATTGTTTTGCCTACTTTCCCTTTATAATTGGACAGAACCATGTTGTGTGGTTTGATGTCTCCTTCGCGTATTTCTAACTTTTTCAGCATGAAATGGGGTATTAAGTTAACTGCAGCGCCCCCATCCACTAAAACCTTATTTACGCCATGGGCACCAACCTTTGCCCGAATAAATAATGGCTTCAGATGATTTTTCATAGCTGGTTCTGGATGCTCGAAGAACGCATTCTGCTCCTCGACAGCTCTGTTATCCATCACGTTGTAACACACAGGCCTATGCTTCATCAGATCTATGGTATCTTCTTCCTCATACTCTTCGATTTCAATTTCCTGTCCAAACTCACAAGGAAGTACAGATACCACGTTGCAATTGATATTGAGCAAAGACTCCCCCTCTGATTCGAAGTTGTCCGTTAGCATATCTTCGTCTTCTTCTGGACCTGGAGTGTATTCCGTCGATTCATTTGGTTGTACTTCAGAGAAGAGTCTCTTACTAACTAGGGGTTTGTCTTCAGTTTGATTATTTGGTGTGGGTTTGTTGGTGCTAGATTCACCTTGGTTTTTTTATCGAATTTGCTCCTTTATTTGCCACAGCTTCCCTTTCAGCCTTTCGAATTCTCTGTTGCCTCCGCCATTGAGATCTTGACATGGGGTTTCTTCCTTTGTAGTTCTCTAACCTCACCTCTTCCCTCTTCGCTATGTTGAACTGCCTTCTATATGTCATAGGGTGGCGTGCGTTTCGTTCATTGTTTCTCCATTTGTCTTTGCCTTTGTCAGTTCTGACTTGCAGCCATTTGTCTGTTGGTATTTCAGCAGGAATTTTGAACGTCACTCTTCGAGCGCCCTTGGGATGAGGACTATCAGGCCTTCGTTGATTGTATTTGCTATCGAAATGTTGGCCCATCTGACCAGTCTCTTGGTGGTTCCAGCATGGGGCGAAAGGGATTGTTTCGAAGGCTCTGGCCATACTTTGATCGTACACAGCAGAACACCTCGGGCATATCAAGCATTTGGTTGCCCCTTTGTAACAGCGAACCAAAAATTCCAATAAACTTTCTCCAGCTTTAGGATAACACCTGAATAACTGGTTATCCTGGCGCCAGTTGATGCCAGTTCGTGCCCTTTGTACCCTCTCGAAGTTTGCAGCAATTCTCTGGTTGCAGATGATGCTGCACCTAGGGCATAGTATCATTCCCATATCTCCTTTGTGGCACAACATGAGGTAATCTTTAAGACTAGCATCCCCAGCATAATTATCCTCCATTTTATACTTTTCTTTCTCTAAGTATTTCTCCACCTCCTCCATTTCAGAACGAGGTCTCTCCATATTCACCATGTTTACATCAACATCCTCCCCCTTAATGTCATCATCTCCCCATCCTGTAGGTTCTATATCTTCAATTTGGATTTTTGAACTCTCTGGGGCAGAATACTTGACCAAGTAGTCAAACTTTCCACTGGGCTCCCCTAAAGTATCCTATATTTCTTTCTGAGGGGAGGGTGGCTTTGTGATATAGACTTTCTCCAATTCTAGCCTCAGGCCTTCAGTAACCTGTGTCAACTCTTGCTTTTGGTTTTCCTGGCCTTCAGTAGCCTGGATTTCTTTTGCAACAACTAAAGGTGCTGCTTCGATCGAAGCCTCTGGTTGCTTGTGGACGTCCTCAGTGACTCCCTTGTTGACTTCGACTAACACCTAACTTTCATTCTCAGTGCCTTTCTCTCCTAATGGAGTGTCATTTTGATCTGCTTCCACCATATTGATTTCTCCAATGCATGCAGGCTCGGAGTAATTGGTGTCTGCGACATCCAAAGGATCTTCATCTACTTTCATTTTTGGTTTATCAGCGAATTTCAGTCTACCATCTTTAATTGCATTCTGAATTAGGTCCCTGAAAAGAAAACACTGTGAGGTTTTGTGGCCTAGGAAACTATGATACTTGCAAAATCCTCTTTTCTTCCTTTGATCTAAAGGAGGTATTTTGACATTTGATGGCACAATGAGTTGGCCATCTTTGACGAGTAAATCAAAAATCTCGTCACACTTAGTTACATCGAAGGTATAAACCTTCTTTGGGAATTTGTCACTTTTCTCATTTTCAACAATTTCTTTCCCTTTTGTGGGAACTAATAACTTACAAGAGTAAGGTGAAGCCTGTTTTAATTCAGCGAGATCAATTTCGACCTCTTCGAATTCAGGGTAATCTTCTGCCTCCTCAGCTCCAACATAGGAGACCCTTTCTTTCTTGTTATTTTTAAAAACTCTGGCCTTTTCGGCCTTTAGCCTTTCGACCTGTCGAACCCTATCGGCTAATTGAGCCATATCCCTCAAGTATTGTGTGTCTAATTTCTTTCGAATAGAGTAATCCAGGCCGCCAGCAGCCATTTCGACTAACTCATGTTCAGGAACTACTGTAAAGCATCTAGATTTCAAGAGCCTGAATCTATTCAGATAATCATCTATGGCTTCAGTAAACTTCCTCTTGACACTGGCTAGTTCCTTCAGACTTATTTTAGATTGTCCCATGTAGAACTGTTCATGGAATAATCTCTCCAACAGAGCCCAAGTATCTATGGACCCAGGAGGTAAAGTGGTGAACCATGTGAAAGCGTTCTTAGTTAGGGAACTTGGGAAATATTTGATCCTAAGGTCTTCATTATTTGCTATATCTCCTGCTTCGGTTAGATACCTGGCTATGTGTTTGACTGTTGATTCATTGGTATCTCCAGCGAACTTTGTAAACTTAGGGACATTATATCCCCTTGGTAAATCAGTGTGCATTATGTAATCTAATATAGGAGAGGCATAATTTGGCCTTCTAATTCCTGTGTTGAGGCCATTCTGGGCCATGATTCTCTCTATCATGGTGGTTAAATTATTTTAGGCCAAGATGTTATCATTTCGAATTCTGTGAACGACTGCATCAACATCTTGATTTCGACCCACCATGACAACTCCTCTAGGTTGTTCTTCTGGACACTCTGGAACTTCTAGCCTTTCGATCCTTTCTCCTGGTTCCATAATTTCCCTTTGTGGGCCTTGAATCATTGGGGCTTCTAACCTTTGTGCCCTTGCCCCCAAATTAACCCCCTCTCTGGCTGGTCTATAGGGTGGGTCCTGAGCAACTTGTTCTATGATAGGTACGTTTGCTCGAACTCCTGCCTGATTCTGCCTACGCCTTTCTGGGGGAGCGAAAAAATATGCTATTCGACTCATGTTATCCGCATTTTCTCTGTTTGTCACAGTTACATTTTGTACTATTGGGGCAAAGATCTCCTGCATAGTTTGTGCTAATACTCCTATCATATTATGGTTACTGTCATCCATTAATTGCTTAAAGGCCAACTGATTTTCTGTGGTTAAGATAGGCATTGCACTATAACCCACTGACCCTTGGTTATTTGTCATAAATTGATTTGCCCCAGACCCAAACCCTAATTGTGGTGATGTATTCAATGTCGAAGTGTGCAGACCCGCCATAAAAGATGTTGGCATCCCATAAGAGGAATTTATGTGTCTGTTAGCATTGAACCCGGGTGGTCTAGTTAGTGGGGTGGCGAAATGGGTTTGTATCCCTGATGGTGGGACGAATCCCCCAGGATAACCAATGGTTCCTGTATTTCCTAGGATCGAACTGTTCGTTGACATGCCACTTATTCCATTAGTGGCTACACTACTGGTAGAAGATGCAACAGACTGTGCGTTCGAAGGGATCACATTAGATGTTCCCATCGAAGAGGACATATTAGCGCCTGTTGTTTGTGGGATATTTTATTCTCCCTGTTGATTGTCTGGGTTAGACATCTTGTTTAAACGTTTTCTTCTGGGTAAGGGTTGGTTGCTATTGGTAATTCTACCACTTCTAAGGTTCATATAACAACGAACTTATCACTCAGAAAGTACTTTTACAATGGTTATGTCTCAACAATTTTTTACTTTGTTGTAAATTTCGTGATGACCAATGACGGTCCCACTAGGTGTGCCAATTTGTTTACAGTTATTTCTGGTAAACAACCGCTAGTCCTCCAAACTATCAAATAATCTTAATGACTGTTATTTAATCTCTCTGGTAACTTGCAGGATCGACTAGATTGATCCTATGGTGTATTAGTCGTTTGGATAATTCTCATTGTAGAACTGATATTCATGGTTGGTATTAAGAATGTTGTGTAGGTGTTCAACTTACTTCAATTACTCTATTAAAGATCTAATGACATGATCAAGTAAATACGTGCGAAACAAAATTGCATGAATAAAGGTTCAATTGTAAAGACATGTGAAACTGCAAAAAGACAAGTAAATAACTTCGAAGTATAAAAGCATGTAATGTAAAAGATTTTCTGGAATGTAAAAGACTCGAAATAGAAAGAAAGCATTTAAATGCAAGAAATCAGTAAAATGACTTTGAATGAAAAAGGTATTCGAATGATAAAAGCATGAAGATAACAGCATAAAAGGTATAAGAATTTCTGAAATGTAAAGTACTCAGAATAGAAAGAAAGCGTTTAAATGCAAGAAATCAGTAGATGACTTTGAATGAAAAAGATTTTAATGTAAAGGGTTTTCGATGATATTGACATGAAGATAGAGGATAAACTGGAAATGATAAAGAGTTTTATTGAATCATAAATATTTGGTGTTATCATACGTACATTGTTCGAGCATTCGTTTCCCTAGCCATGTGGTATTTTAAATGTTTACTGACTTTTGTACAATAGATATGACACACGAAATCCTAATGCTAAGACTTCTATTTATATACTTCGACCATAACGGTCTTGCCTATAAGATTCTGCCACGTTCAGAACATGCAAAGCAATGCCCCTCTCTAGCTTCCACGCGTCTTCGAATGCTCCAACGCATATATTTTAAATTTCGAACATCCCGCTTGCGTTTGAATTTCAAATGTTTTGGCACTCTTCTCTTCGAACTCATTTCTTGGACACAGCCTTGTTACAACTTCGAGACTTCTTTTGAATATATCCCCATAATTGTCACTCGAAGCTCCGAGCTTTGACATGCCCATTCGAAGCATTGCTTCTACCATTTCGAAACATGACATCTTGCTTTATTCCAACAAAACATCCAACTTGCTTCGTCTCGAACTGTATCATCAAAATCTTCAGCCAACAATTAGTCCTTTAAAAGTTCAAACAAAATAAATTAATTAATTTTTTATGTATTCTGAAGTGACATTAAATTTTATGTTAGATTACATCTCTACTTATTTCTTTCTACCATTACATGTCTACTTTTGTTTAGCATATTCAAACAAGAAAATCTGAATTTATTATTATTTAAAAAAAATTATAAAATCTATTAAGTCAAGAAATGAAAAACTTAGGAAAATATTAAACATTTTTATTTTAAATTCAATTCAATAAGACTTAAAAATGAGTAATTTTGTTTTCAAACAAAGACTTTGATATAAAAATTATATATATATAATCTCTATAATATAATTTTTTTTCTCCTTCTCCTCATTTAATTATGATATAAAGTATAAGATTTAATATTTTTTTAGTCTTATAAATATAATAAATTACATTTTAAGTCTCTTTAAAAATAAATGTAGGATTTATTTTCCCCAATGTTTTTCTTTATCTTAAAAAGTTTCTGCATTTTGCTATCGATAGAAAAGAGTTACAAAACCAATGAATGAAATCAATGGAAAACAAGAAAAATTTCCTAAAAAACTTATATAACGGAAAATTAATTTTAAAATATTATAAGGATTAATAAGTTATTTAACCCTTAATTATATATCTTATAGAGTGTAGACGTATTTTTCTCTCCTTAAACAACTAAATTTTCTACTGAATAGATAATCTAGAAGGGAGGCTACAATCCATATCTAATAATAATCTAGATGAAAATCCATAATCCAATGGATAAGAACCAAATCTCTCACATTCTAAACAACTATAAATAATTACCCTACCACATTGTTATTCTCTACATTATAAAAAACATATCACTAATAATGGCGCACAAAATTTGCTTGCTCATTTTATCCCTCAAACACCAAACCCCCAAACTCTACCAATGATCCCTCATAAAACAATCCTAGTATATTTTCTATACACTCAGATAACTCTTTTTGCAAGGTGGATGCAACAACGAGTTTATGGTCTCTAACACCGCCACCAACAGTAACAATAGTGACACATTAGTGATGCAAATGTTGTCATCTGCATAACCACCATCTGGTAGGTATGTGGATCATCATCAAGATCCATTGGAGGACCTTAGTAAATTCTTCTCTAAAAAACAAATGGGTAGACCCTTGGGCTCTAAGAACAAGCCCAAAACATGCACTATTATCGAGGAAGACACACAAAACTTCATAGAGTGGGCAGGGCTTGAGATCCCAATAATAGAAGATATTGTAGTGAATATAATAAAATACGATCAACAACTTCAACATAACATAATTGTTTCAGGGGTTTCAGTCTTATCTCTATAGTTACCATTCTTGATCCAGTATCTTATGACCCATTATTATCCATCGAAGAACCCATACATATGACATCTTTATTTGGAAAATATATAAATCAAAATTTTCCATGTTCTCCTTCACAGTTCGTATCTCATCCACCATGTTCCTCTTTTACCGTATACTTGTCTAGTCCTAAAGTATATGTGTATTTATGCGTTGTTGATGGAAAGATTACCTTTAGTAGTGTTATTTATTTAGTGCCACTCTTTCTAGGAAAACAACGTTCCACATGGTAGTCTTCATCAGTAGAAAAGTTTGAGAAATTGATAAAGGTGGACAAACACATGTTGTTGTTGTCATCACCAATGTTAACTAAGTAGAACATGAGTCTGGCAACAACAACAACCATAATTGTTTACATACGCCCACAAACATCAATGGTGTACATGTTAATTCAACTAAGATGAATTATCAACTTTCCTCTCACTATCTTCCAATGATGGGAATGATATTGATGAGAACTTAATCTTGTGGAACTACACCAATCATCTTTATAACTAATAGATATCCAAAGACACTTATGCTTTCCATTTTATTGTATTAGTCCTTTAAAAGTTCAAACAAAATAAATAAATTAATTTTTTATATCTTCTTTAGTGACATTAAATTTTACGTTAGATTACATCTCTACTTATTTCTTTCTACCATTACATGTCTAGTTTCGTTTAGCATATTCAAACAAGAAAATCTAAATTTATTATTAGTTAAAAAATTATAAAATCTATTAAGTCAACAAATAAAAAATTTAGGAAAATATGAAAGATTTTTATTTTAAATTCAATTCAATAAGACTTAAAAATGAGTAATTTTGTTTTCAATCAAAGACTTTGATATAAAAATTATATATATAATCTCTATAATATAATTTTTTTCTCTCTCCTCATTTAATTATGATATAAAGTATAAGATTTAATATTTTTTTGGTCTTATAAATATAATAAATTACATTTTAAGTCTCTTTAAAAATAAATGTAAGTTTTATTTTCCCCAATGTTTTTCTTTATCTTAAAAAGTTTCTGCATTTTGCTATCGATAGAAAAGAGTTACAAAACCAATTAATGAAATCAATGGCAAAAAAGAAAAATTTCTTAAAAAACTTATATAACGGAAAATTAATTTTAAAATATTATAAGGATTAATAAGTTATTTAACCCTTAATTATATATCTTATAGAGTGTAGACGTATTTTTCTCTCCTTAAACAACTAAATTTTCTACTGAATAGATAATCTAGAAGGGAGGCTACAATCCATATCTAATAATAATCTAGATGAAAATCCATAATTCAATGGATAAGAACCAAATCTCTCACATTCTAAACAACTATAAATAATTACCCTACCACATTGTTATTCTTTGCATTATAAAAAACATATCACTAATGATGGCGCACAAAATTTGCTTGCTCATTTTATCCCTCAAACTCCAAACCCCCAAACTCTACCAATGATCCCTCATAAAACAATCCTAGTATATTTTCTATACACTCAGATAACTCTTTTTCCATGGTGGATGCAACAACGAGTTTATGGTCTCTAACACCGCCACCAACAGTAACAATACTGACACATTAGTGATGCAAATGTTGTCATCAGAATAACCACCATCTGGTAGGTATGTGGATCATCATCAAGATCCATTGGAGGACCTTAGTAAATTCTTCTCTAAAAAACAAATGGGTAGACCCTAGGGCTCTAAGAACAAGCCCAAAACATGCACTATTATCGAGGAAGACACACAAAACTTCATAGAGTGGGTAGGGCTTGAGATCCCAGTAAGAGAAGATATTGTAGTGAATATAATAAAATACGATCAACAACTTCAACATAACATAATTGTTTCAGGGGTTTCAGTCTTATCTCTAACGTTACCATTCTTGATCCTGTATTCTATGACCCATTATTATCCATCGAAGAACCCATACATATGACATCTTTATTTCGAAAATATATAAATCCAAATTTTCCATGTTCTCCTTCACAGTTCATATCTCATCCACCATGTTCCTCGTTTACCGTATACTTGTCTAGTCCTAAAGTATATGTGTATTTATGCGTTGTTGATGGAAAGATTACCTTTGTTAGTGTTATTTATTTAATGCCACTCTTTCTAGGAAAACAACGTTCCACATGGTAGTCTTCATCAGTAGTAAAGTTTGAGAAATTGATAAAGGTGGACAAACACATGTTGTTGTTGTCATCACCAATGTTAACTAAGTAGAACATGAGTCTGGAAACAACAACAACCATAATTGTTTACATACGCCCAAAAACATCAATGGTGTACATGCTAATTCAACTAAGATGAATTATCAACTTCCCTCTCACTATCTTCCAATGATGGGAATGATATTGATGAGAACTTAATCTTGTGGAACTACACCAATCATCTTTATAACTAATAGATATCCAAAGACTCTTATGCATTGCATTTTATTGTATTAGTCCTTTAAAAGTTCAAACAAAATAAATAAATTAATTTTTTATGTCTTCTTTAGTGACATTAAATTTTATGTTAGATTACATCTCTACTTATTTCTTTCTACCATTACACGTCTACTTTCGTTTAGCATATTCAAACACGAAAATCTAAATTTATTATTATTTAAAAAAAATTATAAAATCTATTAAGTCAACAAATAAAAAATTTAGGAAAATATTAAACATTTTTATTTTAAATTCCATTCAATAAGACTTAAAAATGACTAATTTTGTTTTGAAACAAGGACTTTGATATAAAAATTATATATATAATATCTATAATCTAATTTTTTTCTCTCTCCTCATTTAATTATGATATAAAGTATAACATTTAATATTTTTTTGGTCTTATAAATATAATAAATTACATTTTAAGTCTCTTTAAAAACAAATGTAGGTTTCATGTTCCCTAATGTTTTTCTTTATCTTAAAAAGTTTCTGCATTTTGCTATTGATAGAAAAGAGTTACAAAACCAAGGAATAAAATCAGTGGCAAAAAATAAAAATTTCCTAAAAAACTTATATAACGGAAATTAATTTTAAAATATTATAAGTATTAATAAGTTATTTAACCCTTAATAATATATCTTATAGAGTGTAGACGTATTTTTCTCTACTTAAACAACTAAATTTTCTAGTGAATAGATAATCTAGAAGGGAGGCTACAATCCACATCTAATAATAATCTAGATGAAAATCCATAATCCAATGGATTAGAACCAAATCTCTCACATTCTAAACAACTATAAATAAATACCCTACCACATTGTTATTCTCTGCATTATAAAAAACATATCACTAATAATGGCGCACAAAATTTGCTTGCTCATTTTTTCCCTCAAACTCCAAACCCCCAAACACTACCAATGATTCAACAGAAAACAATCCTAGTATATTTTCTATACACTCAAATAACTCTTTTTCCAAGGTGGAGGCAACAGCGAGTTTATGGTCTCTAACACCGCCACCAACAGTAACAATAGTGACACATTGGTGATGCCAATGTCGTCATCTGCACAACCACCATCTGGTAGGTATGTGGATCATCATCAAGATCCATTGGAGGACCTCAGCAAATCCTTCTCTAAAAAACAAATGGGTAGACCCTTAGGCTCTAAGAACAAGCTCAAAACATGCACTATTATCGAGGAAGACACACAAAACATCATAGAGTAGGTAGGGCTTGAGATCCCAATAAGAGAAGATATTGTAGTGAATATAATAAAATACGATCAACAACTTCAACATAACATAATTGTTTCAGGGGTTTCGGTCTTATCTCTAACGTTACCATTCTTGATCCAGTATCCTGTGACCCATTATTATCCATCGAAGAACCCACACATATGTCATCTTTATTTGGAAAATATATAAATCCAAATTTTCCATGTTCTCCTTCATAGTTCATATCTCATTCACCATGTTCCTCTTTTACCGTATACTTGTCTAGTCCTAAAGTATATGTGTATTTAGCCGTTGTTGATGGAAAGATTACCTTTGGTGGTGTTATTTATTTAATGCCACTCTTTCTAGGAAAACAACGTTCCACATGGTAGTCTTCATCAGTAGAAAAGTTTGCGAAATTGATAAAGGTTGACAAACACATGTTGTTGTTGTCATCACCAATGTTAACTAAGTAGAACATGAGTCTGGCAAAAACAACAACCATAATTGTTTAGATACGCCCACAAACTTCAATGGTGTAAATGCTAATTCAACTAAGATGAATTATAAACTTCCCTCTCACTATCTTCCAATGATGGGAATGATATTGATGAGAACATAATCTTGTGAAACTACACCAATCATCTTGATAACTACTAGATAACCAAAGAATGTTATGCATTCCACTTTATTGTACTAGTCCTTTAAAAGTTCAAACATAATAAATTAATTAATTTTTTATGTCTTCTTAAGTGACATTAAATTTTATGTTAGATTACATCTCTACTTATTTCTTTCTACCATTACACGTCTACTTTCGTTTAGCAAATTCAAACAAGAAAATCTAAATTTATTATTATTTTAAAAAAATTATAAAATCTATTAAGTCAACAAATAAAAAATTTAGGAAAATATGAAACTTTTTTATTTTAAATTCAATTCAATAAGACTTAAAAATGAGTAATTTTATTTTCAAACAAAGACTTTGATATAAAAATTATATATATAATCTCTATAATATAATTTTTTTTCTCTCTCCTTATTTAATTATGATATAAATAATAAGCTTTAATATTTTTTTGGTCTTATAAATATAATAAATTACATTTTAACTCTCTTTAAAAATAAATGTAGGTTTCATTTTCCCCAATGTTTTTCTTTATCTTAAAAAGTTTCTTCATTTTGCTATCGATAGAAAAGAGTTACAAAACCAAGGAATGAAATCAGTGGCAAAAAAGAAAAATTTCCTAAAAAACTTATATAACGGAAAATTAATTTTAAAATATTATAAGGATTAATAAGTTATTTAACCCTTAATTATATATCTTATAGAGTGTAGACGTATTTTTCTCTCCTTAAACAACTAAATTTTCTACTAAATAGATAATCTAGAAGGGAGGCTACAATCCATATCTAATAATAATCTAGATGAAAATCCATAATCCAATGGATAAGAACCAAATCTCTCACAGTTACCCTACCACATTATTATTCTCTGCATTATAAAAAACATATCATTAATAATGGCTCACAAAATTTGCATGCTCATTTTTTCCCTCAAACTCCAAACCCCCAAACTCTACCAATGATTCCTCATAAAACAATCCTAGTATATTTTCTATACACTCAGATAACTCTTTTTCCAAGGTGGATGCAACAACGAGTTTATGGTCTCTAACACCGCCACCAACAGTAACAATAGTGACACATTGGTGATGCAAATGTTGTCATCTGCACAACCACCATCTAGTAGGTATGTGGATCATCATCAAGATCCATTGGAGGTCCTTAGTAAATTCTTCTCTAAAAAACAAATGGGTAGACCCTTGGGCTCTAAGAACAAGCCCAAAACATGCACTATTATCGAGGAAAACACAAAAAACTTCATAGAGTGGGTAGGGCTTGAGATCCCAATAAGAGAAGATATTGTAGTGAATATAATAAAATACGATCAACAACTTCAACATAACATAATTGTTTCAGGGGTTTCGGTCTTATCTCTAACGTTACCATTCTTGATCCAGTATCCTATGACTCATTATTATACATCGGAGAACCCATACATATGACATCTTTATTTGGAATATATATATATATATATATATATATATATATATATATATATATATATATATATATATATATATATATATATATATATATATATATATCCAAATTTTCCATGTTCTCCTTCACATTTCATATCTTGTCCACCATGTTCCTCTTTTACCATATACTTGTCAAGTCCTAAAGTATATGTGTATTGAGGCGTTGTTGGTGGAAAGATTACCTTTGGTGGTGTTATTTTTTTAATGCCACTCTTTCTAGGAAAACAACGTTCCACATGGTATTCTACATCAGTAGAAAAGTTTGAGAAATTGAAGAAGGTGGACAAACACATGTTGTTGTTGTCATCACCAATGTTAACTAAGTAGAACATGAGTATGGAAACAAAAACAACAATAATTGTTTACATACGCCAACAAACTTCAATGGTGTACACGCTAATTCAACTAAGATGAATTATCAACTTCCTTCTCACTATCTTCCAATGATGGGAATGATATTGATGAGAACTTAATCTTGTGGAACTACACCAATCATCTTAATAACTACTAGATAACCAAAGACTCTTATGCATTCCACTTGATTGTATTAGTCCTTTAAAAGTTCAGACAAAATAAATTAATTAATTGTTTATGTCTTCTTAAGTGACATTAAATTTTATGTTATATTACATATCTACTTATTTCATTCTACCATTACACGTCTACTTTCGTTTAGCATGTTCAAACAAGAAAATCTAAAATTATTATTATTTAAAAACAATTATGAAATCTATTTAGTCAACAAATAAAAAAATGTAAGCATGTTACAAAACCAAGGAATAAAATCAGTGGCAAAAAAGAAAAATTTCCTAAAAAACTTATATAACTGAAAATTAGTTTTAAAATATTATAAGGATTAAGAAGTTATTTAAGCCTTAACTATACATCATGTAGAGTGTAGATGTATGTTTCTCTCCTTAAACAACTAAAGTTTCTACTGAATAGCTAGTCTAGAAGGGAGGCTACAATCCATATCTAATAATAATCAAGATGAAAATCAATAATCCAATGGATAAGAACCAAATCTATCACATTTGAAACATCTATAAATAAATAGCCTACCATATTGTGATTCTCTCCATTATAAAAAACATATCCCTAATAATGGCGCAAAGCATTTTCTTGCTCATTTTTCCCCTCAAAATCCAAACCCCAAACTCTACCAATGATTCCTCAGAAAACAATCCTAGTATATTTTCTATACACTAAGATAACTCTTTTTCCAAGGTGGAAGCAACAGCGAGTTTATGGTCTCTTACACAGCCACCAACAGTAACAATAGTGACACATTGGTGAAGCCAATGTCGTCATCTGCACAACCACCATCTGGTAGGTATGTGGATCATCATCAAGATCCATTGGAGGACCTCAGAAAATCCTTCTCTAAAAAACAAATGGGTAGACCCTTGGGCTCTAAGAACAAGCCCAAAACATGCACTATTATCGAGGAAGACACACAAAACTTTATAGAGTGGGTAGGGCTTGAGATCCCAATAAGAGAAGATATTGTAGTGAATATAATAAAATACGATCAACAACTTCAACATAACATAATTGTTTCGGGGGTTTCGGTCTTATCTCTAACTTACCATTCTGGATCCAGTATCATGTGACCCATTATTATCCATCGAAGGACCCATACATATGACATCTTTATTTGGAACATATATATATATATATATATATATATCCAAATTTTCCATGTTCTCCTTCACATTTCATATCTTGTCCACCATGTTCCTCTTTTACTGTATACTTGTCAAGTCCTAAAGTATATGTGTATTGAGGCGTTGTTGGTGGAAAGATTACCTTTGGTAGTGTTATTTTTTTAATGCCACTCTTTCTAGGAAAACAACGTTCCCCATGGTAGTCTACATCAGTAGAAAAGTTTGAGAAATTGAAGAAGGTGGACAAACACATGTTGTTGTTGTCATCACCAATGTTAACTAAGTAGAACATGAGTATGGCAACAAAAACAACAATAATTGTTTACATACGCCCACAAACTTCAATGGTGTACACGCTAATTCAACTAAGATGAATTATCAACTTCCCTCTCACTATCTTCCAATGATGGGAATGATATTGATGAGAACTTAATCTTATGGAACTACACCAATCATCTTAATAACTACTAGATAACCAAAGACTCTTATGCATTCCACTTGATTGTATTAGTCCTTTAAAAGTTCAGACAAAATAAATTAATTAATTGTTTATGTCTTCTTAAGTGATATTAAATTTTATGTTATATTACATATCTACTTATTTCATTCTACCATTACACGTCTACTTTCGTTTAGCATGTTCAAACAAGAAAATCTAAAATTATTATTATTTAAAAACAATTATGAAATCTATTTAGTCAACAAATGAAAAAATTTAAGCAAATATTAAACATTTTTATTTTAAATTCAATTTAATAAGACTTAAAAATGAGTAATTTTGTTTTTAAACAAAGACTTTGATATAAAAATTATATATATAATCTCTATAATATAACTTTTTTTCTCTCTCATCATTTAATTATGATATAAAGTATGAGATTTAATATTTTTTTGGTCTTATAAATATAATAAATTACATTTTAATTCTCTTTAAAAATAAATGTAGGTTTTATTTTCCCCAATGTTTTTCTTTATCTTAAAAAGTTTCTGCATTTTCCTATCGATAGAAAAGAGTTACAAAACCAAGGAATAAAATCGGTGGCAAAAAAGAAAAATTTCCTAAAAAACTTATATAACTGAAAATTAGTTTTAAAATATTATAAGGATTAAGAAGTTATTTAACCCTTAATTATACATCATATAGAGTGTAGACGTATGTTTCTCTCCTTAAACAACTAAAGTTTCTACTGAATAGCTAATCTAGAAGGGAAGCTACAATCCATATCTAATAATAATCTAGATGAAAATCGATAATCCAATGGATAAGAACCAAATATCTCACATTCGAAACATCTATAAATAAATAGCCTACCACATTGTGATTCTCTGCATTATAAAAAACATATCCCTAATAATGGCGCAAAACATTTGCTTGCTCATTTTCCCCCTCAAAATCCAAACCCCCAAACTCTACCAATGATTCCTCAGAAAACAATCCTAGTATATAATCTATACACTAAGATAACTCTTTTTCCAAGGTGGAGGCAACAACGAGTTTATGGTCTCTTACACAGCCACCAACAGTAACAATAGTGACACATTGGTGAAGCCAATGTCGTCATCTGCACAACCACCATCTGGTAGGTATGTGGATCATCATCAAGATCCATTGGAGGACCTCAGAAAATCCTTCTCTAAAAAACAAATGGGTCGACCCTTGGGCTCTAAGAACAAGCCTAAAACATGCACTATTATCGAGGAAGACACACAAAACATCATAGAGTGGGTAGGGCTTTAGATCCCAATAAGAGAAGATATTTTAGTGAATATAATAAAATACGATAAACAAATTCAACATAACATAATTGTTTCGGGGGTTTCGGTCTTATCTCTAACGTTACCATTCTTGATCCAGTATCATGTGACCCATTATTATCCATCGAAGGACCCATACATATGACATCTTTATTTGGAACATATATATATATATATTCAAATTTTCCATGTTCTCCTTTACATTTCATATCTTGTCCACCATGTTCCTCTTTTACCGTATACTTGTCAAGTCCTAAAGTATATGTGTATTGAGGCGTTGTTGGTGGAAAGATTACCTTTGGTAGTGTTATTTTTTTAATGCCACTCTTTCTAGGAAAACAATGTTCCACATGGTAGTCTACATCAGTAGAAAAGTTTGAGAAATTGAAGAAGGTGGACAAACACATGTTGTTGTTGTCATCACCAATGTTAACTAAGTAGAACATGAGTATGGCAACAAAAACAACAATAATTGTTTACATACGCCCACAAACTTCAATGGTGTACACGCTAATTCAACTAAGATGAATTATCAACTTCCCTCTCACTATCTTCCAATGATGGGAATGATATTGATGAGAACTTAATCTTGTGGAACTACACCAATCATCTTAATAACTACTAGATAACCAAAGACTCTTATGCATTCCACTTGATTGTATTAGTCCTTTAAAAGTTAAGACAAAATAAATTAATTAATTGTTTATGTCTTCTTAAGTGACATTAAATTTTATGTTATATTACATATCTACTTATTTCATTCTACCATTACACGTCTACTTTCGTTTAGCATGTTCAAACAAGAAAATCTAAAATTATTATTATTTAAAAACAATTATGAAATCTATTTAGTCAACAAATAAAAAAATTTAAGCAAATATTAAACATTTTTATTTTAAATTCAATTTAATAAGACTTAAAAATGAGTAATTTTGTTTTTAAACAAAGACTTTGATATAAAAATTATATATATAATCTCTATAATATAACTTTTTTTATCTCTCCTCATTTAATTATGATATAAAGTATGAAATTTAATATTTTTTTGGTCTTATCAATATAATAAATTACATTTTAATTCTCTTTAAAAATAAATGTAGGTTTTATTTTCCCCAATGTTTTTCTTTATCTTAAAAAGTTTCTGCATTTTCCTATCTATAGAAAAGAGTTACAAAACCAAGGAACAAAATCGGTGGCAAAAAAAAAAATTTCCTAAAAAACTTATATAACTGAAAATTAGTTTTAAAATATTATAAGGATTAAGAAGTTATTTAACCCTTAATTATACATCATATAGAGTGTAGACGTATGTTTCTCTCCTTAAACAACTAAAGTTTCTACTGAATAGCTAATCTAGAAGGGAAGCTACAATCCATATCTAATAATAATCTAGATGAAAATCGATAATCCAATGGATAAGAACCAAATATCTCACATTCGAAACATCTATAAATAAATAGCCTACCACATTGTGATTCTCTGCATTATAAAAAACATATCCCTAATAATGGCGCAAAACATTTGCTTGCTCATTTTCCCCCTCAAAATAC
Organism: Vicia faba; assembly: GCA_948472305.1. NCBI lineage: Eukaryota > Viridiplantae > Streptophyta > Magnoliopsida > Fabales > Fabaceae > Vicia > Vicia faba. The sequence continues at coordinate 178,085,390 of OX451735.1, read as the reverse complement.
AAACCCCGAAACTCTACCAATGATTCCTCAGAAAACAATCCTAGTATATTTTCTATACACTAAGATAACTCTTTTTGCAAGGTGGAGGCAACAGCGAGTTTATGGTCTCTTACAGAGCCACCAACAGTAACAATAGTGACACATTGGTGAAGCCAATGTCGTCATCTGCACAACCACCATCTGGTAGGTATGTGGATCATCATCAAGATCCATTGGAGGACCTCAGAAAATCCTTCTCTAAAAAACAAATGGGTCGACCCTTGGGCTCTAAGAACAAGCCCAAAACATGCACTGTTATCGAGGAAGACACACAAAACTTCATAGAGTGGGTAGGGCTTGAGATCCCAGTAAGAGAAGATATTGTAGTGAATATAATAAAATACGATCAACAACTTCAACATAACATAATTGTTTCGGGGGTTTCGGTCTTATCTCTAACGTTACCATTCTTGATCCAGTATCATGTGACCCATTATTATCAATCGAAGGACCCATACATATGACATCTTTATTTCGAACATATATATATATATACATATATTTATATATATATATATATATATATATATAAATATATATATATATATATATATATATATATATATATATATATATATATATAAATATATATATATATATATATATATATATCCAAATTTTCCATCTTCTCCTTCACATTTCATATCTTGTCCACCATGTTCCTCTTTTACCGTATACTTGTCAAGTCCTAAAGTATATGTGTATTGAGGCGTTGTTGGTGGAAAGATTACCTTTGGTAGTGTTATTTTTTTAATGCCACTCTTTCTAGGAAAACAACGTTCCACATGGTAGTCTACATCAGTAGAAAAGTTTGAGAAATTGAAGAAGGTGGACAAACACATGTTGTTGTTGTCATCACCAATGTTAACTAAGTAGAACATGAGTATGGCAACAAAAACAACAATAATTGTTTACATACGCCAACAAACTTCAATGGTGTACACGCTAATTCAACTAAGATGAATTATCAACTTCCCTCTCACTATCTTCCAAAGATGGGAATGATATTGATGAGAACTTAATCTTGTGGAACTACACCAATCATCTTAATAACTACTAGATAACCAAAGACTCTTATGCATTCCACTTGATTGTATTAGTCCTTTAAAAGTTCAGACAAAATAAATTAATTAATTGTTTATGTCTTCTTAAGTGACATTAAATTTTATGTTATATTACATATCTACTTATTTCATTCTACCATTACACGTCTACTTTCGTTTAGCATGTTCAAACAAGAAAATATAAAATTATTATTATTTAAAAACAATTATGAAATCTATTTAGTCAACAAATAAAAAAATTTAAGCAAATATTAAACATTTTTATTTTAAATTCAATTTAATAAGACTTAAAAATGAGTAATTTTGTTTTTAAACAAAGACTTTGATATAAAAATTATATATATAATCTCTATAATATAACTTTTTTTCTCTCTCCTCATTTAATTATGATATAAAGTATGAGATTTAATATTTTTTTGGTCTTATAAATATAATAAATTACATTTTAATTCTCTTTAAAAATAAATGTAGGTTTTATTTTCCCCAATGTTTTTCTTTATCTTAAAAAGTTTCTGCATTTTCCTATCGATAGAAAAGAGTTACAAAACCAAGGAATAAAATCAGTGGCAAAAAAGAAAAATTTCCTAAAAAACTTATATAACTGAAAATTAGTTTTAAAATATTATAAGGATTAAGAAGTTATTTAACCCTTAATTATACATCATATAGAGTGTAGACGTATGTTTCTCTCCTTAAACAACTAAAGTTTCTACTGAATAACTAATCTAGAAGGGAGGCCACAATCCATATCTAATTATAATCTAGATGAAAATCGATAATCCAATGGATAAGAACCAAATCTCTCACATTCGAAACATCTATAAATAAATAGCCTACCACATTGTGATTCTCTGCATTATAAAAAACATATCCCTAATAATGGCGCAAAACATTTGCTTGCTCATTTTTCCACTCAAAATCCAAACCCCCAAACTCTACCAATGATTCCTCAGAAAACAATCCTAGTATATTTTCTATACACTAAGATAACTCTTTTTCCAAGGTGGAGGCAACAACGAGTTTATGGTCTCTTACACAGCCACCAACAGTAACAATAGTGACACATTGGTGAAGCCAATGTCGTCATCTGCACAACCACCATCTGGTAGGTATGTGGATCATCATCAAGATCCATTGGAGGACCTCAGAAAATCCTTCTCTAAAAAACAAATGGGTAGACCCTTGGGCTCTAAGAACAAGCCCAAAATATGCACTGTTATCGAGGAAGACACACAAAACTTTATAGAGTGGGTAGGGCTTGAGATCCCAATAAGATAAGATATTGTAGTGAATATAATAAAATACGATCAACAACTTCAACATAGCATAATTGTTTCGGGGGTTTCGGTCTTATCTCTAACGTTACCATTCTTGATCCAGTATCATGTGACCCATTATTATCAATCGAAGGACCCATACATATGACATATTTATTTCGAACATATATATATATATATATATATATATATATATATATATATATATATATATATATATATATATCCAAATTTTCCATCTTCTCCTTCACATTTCATATCTTGTCCACCTTGTTCCTCTTTTACCGTATACTTGTCAAGTCCTAAAGTATATGTGTATTGAGGCGTTGTTGGTGGAAAGATTACCTTTGGTAGTGTTATTTTTTTAATGCCACTCTTTCTAGGAAAACAACGTTCCACATGGTAGTCTACATCAGTAGAAAAGTTTGAAAAATTGAAGAAGGTGGACAAACACATGTTGTTGTTGTCATCACCAATGTTAACTAAGTAGAACATGAGTATGGCAACAAAAACAACAATAATTGTTTACATACGCCCACAAACTTCAATGGTGTACACGCTAATTCAACTAAGATGAATTATCAACTTCCCTCTCACTATATACCAATGATGGGAATGATATTGATGAGAACTTAATCTTGTGGAACTACACCAATCATCTTAATAACTACTAGATAACCAAAGACTCTTATGCATTCCACTTGATTGTATTAGTCCTTTAAAAGTTCAGACAAAATAAATTAATTAATTGTTTATGTCTTCTTAAGTGACATTAAATTTTATGTTATATTACATATCTACCTATTTCATTCTACCATTACACGTCTACTTTCGTTTAGCATGTTCAAACAAGAAAATCTAAAATTATTATTATTTAAAAACAATTATGAAATCTATTTAGTCAACAAATAAAAAAATTTAAGCAAATATTAAACATTTTTATTTTAAATTCAATTTAATAAGACTTAAAAATGAGTAATTTTGTTTTTAAACAAAGACTTTGATATAAAAATTATATATATAATCTCTATAATATAACTTTTTTTGTCTCTCCTCATTTAATTATGATATAAAGTATGAGATTTAATATTTTTTTGGTCTTATAAATATAATAAATTACATTTTAATTCTCTTTAAAAATAAATGTAGGTTTTATTTTCCCCAATGTTTTTTTTTATCTTAAAAAGTTTCTGCATTTTCCTATCGATAGAAAAGAGTTACAAGGAATAAAATCAGTGGCAAAAAAGAAAAATTTCCTAAAAAACTTATATAACTGAAAATTAGTTTTAAAATATTATAAGGATTAAGAAGTTATTTAACCCTTAATTATACATCATATAGAGTGTAGACGTATGTTTCTCTCCTTAAACAACTAAAGTTTCTACTGAATAGCTAATCTAGAAGGGAGGCTACAATCCATATCTAATAATAATCTAGATGAAAATTGATAATCCAATGGATAAGAACCAAATATCTCACATTCGAAACATCTATAAATAAATAGCCTACCACATTGTGATTCTCTGCATTATAAAAAACATATCCCTAATAATGGCGCAAAACATTTCCTTGCTCATTTTTCCACTCAAAATCCAAACCCCCAAACTCTACCAATGATTCCTCAGAAAACAATCCTAGTATATTTTCTATACACTAAGATAACTCTTTTTCTAAGGTGGAGGCAACAGCGAGTTTATGGTCTCTTACACAGCCACCAACAGTAACAATAGTGACACATTGGTGAAGCCAATGTCGTCATCTGCACAACCACCATCTGGTAGGTATGTGGATCATCATCAAGATACATTGGAGGACCTCAGAAAATCCTTCTCTAAAAAACAAATGTGTAGACCCTTGGGCTCTAAGAACAAGCCTAAAACATGCACTGTTATCGAGGAAGACACACAAAACTTCATAGAGTGGGTAGGGCTTGAGATCCCAGTAAGAGAAGATATTGTAGTGAATATAATAAAATACGATCAACAACTTCAACATAACATAATTGTTTCGGGGGTTTCGGTCTTATCTCTAACGTTACCATTCTTGATCCAGTATCATGTGACCCATTATTATCCATCGAAGGACCCATACATATGACATCTTTATATGGAACATATATATATATATATATATATATATATATATATATATATATATATATATATATATATATATATATATATATATATATATATATCCAAAATTTCCATCTTCTCCTTCACATTTCATATCTTGTCCACCATGTTCCTCTTTTACCGTATACTTGTCAAGTCCTAAAGTATATATGTATTGAGGCGTTGTTGGTGGAAAGATTACCTTTGGTAGTGTTATTTTTTTAATGCCACTCTTTCTAGGAAAACAACGTTCCACATGGTAGTCTACATCAGTAGAAAAGTTTGAGAAATTGAAGAAGGTGGACAAACACATGTTGTTGTTGTCATCACCAATGTTAACTAAGTAGAACATGAGTATGGCAACAAAAACAACAATAATTGTTTACATACGCCCACAAACATCAATGGTGTACACGCTAATTCAACTAAGATGAATTATCAACTTCCCTCTCACTATCTTCCAATGATGGGAATGATATTGATGAGAACTTAATCTTGTGGAACTACACCAATCATCTTAATAACTACTAGATACCCAAAGACTCTTATGCATTCCACTTGATTGTATTAGTCCTTTAAAAGTTCAGACAAAATAAATTAATTAATTGTTTATGTCTTCTTAAGTGACATTAAATTTTATGTTATATTACATATCTACTTATTTCATTCTACCATTACACGTCTACTTTCGTTTAGCATGTTCAAACAAGAAAATCTAAACTTATTATTATTTAAAAACAATTATGAAATCTATTTAGTCAACAAATAAAAAAATTTAAGCAAATATTAAACATTTTTATTTTAAATTCAATTTAATAAGACTTAAAAATGAGTAATTTTGTTTTTAAACAAAGACTTTGATATATAAATTATATATATAATCTCTATAATATAAATTTTTTTTCTCTCTCCTCATTTAATTATGATATAAAGTATGAGATTTAATATTTTTTTGGTCTTATAAATATAATAAATTACATTTTAATTCTCTTTAAAAATAAATGTAGGTTTTATTTTCCCCAATGTTTTTCTTTATCTTAAAAAGTTTCTGCATTTTCCTATCGATAGAAAAGAGTTACAAAACCAAGGAATAAAATCAGTGGCAAAAAAGAAAAATTTCCTAAAAAACTTATATAACTTAAAATTAGTTTTAAAATATTATAAGGATTAAGAAGTTATTTAACCCTTAATTATACATCATATAGAGTGTAGACGTATGTTTCTCTCCTTAAACAACTAAAGTTTCTACTGAATAACTAATCTAGAAGGGAGGCTACAATCCATATCTAATAATAATCTAGATGAAAATCGATAATCCAATGGATAAGAACCAAATATCTCACATTCGAAACATCTATAAATAAATAGCCTACCACATTGTGATTCTCTGCATTATAAAAAACATATCCCTAATAATGGCGCAAAACATTTGCTTGCTCATTTTTCCACTCAAAATCCAAACCCCCAAACTCTACCAATGATTCCTCAGAAAACAATCCTAGTATATTTTCTATACACTAAGATAACTCTTTTTCCAAGGTGGAGGCAACAGCGAGTTTATGGTCTCTTACACAGCCACCAACAGTAACAATAGTGACACATTGGTGACGCCAATGTCGTCATCTGCACAACCACCATCTGGTAGGTATGTGGATCATCATCAAGATCCATTGGAGGGCCTCAGAAAATCCTTCTCTTAAAAACAAATGGGTAGACCCTTGGGCTCTAAGAACAAGCCCAAAACATGCACTGTTATCGAGGAAGACACACAAAACTTTATAGAGTGGGTAGGGCTTGAGATCCCAATAAGAGAAGATATTGTAGTGAATATAATAAAATACGATCAACAACTTCAACATAACATAATTGTTTCGGGGGTTTCGGTCTTATCTCTAACGTTACCATTCTTGATCCAGTATCATGTGACCCATTATTATCCATCGAAGGACCCATACATATGACATCTTTATTTGGAACATATATATATATATATATATATATATATATATATATATATATATATATATATATATATATATATATATATATATATATATATATATATATCCAAATTTTCCATCTTCTCCTTCACATTTCATATCTTGTCCACCATGTTCCTCTTTTACCGTATACTTGTCAAGTCCTAAAGTATATGTGTATTGAGGCGTTGTTGGTGGAAAGATTACCTTTGGTAGTGTTATTTTTTTAATGCCACTCTTTCTAGGAAAACAACGTTCCACATGGTAGTCTACATCAGTAGAAAAGTTTGAGAAATTGAAGAAGGTGGACAAACACATGTTGTTGTTGTCATCACCAATGTTAACTAAGTAGAACATGAGTATGGCAACAAAAACAACAATAATTGTTTACATACGCCCACAAACATCAATGGTGTACACGCTAATTCAACTAAGATGAATTATCAACTTCCCTCTCACTATCTTCCAATGATGGGAATGATATTAATGAGAACTTAATCTTGTGGAACTACACCAATCATCTTAATAACTACTAGATACCCAAAGACTCTTATGCATTCCACTTGATTGTATTAGTCCTTTAAAAGTTCAGACAAAATAAATTAATTAATTGTTTATGTCTTCTTAAGTGACATTAAATTTTATGTTATATTACATATCTACTTATTTCATTCTACCATTACACGTCTACTTTCGTTTAGCATGTTCAAACAAGAAAATCTAAACTTATTATTATTTAAAAACAATTATGAAATCTATTTAGTCAACAAATAAAAAAATTTAAGCAAATATTAAACATTTTTATTTTAAATTCAATTTAATAAGACTTAAAAATGAGTAATTTTGTTTTTAAACAAAGACTTTGATATAAAAATTATATATATAATCTCTATAATATAAATTTTTTTTCTCTCTCCTCATTTAATTATGATATAAAGTATGAGATTTAGTATTTTTTTGGTCTTATAAATATAATAAATTACATTTTAATTCTCTTTAAAAATAAATGTAGGTTTTATTTTCCCCAGTGTTTTTCTTTATCTTAAAAAGTTTCTGCATTTTCCTATCGATAGAAAAGAGTTACAAAACCAAGGAATAAAATCAGTGGCAAAAAAGAAAATTTTCCTAAAAAACTTATATAACTTAAAATTAGTTTTAAAATATTATAAGGATTAAGAAGTTATTTAACCCTTAATTATACATCATATAGAGTGTAGACGTATGTTTCTCTCCTTAAACAACTAAAGTTTCTACTGAATAGCTAATCTAGAAGGGAGGCTACAATCCATATCTAATAATAATCTAGATGAAAATCGATAATCCAATGGATAAGAACCAAATCTCTCACATTCGAAACATCTATAAATAAATAGCCTACCACATTGTGATTCTCTGCATTATAAAAAACATATCCCTAATAATGGCGCAAAACATTTGCTTGCTCATTTTTCCCCTCAAAATCCAAACCCCCAAACTCTACCAATGATTCATCAGAAAACAATCCTAGTATATTTTCTATACACTAAGATAACTCTTTTTCCAAGGTGGAGGCAACAGCGAGTTTATGGTCTCTTACACAGCCACCAATAGTAACAGTAGTGACACATTGGTGACGCCAATGTCGTCATCTGCACAACCACCATCTGGTAGGTATGTGGATCATCATCAAGATCCATTGGAGGGCCTCAGAAAATCCTTCTCTAAAAAACAAATGGGTAGACCCTTGGGCTCTAAGAACAAGCCCAAAACATGCACTGTTATCGAAGAAGACACACAAAACTTTATAGAGTGGGTAGGGCTTGAGATCCCAATAAGAGAAGATATTGTAGTGAATATATCAAAATACGATCAACAACTTCAACATAACATAATTGTTTCGGGGGTATCGGTCTTATCTCTAACGTTACCATTCTTGATCCAGTATCATGTAACCCATTAGTATCCATCGAAGGACCCATACATATGACATCTTTATTTGGAACATATATATATATATATATCCAAATTTTCCATCTTCTCCTTCACATTTCATATCTTGTCCACCATGTTCCTCTTTTACCGTATACTTGTCAAGTCCTAAAGTATATGTGTATTGAGGCGTTGTTGGTGGAAAGATTACCTTTGGTAGTGTTATTTTTTTAATGCCACTCTTTCTAGGAAAACAACGTTCCACATGGTAGTCTACATCAGTAAAAAATTTTGAGAAATTGAAGAAGGTGGACAAACACATGTTGTTGTTGTCATCACCAATTTTAACTAAGTAGAACATGAGTAAGGCTACAAAAACAACAATAATTGTTTACATACGCCCACAAACTTCAATAGTGTACACGCTAATTCAACTAAGATTAATTATCAACTTCCCTCTCACTATCTTCCAATGATGGGAATGATATTGATGAGAACTTAATCTTGTGGAACTACACCAATCATCTTAATAACTACTAGATAACCAAAGACTCTTATGCATTCCACTTGATTGTATTAGTCCTTTAAAAGTTCAGACAAAATAAATTAATTAATTGTTTATGTCTTCTTAAGTGACATTAAATTTTATGTTATATTACATATCTACTTATTTCATTCTACCATTACACGCCTACTTTCGTTTAGCCTGTTCAAACAAGAAAATCTAAAATTATTTTTATTTAAAAACAATTATGAAATCTATTTAGTCAACAAATAAAAAAATTTAAGCAAATATTAAACATTTTTATTTTAAATTCAATTTAATAAGACTTAAAAATGAGTAATTTTGTTTTTAAACAAAGAATTTGATATAAAAGTTATATATATAATCTCTATAATATAACTTTTTTTCTCTCTCCTCATTTAATTATGATATAAAGTATGAGATTTAATATTTTTTTGGTCTTATAAATATAATAAATTACATTTTAATTCTCTTTAAAAATAAATGTAGGTTTTATTTTCCCCAATGTTTTTCTTTATCTTAAAAAGTTTCTGCATTTTTCTATCGATAGAAAAGAGTTACAAAACCAAGGAATAAAATCAGTGGCAAAAAAGAAAAATTTCCTAAAAAACTTATATAACTGAAAATTAGTTTTAAAATATTATAAGGATTAAGAAGTTATTTAACCCTTAATTATACATCATATAGAGTGTAGACGTATGTTTCTCTCCTTAAAAAACTAAAGTTTCTACTGAATAGCTAATCTAGAAGGGAGGCTACAATCCATATCTAATAATAATCTAGATGAAAATCGATAATCCAATGTATAAGAACCAAATCTCTCACATTCGAAACATCTATAAATAAATAGCCTACCACATTGTGATTCTCTGCATTATAAAAAACATATCCCTAATAATGGCGCAAAGCATTTGCTTGCTCATTTTTCCCCTCAAAATCCAAACCCCCAAACTCTACCAATGATTCCTCACAAAACAATCCTAGTATATTTTCTATACACTAAGATAACTCTTTTTCCAAGGTGGAGGCAACAACGAGTTTATGGTCTCTTACACAGCCACCAACAGTAACAATAGTGACACATTGGTGAAGCCAATGTCGTCATCTGCACAACCACCATCTAGTAGGTATGTGGATCATCATCAAGATCCATTGGAGGACCTCCGAAAATCCTACTCTAAAAAACAAATGGGTAGACCCTTGGGCTCTAAGAACAAGCCCAAAACATGCACTGTTATCGAGGAAGACACACAAAACTTCATAGAGTGGGTAGGGCTTGAGATCCCAGTAAGAGAAGATATTGTAGTGAATATAATAAAATACGATCAACAACTTCAACATAACATAATTGTTTCGGGGGTTTCGGTCTTATCTCTAACGTTACCATTCTTGATCCAGTATCATGTGAACCATTATTATCCATCGAAGGACCCATACATATGACATCTTTATTTGGAACATATATATATATCCAAATTTTCCATCTTCTCCTTCACCATTCATATCTTGTCCACCATGTTCCTCTTTTACCGTATACTTGTCATGTCCTAAAGTATATGTGTATTGAGGCGTTGTTGGTGGAAAGATTACCTTTGGTAGTGTTATTTTTTTAATGCCACTCTTTCTAGGAAAACAACGTTCCACATGGTAGTCTACATCAGTAGAAAAGTTTGAGAAATTGAAGAAGGTGGACAAACACATGTTGTTGTTGTCATCACCAATGTTAACTAAGTAGAACATGAGTATGGCAACAAAAACAACAATAATTGTTTACATACGCCCACAAACTTCAATGGTGTACACACTAATTCAACTAAGATGAATTATCAACTTCCCTCTCACTATCTTCCAATGATGAGAATGATATTGATGAGAACTTAATCTTGTGGAACTACACCAATCATCTTAATAACTACTAGATACCCAAAGACTCTTATGCATTCCACTTGATTGTATTAGTCCTTTAAAAGTTCAGACAAAATAAATTAATTAATTGTTTATGTCTTCTTAAGTGACATTAAATTTTATGTTATATTACATATCTACTTATTTCATTCTACCATTACACGTCTACTTTCGTTTAGCATGTTCAAACAAGAAAATCTGAAATTATTATTATTTAAAAACAATTATGAAATCTATTTAGTCAACAAATAAAAAAATTTAAGCAAATATTAAACATTTTTATTTTAAATTCAATTTAATAAGACTTAAAAATGAGTAATTTTGTTTTTAAACAAAGACTTTGATATAAAAATTATATATATAATCTCTATAATATAAATTTTTTTTCTCACTCCTCATTTAATTATGATATAAAGTATGAGATTTAGTATTTTTTTGGTCTTATAAATATAATAAATTACATTTTAATTCTCTTTAAAAATAAATGTAGGTTTTATTTTCCCCAGTGTTTTTCTTTATCTTAAAAAGTTTCTGCATTTTTCTATCGATAGAAAAGAGTTACAAAACCAAGGAATTAAATCAGTGGCAAAAAAGAAAAATTTCCTAAAAAACTTATATAACTGAAAATTAGTTTTAAAATATTATAAGGATTAAGAAGTTATTTAACCCTTAATTATACATCATATAGAGTGTAGACGTATGTTTCTCTCCTTAAAAAACTAAAGTTTCTACTGAATAGCTAATCTAGAAGGGAGGCTACAATCCATATCTAATAATAATCTAGATGAAAATCGATAATCCAATGTATAAGAACCAAATCTCTCACATTCGAAACATCTATAAATAAATAGCCTACCACATTGTGATTCTCTGCATTATAAAAAACATATCCCTAATAATGGCGCAAAGCATTTGCTTGCTCATTTTTCCCCTCAAAATCCAAACCCCCAAACTCTACCAATGATTCCTCACAAAACAATCCTAGTATATTTTCTATACACTAAGATAACTCTTTTTCCAAGGTGGAGGCAACAGCGAGTTTATGGTCTCTTACACAGCCACCAACAGTAACAATAGTGACACATTGGTGAAGCCAATGTCGTCATCTGCACCACCACCATCTGGTAGGTATGTGGATCATCATCAAGATCCATTGGAGGACCTCCGAAAATCCTACTCTAAAAAACAAATGGGTAGACCCTTGGGCTCTAAGAACAAGCCCAAAACATGCACTGTTATCGAGGAAGACACACAAAACTTCATAGAGTGGGTAGGGCTTGAGATCCCAGTAAGAGAAGATATTGTAGTGAATATAATAAAATACGATCAACAACTTCAACATAACATAATTGTTTCGGGGGTTTCGGTCTTATCTCTAACGTTACCATTCTTGATCCAGTATCATGTGACCCATTATTATCCATCGAAGGACCCATACATATGACATCTTTATTTGGAACATATATATATATCCAAATTTTCCATCTTCTCCTTCACCATTCATATCTTGTCCACCATGTTCCTCTTTTACCGTATACTTGTCATGTCCTAAAGTATATGTGTATTGAGGCGTTGTTGGTGGAAAGATTACCTTTGGTAGTGTTATTTTTTTAATGCCACTCTTTCTAGGAAAACAACGTTCCACATGGTAGTCTACATCAGTAGAAAAGTTTGAGAAATTGAAGAAGGTGGACAAACACATGTTGTTGTTGTCATCACCAATGTTAACTAAGTAGAACATGAGTATGGCAACAAAAACAACAATAATTGTTTACATACGCCCACAAACTTCAATGGTGTACACACTAATTCAACTAAGATGAATTATCAACTTCCCTCTCACTATCTTCCAATGATGAGAATGATATTGATGAGAACTTAATCTTGTGGAACTACACCAATCATCTTAATAACTACTAGATAACCAAAGACTCTTATGCATTCCACTTGATTGTATTAGTCCTTTAAAAGTTCAGACAAAATAAATTAATTAATTGTTTATGTCTTCTTAAGTGACATTAAATTTTATGTTATATTACATATCTACTTATTTCATTCTACCATTACACGTCTACTTTCGTTTAGCATGTTCAAACAAGAAAATCTGAAATTATTATTATTTAAAAACAATTATGAAATCTATTTAGTCAACAAATAAAAAAATTTAAGCAAATATTAAACATTTTTATTTTAAATTCAATTTAATAAGACTTAAAAATGAGTAATTTTGTTTTTAAACAAAGACTTTGATATAAAAATTATATATATAATCTCTATAATATAACTTTTTTTCTCTCTCCTCATTTAATTATGATATAAAGTATGAGATTTAGTATTTTTTTGGTCTTATAAATATAATAAATTACATTTTAATTCTCTTTAAAAATAAATGTAGGTTTTATTTTCCCCAGTGTTTTTCTTTATCTTAAAAAGTTTCTGCATTTTTCTATCGATAGAAAAGAGTTACAAAACCAAGGAATAAAATCAGTGGCAAAAAAGAAAAATTTCCTAAAAAACTTATATAACTGAAAATTAGTTTAAAAATATTATAAGGATTAAGAAGTTATTTAACCCTTAATTATACATCATATAGAGTGTAGACGTATGTTTCTCTCCTTAAACAACTAAAGTTTCTACTGAATAGCTAATCTAGAAGGGAGGCTACAATCCATATCTAATAATAATCTAGATGAAAATCGATAATCCAATGGATAAGTGTAAGTCTCAGAGTGCCTAAGAGGGGGGGGGGGTGAATTAGGTCTTATAAAATTTATTCGGTTTTATGAGAATGCTTGGTAGTAATTTTGGTTAAGTGTTTGAAGGTTTTGATTATATCTTTATCTTTTCCTGATTATGGTGATGAAAGCGATAAATGCGGGAAAGTAAAGAACACGGTGATATATCCTGGTTCCCCTTACAATCCGAGAGTACTCTAGTCCCCTTTCCAACACGAAAGAGATTTCACTATAGTTAGAATGATTGTACAGCCTATGCTTACTATCTAACCTATAGGGTGATCAAAGGTTCTTAACACCTTTAAGACCAAACAAACACTAATGTGAATGAAGAAAAATCCTCTTCAAATCACAACACTTACTTCCAACAATCCTGGATAGTAAGGGAAAAACCTTTAAGTAATACAATGATTAATTTTGAAGTATATGGAGAGCTTTATCAATCTTCAATTGATCTTCTTCTTCAAGATAAAAACAATTCTCAACAATGTACATAAATGTTCACAATGTATGAATGAAACTTGTAATGATAATGAAAGTGTATATGGCAAGTTTCACAAAATTATGAACACATGAAAGTTTAAATTCAAATGAGAGTGAATGAGAAAATTGTTAATGAAGAAGTATATTTGTTAATTTGAAAATTGAAGCTTGAACATTGTTTGAAAATAAGAAAATCTGCATTTTATAAATTTACAAGAACCTCTTCATTCATGCCAATTCATATGAAAAGTTGCAATGCATTCATGAAAAGATACCACTTGAAAAATGTTCAAAAAACAAAGTAAAAGTTGCATTGGTTCGCTAGGAACCGGTTCCGACACTGACAAAACCCGGTTCTTAGTGAACGTTATAAGTTGGAATTCAAATTTATCACGCAGGAATCGGTTCCCCTATTGGTACAACCCGGTTCCTGGTACAAAATCCAGGGACATGTTTTTTGAGAAAAGCTGGAACCCGGTTCCCTATTAGGGAGGAACCGGTTCCTAAAGGTTTATTTTCAAAAATACTTTTTGAAAGATATTTCAAACAAAGTTTTTCTTGATGTTAAAATTATGGAGTATGTATATGTTGATGAATGCATATTGTGAACATCTATATTCAAGATTTTAAGAATTATTTATACCATATTGACATTTGATGATTTCTTCAATAATTCTTCAATAATCTTCAAGACTTTTATTTGATGTTGATAAGCTTTTTGCACATCCTTTGAAATGTTGATGTCCATGTTGTCTTCATCAAAACACATGCTTTAAATATGACTTGAGAAGCTTGCAATTACATTCTCCCCCTTTTTGATGATGACAACCAAGTCTTGAAAACGATTTCTTGAAATGTTCATGTTGTTTTGTGTAGCAAACATGTTGAGCAAATGCAAGGCTCCCCCTAAATTGTATGCTCCCCCTAAGTCCATGATTCTTTGAATTTTGGAGTGAGTTTGATATTTATTTGGGCCTGCAATTTCTTTGAAACAAAACAACACACATGCATACTCTTCTCCCCCTTTGTTAACATAAAAAAGGATGGGGAAAAAGAGTGAAATAGATACATATAAAAATTAAGACGTGTATAAAAAGAGAAACATTAGATATCACCTTCATCCAAAATACCATGTTCTCTTCGGATTTTGAAGAAAGGTTCTCGAGCAAGCGGTTTAATGAAGATATCTGCGAGTTTGTTATGAGTATCCACAAAAGTGACTTCGACATCTCCTTTAAGTACACGATCATGGAGAAAATGATGTCGAATATCTATATGTTTGGTTATTGAATGCATGACCGGATTCTTTGTAATGTTGATAGCACTTGTATTGTTGCATCGAAGAGGAATGCATCCGAGATCAAGTCCGTAATCACGGAGTTGTTGCTTGAGCCAAAGAATTTGTGCACAACAACTACCCGCTGCTATGTATTCTGCTTCGGCCGTGCTAAGAGCAACACATGCTTGCTTTTTACAAGCCCATGATACTAATGCATTTCCAATAATGTGACACGTACCACTTGTGCTTTTATGATCAGTTCTACAACCTGCATAATCCGCGTCAGAATAACCAATTAAAGTGCAAGTACTACCTTTTGGATACCATAGGCCGACATTGATTGTTCCTTTAAGATACTTCATGATCCTTTTAATTGCCATGAGGTGTGATTCCTTTGGATTTGCTTGAAAGCGAGTGCAAAGACAAACACTAAACATGATGTCAGGACGGCTTGCCGTCAAGTACAATAAAGAACCAATCATACCTCTGTACTTTGTAATATCAATTGGAGTAACGGATTCATCTTGATCAACATATGTACCGGAGCCCATTGGAGTATTCATGGCTTTACAATGGTCCATATCAAACTTTTTCAATAATTCTTTGCAATACTTAGATTGATTGATGAAGATTCCATCTTCTAGTTGCTTGATTTGTAGTCCAAGAAAGTAGTTCATCTTTCCCATCATAGACATCTCGAATTCTCCTTGCATCATCAATGAGAATTCCTCACACATTTCTTTGTTAGTCGATCCAAAAATGATATCATCAACATAGACTTGAACCAATAAAGTGTTACTTTGGATTTTCTTAATGAACAAGGTTTTATCAACCTTACCCCTTTCGAAACCTTTTTCACACAAAAAATTGCTAAGTCTATCATACCATGCTCTTATTGCTTGCTTTAAGCCATAAAGAGCCTTTCTCAACTTAAAGACATGTGAAGGATGTTTGAAGTCTTCAAATCCCGGGGGTTGTTTGACATAGACTTCTTCATTGATGTATCCATTCAAGAATGCGCTTTTGACGTCCATTTGAAAAAGCTGAAAATTTAATGAACAAGCATAAGCAAGTAAAAGACGTATAGCTTCTAACCTTGCAACCAGAGCAAATGTTTCTTCAAAGTCAATTCCTTCCTCTTGATTGTAACCTTGGGCAACCAACCTTGCTTTGTTTCGAACAATTAGACCATTCTCATCAAGTTTGTTCTTAAACACCCATCGGGTACCTATGATGTGTTTACCACTTGGTCTAGGAACAAGTTCCCAAACTTGATTTCTCTCGAATTGATTTAATTCTTCTTGCATAGCATTGATCATCTCCTAAGGCTTCATCAACTTTGGTAGGTTCAATTTGAGAAACAAACGCCATGTTTAAGCAAGAATATTTTAGATTCAATCTTGTTGATACTCCTTGGCTAATGTCACCAATAATTTTGTCAATAGGATGGTCTCTATGAGTTCTCCATTCTTTTGGTAGATCATTGGTGTTTGAATCTTGTTGAACAATGTTTTCTGAATTTTCCGATGATTTCACAACTTGATCATTTGAAAGTTCTTCCGGGGGTAAATCTATAGGATCATCATCATCACAAACAACTACTTCCTCCTTAGAGGGGTTAGTTTCATCAAAAGATACATGCATAGATTCTTCAATATTTAAAGTTCTTTTATTATAAATTCTATATGCTTTACTAGAAAGCGAATAACCAAGAAAAATACCTTCGTCGGATTTCTCGTCAAACTTACCGAGATTATCCTTGTCATTGTTAAGAACAAAGCACTTGCATCCAAAAATGTGAAAGTGAGCAATATTTGGCTTTCTTCCTTTGAAGAGTTCATATGGAGTCTTCTTTATTATAGGTCTAATGATAACTCGATTTCCAACATAACATGCCGTACTAACCGCATCCGCCCAAAAATATTTAGGAAGATTTGCATCACTAAGCATTGTTCTTGCAAGTTCCACTAGAAACCTATTCTTTCTTTCAACTACTCCATTTTGTTGTGGAGTTCTAGGTGCTGAAAAATTATGAGAGATACCATGTTCTTCACAAAATTCTTTAAATTGATCATTTTGGAATTCTCCACCATGATCACTTCTTATGGATACAATCTTTAGTGATTTTTCATTTTGGATTTGCTTAGCATACTTCTTAAAGGCTTTGAAAGCATCACTTTTCTGCACAAGAAACAAAGTCCTAGAATATCTAGAAAAATCATCAATAATGACTAAAGCGTATACATTACCTCCGAAGCTTTTTGTTCTTGATGGACCAAATAGATCCATGTGTAACAATTGTAGTGGTCTTGTAGTAGACACCACATTCTTAGATTTGAAAGTTTTTTTGGTCTGTTTGCCCTTTTGGCATGCATTACATAATTTGTCTTTGATGAACTTCATCTTTGGTAGACCAATAACTAAGTCATGCTTAACCAATTTGTTCAAGTGCTCCATGTGAATGTGAGCGATCCTCTTGTGCCATAACCAAGCGTCATTGTTGTTTACCATAAGACATTGTACCTTCAGAGACAAATCATCTAAAGTAATCATAAAAATATTGTTAGTTCTTATACCTTTGAGTTTTACCTCATTGGTTGCCTCATCCATAATGAGACATTCATCTTTGTTGAATTTGATCTTGAACCCTCTATCGCAAAGTTGACTTATGCTAAGAAGATTGTGCTTTAATCCTTCAACATAGAGAACATCCTCAATTTGAATGGATGGAGGTGTGCCAACTATTCCAACTCCAAGAATCTTTCCTTTGGTGTTGTCTCCATAGGTGACATACCCTTTGGCTTTATGTACTAGATATGAAAATTGGTGTACATCTCCTGTCATATGCTTTGAACATCCACTATCAAGATACCAAACATTTGATGTGGATTTCAAGAATACCTACACAAACAAGTTATTCTTTGTTAGGTACCCAAGTTGCCTTGGGTCCTTCATAGTTAGTTCCCTTTTTCACCCACACATAATGCCCACTTGCTATACTAAAGTTTCTAACATAGAAAGCATTAGGTGTATGGCCTTTAATACCACAATAAAAACAAGTAGGTTCAAAGTTACTTCTATATCTAGAAGGATAAGATTTCTTCTTAGGAAATGTTTTCTTTTTCGATACATTTGCCTTTTTCTTTTGATGATTATGAACAACTTTCTTCTTTTCAACTTTCTTGGGATTGGAACTATTACTAGCCTTTACAAAAACAGTGTGATTGTTACTTGGTTTCTTAGAATTCACATAACCAAGACCCCTTTTATCATTAGGATAATGTTGTTGGCTTAGTAATCCTTCCAATCCTATTTGTCCTTTTTCATATCGTTCAATGAATCTTTTCAATTGAACAATTTGAAAGACATTTGATTCACACTTGGAGCATGCAAAGTTTTCTTTTTCTTTAATAAAATTCTGTTTTTGAAGTTCAAAATCTTTAGTCATGGTGTCAATTTTTTCTAAACAACTTAGAAGTCCTTTTTCTTATTTTGACACCTTTTTGTATAAACTTTTGCATTCTTTCAAGAGTTCATCAATAGCATCTTGAACATCATCATCAAAAAGATTAAATTCATTACTAACCTCTTCTTCATTGTCGGAGTGATGTGAAGCCATTAATGCTAGATTTGCACATTCATCGCTTTCCGAATCGGATGAAGAACTTATCTCATTATCTTCCCATGCAACATAAGCCTTCTTGTTCTTGAACTCCTTTTTGCCTTTGAATCCATTTTTCTTGGAGAGTTTTGGACAATCCGGCTTTATGTGACCTTGCTTTCCACATTCATAACATGTGACATCTTGTGTTGATGTGGAGGCTTCTTTATCTTTATGATTATAAAATTTCTTCCTCTTGACAAAGTTAGCATTATGAAGATTATTTTTATGACCAAAATATTTTCCTAACCTTTTTACAAGAAGCAAGAAGTTTTCATCTTCCTCCGATGCATCTTTATCTTGACTTTCTTTTTAATCAACTTTCAAAGCAATGCCTTTGGATTTCTTCTCTAAATTTTCATGTTTTTCAAGTCTACCGAGTTCCGTTTCATATTCTTGAAGTTTGCCAAATAATGTAGCGGAAGTCATTGCGGAGAGACTCTTCTTTTACGAGATTGCCATTACCTTTGGTTGCCATTCCCTAGTCAATGATCTAAGGATTTTCAAGTTGAGTCCATCATTTGTCAAGGTTTTACCAAGAGCATTTAAGTGATTTGTCAAATGCACAAATCTCTTTTGTAAGTCAAGAATGGATTCTCCAGGCTGCATTCGAAATAGTTCATATTCTTGACTCAAGGTATTTAGCCTTGATCTTTTTACTTCAGCCGTTCCTTCATGAGTTTGAACCAGGGTATCCCATATTTCTTTTGCTGTCTTGCAGTTCGAGACACGGAAAAATTCGTCCATACTGAGTGCACCTTGAAGAAGGTTTATTGCCTTTTTGTCATAGAGAACTTTCTTTTTATCATCGTCGTCCCATGCAGTTTTGGGTTTTACAGAACCAATGCCATTGATAACTGATATCGGGATAAAAGGACCATTTTCAACAGCATCCCATACTTCCTCTCCTTGTGCTTCTAAATGCGCCTTCGTGCGTATTTTCCAGAAGTCAAAATATTCACCACAGAATAGAGGAGGCTTGTTATTACTACCACCATCTCTGAAGACTGGTTGATGATTTGCGGAAGCCATTCTGGATCTTTAGGAACAAGTTACCTATAACTTGCTCTGATACCAATTGTAAGTCTCAGAGTGCCTAATAGGGGGGGGGGAGTGAATTAGGTCTTATAAAATTTATTCGGTTTTATGAGAATGCTTGGTAGTAATTTTTGTTAAGTTTTTGAAGGTTTTGATTATATCTTTATCTTTTCCTGATTATGGTGATGAAAGCGATAAATGCGGAAAAGTAAAGAACACGTGATATATCCTGGTTCCCCTCACAATCCGAGAGTACTCCAGCCCCCTTTCTAACACGAAAGAGATTTCACTATAGTTAGAATGATTGTACAGCCTATGCTTACTATCTAACCTATAGGGTGATCAAAGGTTCTTAACACCTTTAAGACCAAACAAACACTAATGTGAATGAAGAACAATCCTCTTCAAATCACAACACTTACTTCCAACAATCCTGGATAGTAAGGGAAAAACCTTTAAGTAATACAATGATTAATTTTGAAGTATATGGAGAGCTTTATCAATCTTCAATTGATCTTCTTCTTCAAGATAAAAACAATTCTCAACAATGTACATAAATGTTCACAATGTATGAATGAAACTTGTAATGATAATGAAAGTGTATATGGCAAGTTTCACAAAATTATGAACACATGAAAGTTTAAATTCAAATGAGAGTGAATGAGAAAATTGTTAATGAAGAAGTATATTTGTTAATTTTAAAATTGAAGCATTGAACATTGTTTGAAAATAAGAAAATCTGCATTTTATAAAGTTACAAGAACCTCTTCATTCATGCCAATTCATATGAAAAGTTGCAATGCATTCATGAAAAGATACCACTTGAAAAATGTTCAAATAACAAAGTAAAAGCTACACTGGTTCGCTAGGAACCAGTTCCGACACTGACAGAACCCGGTTCTTAGTGAACGTTATAAGTTGGAATTCAAATTTATCACGCAGGAACCGGTTCCCCTATTGGTACAACCCGGTTCCTGGTACAAAATCCAAGGACATGTTTTTTGAGAAAAGCTGGAACTCGGTTCCCTATTAGGGAGGAACCGGTTCCTAAAGGTTTATTTTCAAAAATACTTTTTGAAAGATATTTCAAACAAAGTTTTTCTTGATGTTAAAATTATGGAATATGTATATGTTGATGAATGCATATTGTGAACATCTATATTCAAGATTTTAAGAATTATTTATACCATATTGACATTTGATGATTTCTTCAATAATTCTTCAATAATCTTCAAGACTTTTATTTGATGTTGATAAGCTTTTTGCACATCCTTTGAAATGTTGATGTCCATGTTGTCTTCATCAAAACACATGCTTTAAATATGACTTGAGAAGCTTGCAATTATAATAAGAACCAAATCTCTCACATTCGAAACATCTATAAATAAATAGCCTACCACATTGTGATTCTCTGCATTATAAAAAACATATCCCTAATAATGGCGCAAAACATTTGCTTGCTCATTTTCCCCCTCAAAATCCAAACCCCCAAACTCTACCAATGATTCCTCAGAAAACAATCCTAGTATATTTTCTATACACTAAGATAACTCTTTTTCCAAGGTGGAGGCAACAGCGAGTTTATGGTCTCTTACACAGCCACCAACAGTAACAATAGTGACACATTGGTGAAGCCAATGTCGTCATCTGCACAACCACCATCTGGTAGGTATGTGGATCATCATCAAGATCCATTGGAGGACCTCAGAAAAACCTTCTCTAAAAAACAAATGGGTCGACCCTTGGGCTCTAAGAACAAGCCCAAAACATGCACTGTTATCGAGGAAGACACACAAAACTTTATAGAGTGGGTAGGGCTTGAGATCCTGATAAGAGAAGATATTGTAGTGAATATAATAAAATACGATCAACAACTTCAACATAACATAATTGTTTCGGGTGTTTCGGTCTTATCTCTAACGTTACCATTCTTGATCCAGTATCATGTGACCCATTATTATCCATCGAAGGACCCATACATATGACATATTTATTTGGAACATATATATATATATATATATATATATATATATATATATATATATATATATATATATATATATATCCAAATTTTCCATCTTCTCTTTCATATTTCATATCTTATCCACCATGTTCCTCTTTTACCGTATACTTGTCTAGTCCTAAAATATATGTGTATTGAGGCGTTGTTGGGGGAAAGATTACCTTTGGTAGTGTTATTTTTTTAATGTCACTCCTTCTAGGAATACAATGTTCGACATGGTAGTCTTCATCAGTAGAAAAGTTTGAGAAATTGAAGAAGGTGGACAAACACATGTTGTTGTTGTCATCACCAATGTTAACTAAGTAGAACATGAGTATGGCAACAACAACAACAATAATTGTTTACATACGCCCACAAACTTCAATGGTGTACACGCTAATTCAACTAAGATGAATTATCAACTTCCCTTTCACTATCTTCCAATGATGGGAATGATATTGATGAGAACTTAATCTTGTGGAACTACACCAATCATCTTAATAACTACTAGATAACCAAAGACTCTTATGCATTCCACTTTATTGTATTAGTCCTTTAAAAGTTCAGACAAAATAAATTAATTAATTGTTTATGTCTTCTTAAGTGACATTAAATTTTATGTTATATTACATATCTACTTATTTCATTCTACCATTACGCGTCTACTTTGGTTTAGCATGTTCAAACAAGAAAATCTAAATTTATTATTATTTAAAAACAATTGTGAAATCTATTTAGTCAACAAATAAATAAATTTAGGCAAATATTGTACATTTTTATTTTAAATTCAATTCAATAAGACTTAAAAATGAATAATTTTATTTTTAAACAAAGACTTTGATATAAAAATTATATATATAATATCTATAATATAATTTTTTTTCTCTCTCCTCATATAATTATGAAATAAAGTATAAGATTTAATATTTTTTTGGTCTTATAAATATAATAAATTACATTTTAAGTCTCTTTAAAAATAAATGTAGGTTTTATTTTCCCCAATGTTTTTCTTTATCTTAAAAAGTTTCTGCATTTTGCTATCGGTAGAAAAGAGTTACAAAACCAAGGAATAAAATCAGTGGCAAAAAAAAATTTCCTAAAAAACTTATATAACGGAAAATTAATTTTAAAATATTATAAGGATTAAGAAGTTATTTAACCCTTAATTATATATCTTGTAGAGTGTATACGTATGTTTCTCTCCATAAACAACTAAATTTTCTACTGAATAGATAATCTATAAGGGAGGCTACGATCCATATCTAATAATAATCTAGATTAAAAACCATAATCCAATGGATAAGAACCAAATCTCTCACATTCGAAACAACTATAAATAAGTAACCTACCACATTGTTATTCTCTGCATTATAAAAAACATATCCCTAATAATGGCGCACAAAATTTGCTTGCTCATTTATTCCCTCAAACTCCAAACCCCCAAACTCTACCAATGATTCCTCAGAAAACAATCCTAGTATATTTTCTATACACTCAGATAACTCTTTTTCCAAGGTGGAAGCAACAGCGAGTTTATGGTCTCTTACACCGCCACCAACAGTAACAATAGTGACACATTGGTAAAGCCAATGTAGTCATCTGCACAACATCCCTCTGGTAGGTATGTGGATCATCATCAAGATCCATTGGAGGACCTCAGAAAACCCTTCTCTAAAAAACAAATGGGTAGACCCTTGGGCTCTAAGAACAAGCCCAAAACATGCATTGTTATCGAGGAAGACACACAAAACTTCATAGAGTGGGAAGGGCTTGAGATCCAAATAAGAGAAGATATTGTAGTGAATATAATAAAATACGATCAACAACTTCAACATAACATAATTGTTTCGGGGGTTTCGGTCTTATCTCTAACGTTACCATTCTTGATCCAGTATCATGTGACCCATTATTATCCATCGAAGGACCCATACATATGACATCTTTATTTGGAACATATATATATATATATATATATATATATATATATATATATATATATATATATATATATATATATATATATATATATATATATATATATATATCCAAATTATCCATGTTCTCTTTCATATTTCATATCTTATCCACCATGTTCCTCTTTTACCGTATACTTGTCTAGTCCTAAAGTATATGTGTATTGAGGCGTTGTTGGTGGAAAAATTACCTTTGGTGGTGTTATTTTTTTAATGCCACTCTTTCTAGGAAAACAACGTTCAACATGGTACTCTTCATCAGTAGAAAAGTTTGAGAAATTGAAGAAGGTGGACAAATACATGTCGTTGTTGTCATCACCAATGTTAACTAAGTAGAACATGAGTCTGGCAACAACAACAACAATAATTGTTTACATACGCCCAAAAACTTTAAAGGTGTACATGCTAATTCAACTAAGATGAATTATCAACTTCCCTCTCACTATCTTCCAATGATGGGAATGATATTGATGAGAACTTAATCTTGTGGAACTGCACCAATCATCTTAATAACTACTAGATAACCAAAGACTCTTATGCATTCCACTTTATTGTATTAGTCCTTTAAAAGTTCAAACAAAATAAATTAATTAATTTTTTATGTCTTCTTAAGTGACATTAAATTTTATGTTATATTACATATCTACTTATTTCTTTCTACCATTACACATCTACTTTCGTTTAGCATGTTCAAACAAGAAAATCTAAATTTATTATTATTTAAAAACAATTATAAAATCTATTTAGTCAATAAATAAATTAATTTAGGCAAATATTATACATTTTTATTTTAAATTCAATTCAATAAGACTTAAAAATGAGTAATTTCGTTTTTAAACAAAGACTTTGATATAAAAATTATATATATAATCTCTATAATATAATTTTTTTTCTCTCTCCTCATATAATTATGATATAAATTATAAAATTTAATATTTTTTTGGTCTTATAAATATAATAAATTACATTTTAAGTCTCTTTAAAAATAAATGTAGGTTTTATTTTCCCCAATGTTTTTCTTTATCTTAAAAAGTTTCTGTATTTTGCTATCGGTGGAAAAGAGTTACAAAACCAAGGAATAAAATCAGTGGCAAAAAAGAAAAATTTTCTTAAAAACTTATATAACGGAAAATTAATTTTAAAATATTATAAGGATTAAGAAGTTATTTAACCCTTAATTATATATCTTGTAGAGTGTAGACGTATGTTTCTCTCAAACAACTAAATTTTCTACTGAATAGATAATCTAGAAGGGAGACTACAATCCATATCTAATAATAATCTAGATGAAAAACCATAATCCAATTGATAAGAACCAAATCTCACACATTTGTAACAACTATAAATAAATACCCTACCACATTGTTATTCTCTGCATTATAAAAAACATATCCCTAACAATGGCGCACAAAATTTGCTTGCTAATTTTTTCCCTCAAACTCCAAACCCCAAAACTCTACCAATGATTCCTCAGAAAATAATCCTAGTATATTTTCTATACACTCAGATAACACTTTTTCCAAGGTGGAGGCAACAGCGAGTTTATAGTCTCTTACACCGCCACCAACAGTAACAATAGTGACACATTGGTAAAGCCAATGTCGTCATCTACACAACCACCTTCTGGTAGGTATGTGGATTATCATCAATATCCATTGGAGGACCTCAGATAATCCTTCTCTAAAAAATAAATGGGTAGACCCTTGGGTTCTAAGAACAAGCCCAAAACATGCATTGTTATCGAGGGAGACACACAAAACTTCATAGAGTGGGTAGGGCTTGAGATCCCAATAAAGTAGATATTGTAGTGAATATAATAAAATACAATCAACAACTTCACCATAACATAATTGTTTCAGGGGTTTCATTCTTATCTCTAACGTTACCATTCTTGATCCAGTATCATGTGACCCATTATTATCCATCGAAGGACCCATATGAAGTGGTGAAAAACACAAGAAGGGGGGGTTGAATTGTAAAACTGAAATCTAATGCAATGAACAAGATATTTTTATCCTGGTTCGTTTGATCTCAAACTACTCCAGTCCACCCGTCAAGGTGATTTCGCCTCTCTCCAACGAGGTCTTAATCCACTATATTCAACTGAATATTACAGACTGCTTTAACAATTGCTAAAGCCTTCTTGATCCAAACCACAACCCGGTTTGTCAAGGTAACACTTTCTTACAAAGAGATAAAACTAAGTGTGTGGATGTTTTCTACAAAACTGTATCACAACTGTGATGTATACATAAATTGAAGCTTAGAAACTAGATTGCTAAACAATGATAGAATATCAGAGTGTGTGGTTTAGCAAAACTGAGAGAAAGAAGATTATGATTAGCTTTTGTGCGTGTAGAGATTTGGAGAGCATTATCCATTTCAATCTTCAAAGTCTTGTTTATATAGCACTGAGATGATGAACGTTGGATGCAATATTCTTGATTCAATGCTAATAACAAACTTTCCTTATTGAGCAGATCTTGTCTGGAATGAGGCCGTTGGAATTAATTTGCTTTCAATGCACAATACCGTTGCTTACTTAATGCAAGTTCTGGATTGGCTCATTCTGACTCTGCTTCGCTGCTGATGAACTGTTGTGTTTCTTTATCAGAGTGTTGAGCGCAGTCTTGTTCATCAGGCTTCAGCATGTACGTGAGTTGATCATCTGATTCTGACATTCTGATATGGCAACTTCTGATGCTGGTGTCTGAAATCAAGTTCTGATGCTGAGTAGATGTGATCTTGCTTATATCAATCAGAGTATCTGCAAGTCAGAACATAATAATTTTAGGCAGTAGATAGTTCATACATGAAACTTATAAATACTATATCTTTTCACTTTGTTATCATCAAAACTTAAATATAGGGTAGTAGATTCAAACTTTGTTCTAACAATCTCCCCCTTTTTGATGATGACAAAAACTAGATATTTTTTAAATGAAAATAACGTGAAAAGGTATCTGAGATATGTATCAGAGTAAGAAGTAAAAGGATAAGGAGTAAAGAGATATCAGAGTTGAGAGATACTCCCCCTGAGTTTATTACTTCCCTTTGATTACACGTGTTCTTCAGGATCAGATCTTTTTGCCTTTCTTTGAACATCAGAGTATCAGAGTCTTTGACTTATCAGAAGCTTTATGTCAGAGCAGAGCTTCAGAGCTTTTCTTGTCAGAGCTTTGCTTTGGATCAGAATATCAGAGCGGATCAGAACTTCATAGTGATCAGAGCTTCAGAGCTTCTAGTCTTCAGAGTGTCCAGGAGCTTCCTTGTACCTGTAGACTTTAAGCAAAACAGAAAAAACATTTTCAAGTAATAGAGTTAGAATGTTTGAGAATTTCTGTCTAGTTAGCCGTTATTGATTAAAATATCATTCTTGTTCTCCCCCTTTTTGTCAGCAATCAAAAAGTGTAGGTGATGTGCTAAAACAATTAAGATCAGAAAAACTAATCATATTAAGATAGTTCAGAATCAAAACAAGAAAATAGTACAAAAACATCAGAAAATCAAGGAAAACATGAAAAAGAACATGAATGAAAAAAGAGACTAAGGTTGAGGAGGCAAGCGTGTGAACAGGTTCTCCAGCATGGCTTGGATCTTTTCAGCAGTCTCATTCTGCTTGTGCATCATGCTGACAACAGTGTCAATCTTGCTATCCTGCACATCCATTCTCTCTTTCATCTTCTGATCGCTTTCATCCATCCGCTGCTGCAGACGCATGTCATTCAGCCTTAGTTCTTCCAGAGTCTGCCTGTCCAAGGCAGCTTGAGAAGCATCAGAAGCAGGAAGCTTCTGAGAGCTTTCAGCAACATCTTCTGCTAGACTTTCTTCAGCTTGAATGGTCTTGTCTTCTTCTGATTGCACCTTTGCAGCTTGTTGTTTCTCAGACCAAGGTTCACTATCCAGAGGGAGCACGTCTTCTTTCAGAAGCTGACTTCCAACTTCATTCAGAAGCTTGCTGAAATTTTGTTGTGCCTGCTCATAGTTGATATCCTGCAACTTGAGGGCTTCAGCACGTACCCAAAGTATGAATTGTAACCAGAGCTGATCAGAAGCAGTTGGGTCAATCATTCCAGGATAGACTTGCTTCAAAGAAGCAATCCATTGCAACACACCTGTTTCATAATTCATAATACCAGAGCCAACATCTGGTTGTTTTGGTTTTGGGATGGCAATTTTGTGTTTCAGATCAGCAAGACGGTCAAGACTGGTTAAGTCTATGAAAGTCCTGCTGGGGTTTTCGGAGGTTTTCTGAGCAGCTGTTTGTTTTGGAGATGGAGTATCAGAATCAGAGATTATGATTGGACTGGGTGGTGTTTTGGGAGTATTTGGTGGTGTAGATTCTGATGAGGATGGCAATTGTGCTAAGGTGATAGTTGTTCCACCTGGCAGCTGGATTGCCAAAGGTGATGGTTGAGGTGAATGAGGTTCAGATGGTTGAGGAGAAGGAGTTTCAGAGTGATGAAACTCTGTTTGAGGTGATGGTGGATTAATTTCTGGTTGGGGAGAGGGAGACAGAATTGCTGGTTGAGGAGAAGTTGTTGGAATTTCTGATTGTTCAGGGATAAGGGGTTCTTCTGGAATTGATGAGAGTGGTTGTTGTTGTTCTGGTTGTGGAGGAGGAACAGTTTGTGGTTCAGAGATTGGTTGATCAGAGGTGTGTTGATCAATGTTAGACAGCACTTGGTCAATTGCTGATGTTGTTGAGATTGTTGGTTGTTTGGGATGTTTGGTTCTGGGTCTTCTGAGTTTTAATGCCTCAGAAGGGTCCTCTTCTGATACAGTTTCATCTATGGTAGGGATGGGGATTGAGATTCTATGAGAGGTTTGAGGAGGAATAGATGCTGGAATAGTAGAAGAATTTAAAACAGAAGCAGCAGATGAATTACCTCTTTTCCTGGGTGTCTGCTGGGATGATCCTTCTGATGGTGCCTTCCTCTTCTTCGACTTCTTCAGAGTCACTTCTTGCTGAGGTTGATGCAGAGCTTTGATAATCAGATTTGGATCCGAACCATCTGCCTTGCACGCATCCAAGTACCTGAGAACCACCTCTGGATTGGATTCAATTTCAGAAAATAACGGAAAGTCACTCAGAGGCACTCTTCTGCTGGTGATATCAGCAATAGGAGTAGCTCTGGGTTCCTTCTGAATATTCTCTATCAGCTTCATCTTCTTCAAGTTCTTTGCATTCAGAGGTTTCCCAACTGTTGGTTCAATAGTGCTTAGCTCTTGAGCTTCTATCAGATGCTCAATCAGCCTATTCTCTGTCAGAATATCTGATATCAACCTTCCAAAAGGTATCCAATCCCTCTTGGTTCTTTCTTCTTCCCTGGTTTCCTTCACACTTGTTCTGAGGTGGTTGAACAGGAAGTGAGCCAGATTGATCTTTACCTTCTGATCAATAAAGTAGATCAGAAACTGCTGATCCACATTTATGTAATTAGGAGAATTGGTTGGTTTCCTGTGGTTGAAGCACCCCAGAATTATCTTAGCCCACACTCTGTAATGATCCTTCAGATCTTTAATCTTGCTGCTGGGCACCCCATGAGTGAAAATCCTTGCAGCTATCACACCTACATCAGCACATCTTTCAGACATGTCCACACAACGGACGCCACCGCCACTGTAACCGATTAGCCTTGCAATGTGATCCTCAGTGATCACAATCTTCTTCCCCATAACAAAGGAGGTGACTAGATGTGTTGAAGCCTTGGCGTGAATCTAGAATTACTTGACTAGCATTGGGAATGTTGGTCCAACCAACCTGTCAAAATACCTTTCCCACTTCTGAGCCCTAACTTCTTCAGTTAGGTCAAAACCGTTCTCCTTCAAGCTTCCAAAATCAATGATTAATTCAGAAAGCACTTCAAGATTCTTCACAGGAGTGAGGAGAGTTCTGAATGCCACTTGATATTGCTCAGATGATGCTTTCTTCTGAGGACCTGCAGAAGCACTGCTGGAGGTTGCCATGTTCACACTAAAAGGGTTTTGAGAATAAACTGAGGAAAATAGGTTTTGCAAGAGATGAACACAGAAATATGCAGAAGATGCTTGAGTATCAGTGAGAAAACATAAAGAATGAGAATGAGAGATTAATGTGCTTAAATAGAGTTTTCAAAACTATTTTGAAAAGATAAACGTTTTTTAAGAGAGAGAAAAATCATGATTGCATTTTAAAAGCATGATTAATTTTCATTAAATGCTTGCTGATTTTGGGGGATTTGAGAAAGATACTTAAAAACGGTTACCAGACATGTGTCTCAATGCACCCAATCAGCGCTTTGCTTTCTCAGAGGCGTGCACGCGTTCTGCTTCAGAGATATGCTGATGATTGGATGACACTTGTTTGATGTAGTGATCAGCACGTCTGTCTTTGAGCTTAGACTCTCAGATCTTTTAGACTTGCATCTGATACAATCTGCATGTTCTATCTTTCTGAAAGGAGATTGATCAGAAGTTCACAGTAAAACAATTACATTCTGAAGGTAAATATATGGAATTAAACCATTTTCACTCTGGACACACTTTCATGCTGAGATGTTTCAGAATGAAATTAAACCTATCTTCTGAAAGGGGTTTAGTAAAGATATCAGCCCATTGATGGTCTGTATCTATAAATTTTAAGTTCAAAATACCTTTCTGAATATAGTCCCTAATGAAGTGATGTTTTATTTCTATATGCTTAGCTCTAGAATGTAAAATGGGATTCTTACTTAAGCAAATAGCAGAAGTATTATCACAAAGTATAGGAATGTTACTCTCAAAAATCTGGAAGTCTTCAAGCTGACTTTTCATCCAGAGCATTTGTGTGCTACATCTTGCTGCTGCTATGTACTCAGCTTCTGCTGTTGATAGAGCAATTGTTGATTTCCTTTTGCTGGACCAAGAGATCAGATTTTCTCCCAGAAACTGGCAGCTTCCAGAAGTACTTTTACATTCCACTCTGTCTCCAGCAAAATCAGCATCACAGTAGCCTACTAAGCTGTAATCACTAGATTTTCTATAAAACAAACCCAGATTAGTAGTACCTTTCAGATACTTGAAAATTCTCTTAACAGCTGTTAAGTGAGATTCTCTAGGATCTGATTGGAATCTAGCACAGATACAAACACTGAATAATATGTCAGGTCTTGAAGCAGTCAGATAGAGGAGAGAACCAATCATACCTCTGTAGACTTTCTGTTCTACATTTTTGCTTACCTCTTCTCTTTCCAGAATGCACGTGGGATGCATTGGAATCTTTGATGGCTTACATTCTGAGAGGTCAAATTTCTTCAGAAGATCTCTGATGTATTTGCTCTGATGAATGTAAGTTCCTTCTGGAGTTTAATTGATCTGAATTCCTAGAAAGAATTTCAGTTCCCCCATGAGGCTCATCTCAAATTCTGCCTGCATACACTTAGCAAATTTTCTTCCAAGAGAAGGATTAGTAGAACCAAAAATAATATCATCAACATAAATTTGACAGACTAAGATGTCACTCTTAACTGATCTACAGAATAGAGTAGTGTCCACTTTCCCTCTGGTGAATTCATTTTCTAGCAGAAAGTTACTTAGCCTTTCATACCAAGCTCTGGGAGCTTGTTTCAGACCATACAGTGACTTCTTTAGTTTGAAAACATGTTCTGGATGTTTTGTATTTTCAAAACCTGGGGGTTGGTGTACATAAACTTCTTCTTCTATATAACCATTTAAGAATGCACTTTTGACATCCATCTGATACAGAGTGATGCCTCTATTAACAGCAAATGAAATTAAAAGTCTGATAGATTCTAACCTGGCGACTGGGGCAAAGGTTTCTGTATAGTCTATCCCCTCTTGCTGACTATAACCTTGTGAAACCAGTCGTGCCTTGTTTCTGATGACTTCACCTTGTTCATTTAGCTTGTTTCTGAACACCCATCTTGTTCCAATGACGTTGAATCCTTTTGGTCTGGGAACGAGATCCCATACATCGTTTCTGGTGAATTGATTCAGCTCTTCTTGCATTGCCAGAATCCAGTCATTATCCAGAAGTGCTTCATCAATAGAAGAAGGTTCAATCAGAGACACAAGTCCCATAAGTGTTTCTTCAGAGTTTCTGAAGCTTGCTCTTGTTCTGATTGGATCTTCCTTTCTTCCTAGGATAGTCTCTTCTGGGTGATCCAAGCTGCTTCTGGGTAATCTCTTCTGAGGTTGATCAGCAGCTGTTGTAGGATTGCTAGCAGTGCTCCTTTCAGACGTTGAAGGAATATCTGTGTTGAGAGCTTCTGATGACTTGTCTTCAGAACCTGCAAATTCAATTTCTATACCTGCAAAAACTTCATTCTGCTTTGACTTTTCAGAGTCAAGCTTATCATCAAAACGAACACTGATTGATTCTTCCACAATCTGTGTTTTTGTATTGTATACTCTGTACCCTCTTGAGCGTTCAGAGTATCCTAACATAATACACATCTGTGCTTTAGAGTCAAACTTGTTCAAATAATTCTTTGTATTTAATATAAAGCAAGTACATCCAAATGGATGAAAATATGAAATGTTGGGCTTTCTGTTCTTCCACAATTCATATGGAGTCTTTTCCAGAATAGGTCTTATTGAGATTCTATTCTGAATGTAGCACGCTGTGTTTATTGCCTCTGCCCAGAAGGTCTTAGCAATGTTTGTCTCATTGATCATGGTTCTGGCCATTTCTTGCAATGTTCTGTTCTTTCGTTCTACAACTCCATTTTGTTGGGGAGTTCTAGGACAAGAGAAATCATGCAGAATGCCTCTGTCATTAAAGAATGACTCAAAATCTTTGTTTTCAAATTCTCCACCATGATCACTTCTGACTTTAACGATTCTAAGATCCTTTTCATTCTGAACTTGGTTACCGAAGGTAACAAACACAGAGTGTGACTCGTCCTTGTGTCTTAAGAACTTTACCCATGTCCATCTGCTATAGTCATCTACGATTACTAACCCATACTTCTTACCACTGACTGAAGCAGTTTTAACTGGTCCAAATAAGTCAATGTGCAGAAGTTCTAATGGCTTAGAGGTAGAAAAAACATTTTTGGATTTAAAAGAAGGTTTTGCAAATTTGCCTTTCTGACATGCTTCACACAGAGCATCTGAATTGAACTTCAAATTAGGAAGTCCTCTGACCAGATTGAGTTTGTTAATCTGAGATATTCTTCTCATACTAACATGCCCCAATCTTCTGTGCCAGATCCACTGCTCGTTGTTAACAGACAGAAGACATTTTACATTCTGACTCTTTAGTTCAGAAAGTTTGATTTTGTAAATGTTGTTTTTCCTCTTACCATTAAACAGGATAGTCCCATCTTTCTGACTAACAGCTTTACATGATTTTTGATTAAAGATTATATCATAACCGTTATCACTTAATTGACTTATGGATAACAGATTATGCATCAATCCATCTACTAGTAGAAAATTATTAATAGAGGGAAGATTTCCATTACCTACAGTTCCAGAGCCAATTATCTTTCCCCTCTGATTGCCTCCAAAGCCAACGTGGCCTCCAGGCTTAAGTTCCAGGCTTTGGAACATATGCCTTCTTCCCGTCATGTGTCGTGAGCAGCCAGAGTCCAGGTACCATGACTGGTGTTTCTGACTTGCTGCTAAAGATATCTCTTCAGTGTCTGATTCTGAGTCTGATTCAGAAGCTTCACTATCTTCTGAAATGTTAGCCATGAGAGCTATGTTTGCCCTTTCATCATCTGATTCTGAGTCAGCTTCAGACGAGTCAGAGTCATCCCATGTAGCCATGAGACTTTTCTTCTTCTCTCTTCCAAACTTCTTTTTGGGCTTTTCCCTCTGAAGCTTTGGGCAGTCACTCTTATAGTGCCCTTGCTCATTGCACTCATAGCAGATGATGTCTTTGGTGTTTGGCTTTTTGCTACTGGAGGAGCCTTCAGATCTTCTGTATCCAGAGGAAGAATCTGTCCTTCTGTATCTGGAAGAAGACTCGTTCTGATCAGATCTTCTGGGATTCCTGAACTTCCTTTGTCTTTGCTTCCACAGTTGATTTACTCTTCTGGAGAGAAGGGAGAGTTCGTCTTCTTCTGATGAGGATCCATCAGATGTTTCTTCAACTGCCTGCAAAACTTTAGACTCAAATTTTCTGTTAGATTTTAATGCTAAAGGCTTACCTTGCTTTTGAGGCTCATCAGCTTCTAGCTCTATCTCATGACTTCTGAGGGAGCTGATAAGTTCCTCCAGAGTAATTTTGTTGAGATCTTTAGCTAGCTTCAGAGCTGTAACCATAGGTCTCCACTGCTTGGGTAAACTTCTGATGATTTTCTTGACATGGTCAGCAGTAGAGTATCCTTTGTCCAGAACTTTGAGACCAGCTACCAGAATCTGGAATCTAGAGAACATGGTTTCAATGGATTCAGATTCTTCCATTTTGAATGCCTCATACTTCTGAATGAGCGCCAGAGCTTTTGTTTCTTTGACCTGAACGTTGCCCTCATGCGTCATTCTGAGTGAGTCAAAAATATTCTTTGCTGTGTCTCTGTTGGAGATCTTTTCATACTCAGTATAGGAGATGGCGCTGAGGAGGATGGTTCTGGCCTTGTGGTGATTCTTGAAGTCACGCTTTTGTTGATCAGACATTGTCTTTCTATCAATCTTCTGACCACTTGCATTCACAGGGTGCGTGTATCCATCTGTCACCATATCCCACAGATCAGCATCATGTGCCAGAAAGAAGCTTTCAATTCTGTCTTTCCAGTAATCAAAGTTTTCTCCATCAAAGACTGGAGGTTTGCCACTGAATCTGTCTCTGTCCTCATTGTTGTCATTGCTGATGTGAGAATTGTTTCCTGCCATTGTGTTTTTCTGACGCTGGATCTTGTACTGACACGGTTAAGTGTTTTAGCTCAGAACCAGGCGCTCTGATGCCAATTGAAGTGGTGAAAAACACAAGAAGGGGGGGGGGGGTTGAATTGTAAAACTGAAATCTAATGCAATGAACAAGATATTTTTATCTTGGTTCGTTTGATCTCAAACTACTCCAGTCCACCCGTCAAGGTGATTTCGCCTCTCTCCAACGAGGTCTTAATCCACTATATTCAACTGAATATTACAGACTGCTTTAACAACTGCTAAAGCCTTCTTGATCCAAACCACAACCCGGTTTGTCAAGGTAACACTTTCTTACAAAGATATAAAACTAAGTGTGTGGATGTTTTCTACAAAACTGTATCACAACTGTGATGTATACACAAATTGAAGCTTAGAAACTATATTGCTAAACAATGATAGAATATCAGAGTGTGTGGTTTAGCAAAACTGAGAGAAAGAAGATTATGATTAACTTTTGTGCGTGTAGAGATTTGGAGAGCATTAGCCATTTCAATCTTCAAAGTCTTGTTTATATAGCACTGAGATGATGAACGTTGGATGCAATATTCTTGATTCAATGCTAATAACAAACTTTCCTTATTGAGCAGATCTTGTCTGGAATGAGGCCGTTGGAATTAATTTGCTTTCAATGCACAATACCGTTGCTTACTTAATGCAAGTTCTGGCTTGGCTCATTCTGACTCTGCCTCGCTGCTGATGAACTGTTGTGTTTCTTTATCAGAGTGTTGAGCGCAGTCTTGTTCATCAGGCTTCAGCATGTACGTGAGTTGATCATCTGATTCTGACATTCTGATATGGCAACTTCTGATGCTGGTGTCTGAAATCAAGTTCTGATGCTGAGTAGATGTGATCTTGCTTATATCAATCAGAGTATCTGCAAGTCAGAACATAATAATTTTAGGCAGTAGATAGTTCATACATGAAACTTATAAATACTATATCTTTTAACTTTGTTATCATCAAAACTTAAATATAGGGTAGTAGATTCAAACTTTGTTCTAACACCATACATATGACATCTTTATTTGGAACACACAAACATATATATATATATATATATATATATATATATATATATATATATATATATATATATATATATATATATATATATATATATAAATATATATATATATATATCCAAAATTTCCATGTTCTCCTTCACATTTCATATCTTATCCACCATGTTCCTCTTTTATCGTATACTTGTCTAGTCCTAAAGTATATGTGTATTGAGGCGTTGTTGGTGGAAAGATTACCTTTGGTAATGTTATTTTTTTAATGCCACTCTTTCTAGGAAAACAACGTTCGACATGGTAGTCTTCATCAGTAGAAAAGTTTGAGAAATTAAAGAAGGTGG
Organism: Vicia faba; assembly: GCA_948472305.1. Taxonomy (NCBI): domain Eukaryota; kingdom Viridiplantae; phylum Streptophyta; class Magnoliopsida; order Fabales; family Fabaceae; genus Vicia; species Vicia faba. The sequence goes on along the minus strand of OX451735.1, from coordinate 178,049,190 downwards.
ACAAACACATGTTGTTGTTGTCATCACCAATGTCAACTAAGTAGAACATGAGACTGGAAACAACAACAACAATAATTGTTTACATACACCCACAAACTTCAATGGTGTACACGCTAATTCAACTAAGATGAATTATCAACTTCCCTCTCACTATCTTCCAATGATGGGAATGATATTGATGAGAACTTAATCTTATGGACATTAAATTTTATGTTATATTACATATCTACTTATTTCATTCTACCATTACACGTCTACTTTGGTTTAGCATGTTCAAACAAGAAAATCTAAATTTATTATTATTTAAAAACAATTATGAAATCTATTTAGTCAACAAATAAATAAATTTAGGCAAATATTATACATTTTTATTTTAAATTCAATTCAATAAGACTTAAAAATGAGTAATTTTGTTTTTAAACAAAGACTTTGATATAAAAATTATATATATAATCTCTATAATATAATTTTTTTTTCTCTTTCCTCATTTAATTACGATATAAAGTATAAGATTTAATATTTTTTTGGTCTTATAAATATAACAAATTACATTTTAAGTCTCTTTAAAAATAAAAGTAGGTTTTATTTTCCCCAATGTTTTTCTTTATCTTAAAAAGTTTCTACATTTTGCTATCGGTAGAAAAGAGTTACAAAACCAAGAAATAAAATCAGTGGAAAAAAAGAAAAATTTGCTAAAAAACTTATATAACGTAAAATTAATTTTAAAATATTATAAGGATTAAGAAGTTATTTAACCCTTAATTATATATCTTGTAGAGTGTAGACGTATGTTTCTCTCCTTAAACAACTAAATTTTCTACTGAACAGATAATCTAGAAGGGAGGCTACGATCCATATCTAATAATAATCTAGATGAAAAACCATAATCCAATGGATAAGAACCAAATCTCTCACATTCGAAACAACTATAAATAAATACCCTACCACATTGTTATTCTCTGCATTATAAAAAACATATCCCTAATAATGGCGCACAAAATTTGCTTGCTCATTTTTTCCCTCAAACTCCAAACCCCCAAACTGTACCAATGATTCCTCATAAAACAATCCTAGTATATTTTCTATACACTCAGATAACTCTTTTTACAAGGTGGAAGCAACAGCGAGTTTATGGTCTCTTACACCGCCACCAATAGTAACAATAGTGACACATTGGTAAAGCCAATGTCGTCATCTGCACAACCACCCTCTGGTAGGTATGTGGATCATCATCAAGATCCATTGGAGGACCTCATAAAATCCTACTCTAAAAAACAAATGGGTAGACCCTTGGGCTCTAAGAACAAGCCCAAAACATGCATTGTTTTCGAGGAAGACACACAAAACTTCATAGAGTAGGTAGGGCTTGAGATCCCAATAAAAGAAGATATTGTAGTGAATATAATAAAATACAATCAACAACTTCAACATAACATAATTGTTTCAGGGGTTTCGGTCTTATCTCTAACGTTACCATTCTTGATCTAGTATCATGTGACCCATTATTATCCATCGAAGGACCCATACATATGACATCTTTATTTGGAACATATATATATATATATATATATATATATATATCCAAATTTTCCATGTTCTCCTTCACATTTCATATCTTATCCACCATGTTCCTCTTTTACCGTATACTTGTCTAGTCCAAAAGTATATGTGTATTGAGGCGTTGTTGGTGGAAAGATTACCTTTGGTAGTGTTATTTTTTTAATGCCACTCCTTCTAGGAAAACAACGTTCCACATAGTAGTCTTCATCAGTAGAAAAGTTTGAGAAATTGAAGAAGGTGGACAAACACATGTTGTTGTTGTCATCACCAATTTTAACTAAGTAGAACATGAGACTGGCAACAACAACAACAATAATTGTTTACATACGCCCACAAACTTCAATGGTGTACACGCTAATTCAACTAAGATGAATTATCAACTTCCCTCTCACTATCTTCCAATGATGGGAATGATATTGATGAGAACTTAATCTTGATAACTACTTGATAACTACACCAATCATCTTAATAACTACTAGATAACCAAAGACTCTTATGCATTCCACTTTATTGTATTAGTAATTTAAAAGTTCAAACAAAATTAATTAATTAATTGTTTATGTCTTCTTAAGTGACATTAAATTTTATGTTATATTACATATCTACTTATTTCATTCTACCATTACACGTCTACTTTCGTTTAGCATGTTCAAACAAGAAAATCTAAATTTATTATTATTTAAAAACAATAATGAAATCTATTTAGTCAACAAATAAATAAATTTAGGCAAATATTATACATTTTTATTTTAAATTCAATTCAATAAGACTTAAAAATGAATAATTTTGTTTTTAAACAAAGACTTTGATATAAAAATTATATATATAATCTCTATAATATAATTTTTTTTCTCTCTCCTCATTTAATTATGATATAAAGTATAAGATTTAATATTTTTTTGGTCTTATAAATATAATAAATTACATTTTAAGTCTCTTTAAAAATAAATGTAGGTTTTATTTTCCCAAAAGTTTTTCTTTATCTTAAAAAGTTTCTGCATTTTGCTATCGGTAGAAAAGAGTTACAAAACCAAGGAATAAAATCAGTGGCAAAAAAGAAAAATTTCCTAAAAAACTTATATAACAGAAAATTAATTTTAAAATATTATAAGGATTAAGAAGTTATTTAACCCTTAATCATATATCTTGTAGAGTGTATACGTATGTTTCTCTCCTTAAACAACTAAATTTTCTACTGAATAAATAATCTAGAAGGGAGGCTACGATCCATATCTAATAATAATCTAGATGAAAAACCATAATCCAATGGATAAGAACCAAATCTCTCACATTCGAAACAACTATAAATAAATAACCTACCACATTATTATTCTCTGCATTATAAAAAACATATCCCTAATAATGGCGCACAAAATTTTCTTGCTCATTTTTTCCCTCAAACTCCAAACCCCCAAACTCTACCAATGATTCCTAAGAAAACAATCCTAGTATATTTTCTATACACTCAGATGACTCTTTTTCCAAGGTGGAAGCAACAGCGAGTTTATGGTCTCTTACACCGCCACCAACAATAACAATAGTGACACATTGGTAAAGCCAATGTCGTCATCTGCACAACATCCCTCTGGTAGGTATGTGGATCATCATCAAGATCCATTGGAGGACCTCAGAAAACCCTTCTCTAAAAAACAAATGGGTAGACCCTCGGGCGCTAAGAATAAGCCCAAAACATGCATTGTTATCGAGGAAGACACACAAAACTTCATAGAGTGGGTAGGGCTTGACATCCCAATAAAGTAGATATTGTAGTGAATATAATAAAATATGATCAACAACTTCAACATAACATAATTGTTTCGGGGGTTTCGGTCTTATCTCTAACGTTACCATTCTTGATCCAGTATCACGTGACCCATTATTATCCATCAAAGGACCCATACATATGACATCTTTATTTGGAACATATATATATATATATATATATATATATATATATATATATATATATATATATATATATATATATATATATATATATATATATATATATATATATATATATATCCAAAATTTCCATGTTCTCCTTCACATTTCATATCTTATCCACCATGTTCCTCTTTTACCGTATACTTGTCTAGTCCTAAAGTATATGTGTATTGAGGCGTTGTTGGTGGAAATGTTACCTTTGGTAATGTTATTTTTTTAATGCCACTCTTTCTAGGAAAACAACGTTCCACATGGTAGTCTTCATCAGTAGAAAAGTTTGAGAAATTGAAGAAGGTGGACAAACACATGTTGTTGTTGTCATCACCAATGTTAACTAAGTAGAACATGAGACTGGCAACAACAACAACAATAATTGTTTACATACGCCCACAAACTTCAATGGTGTACACGCTAATTCAACTAAGATGAATTATCAACTTCCCTCTCACTATCTTCCAATGATGGGAATGATATTGATGAGAACTTAATCTTGTGGAACTACACCAATCATCTTAATAACTACTAGATAACCAAAGACTCTTATGCATTCCACTTTATTGTATTAGTCCTTTAAAAGTTCAAACAAAATAAATTAATTGATTGTTTATGTCTTCTTAAGTGACATTAAATTTTATGTTATATTACATATCTACTTATTTCATTCTACCATTACACGTCTACTTTGGTTTAGCATGTTCAAACAAGAAAATCTAAATTTATTATTATTTAAAAACATTTATGAAATCTATTTAGTCAACAAATAAATAAATTTAGGCAAATATTATACATTTTTATTTTAAATTCAATTCAATAAGACTTAAAAATGAGTAATTTTGTTTTTAAACAAAGACTTTGATATAAAAATTATATATATAATCTCTATAATATAATTTTTTTTCTCTCTCCTCATTTAATTATGATATAAAGTATAAGATTTAATATTTTTTTGGTCTTATAAATATAATAAATTACATTTTAAGTCTCTTTAAAAATAAATGTAGGTTTTATTTTACCCAATGTTTTTCTTTATCTTAAAAAGTTTCTGTATTTTGCTATCCGTGGAAAAGAGTTACAAAACTAAGGAATAAAATCAGTGGCAAAAAAGAAAAATTTCCTAAAAAACTTATATAACGGAAAATTAATTTTAAAATATTATAAGGTTTTAGAAGTTATTTAACCCTTAATTATATATCTTGTATAATGTATACGTATGTTTCTCTCCTTAAACAACTAAATTTTCTACTGAATAGATAATCTAGAAGGGAGGCTACGATCCATATCTAACAATAATCTAGATGAAAAACCAGAATCCAATGGATAAGAACCAAATCTTTCACATTCGAAACAACTATAAATAAATACCCTACACCATTGTTATTCTTTGCATTATAAAAAACATATCCCTAATAATGGCGCACAAAATTTGCTTGCTCATTTTTTCCCTCAAACTCCAAACCCCCAAACTCTACCGATGATTACTCAGAAAACAATCCTAGTATATTTTCTATACACTCAGATAACTCTTTTTCCAAGGTGGAAGCAACAACGAGTTTATGGTCTCTTACACCGCCACCAATAGTAACAATAGTGACACATTGGTAACGCCAATGCCATCATCTGCACAACCACCCTCTGGTAGGTATGTGGATCATCATCAAGATCCATTGGAGGACCTCAGAAAATCCTACTCTAAAAATAAAATGGGTAGACCCTTGGGCTCTAAGAACAAGCCCAAAACATGCATTGTTATCGAAGAAGACACACAAAACTTCATAGAGTGGGTAGAGCATGAGATCCCAATAAGAGAAGATATTGTAGTGAATATAATAAAATACGATCAACAACTTCAACATAACATAATTGTTTTGGGGGTTTAAGTCTTATCTCTAACGTTACCATTCTTGATCCAGTATCATGTGACCCATTATTATCCATCAATGGACCCATACATATGACATCTTTATTTGGAACATATATATATATATATATATATATATATATATATATATATATATATATATATATATATATATATATATATATATATATATATATATATTTATCCAAATTTTCCATGTTCTCCTTCACATTTCATATCTTATCCACCATGTTCCTCTTTTACCGTATACTTGTCTACTCCTAAAGTATATGTGTATTGAGGCGTTGTTGGTGGAAAGATTACCTTTGGTAGTGTTATTTTTTTAATGCCACTCTTTCTAGGAAAACAATGTTCCACATGGTAGTCTTCATCAGTAGAAAAGTTTGAGAAATTGAAGAAGGTGGACAAACACATGTTGTTGTTGTCATCACCACTGTTAATTAGGTAGAACATGAGACTGGCAACAACAACAACAACAATAATTGTTTACATATGCCCACAAACTTCAATGGTGTACACGCTAATTTAACTAAGATGAATTATCAACTTCCCTCTCACTATCTTCCAATGATGGGAATGGTATTGATGAGGACTTAATCTTGTGGAACTACACCAATCATATTAATAACTAATAGATAACCAAAGACTCTTATGCATTCCACTTTATTGTATTAGTCCTTTAAAAGTTCAAACAAAATAACTTAATTAATTTTTTATGTCTTCTTAAGTGACATTAAATTTTATGTTATATTACATATCTACTTATTTCTTTCTACCATTACACGTCTACTTTCATTTAGCTTGTTCAAACAAGAAAATCTAAATTTATTATTATTTAAAAACAATTATGAAATCTATTTAGTCAACAAATAAATAAATTTAGGCAAATATTATACATTTTTATTTTAAATTCAATTCAATAAGACTTAAAAATGAGTAATTTTGTTTTTAAACAAAGACTTTGATATAAAAATTATATATATAATCTCTATATTATAGTTTTTTTCTCTCTCTACTCATTTAATTATGATATAAAGTATAAGATTTAATATTTTTTTGGTCTTATAAATATAATAAATTACATTTTAAGTCTCTTTAAAAATAAATGTAGGTTTTATTTTCCCCAATGTTTTTCTTTATCCTAAAAAGTTTAATTATTTTGCTATCGGTATAAAAGAGTTACAAAAACCAAGGAATAAAATCAGTGGCAAAAAAGAAAAATTTCCTAAAAAACTTATATAACGGAAAAATAATTTTAAAATATTATAATGATTAAGAAGTTATTTAACCCTTAATTATATATCTTGTAGAGTGTAGACGTATGTTTCTCTCCTTAAACAACTAAATTTTCTACTGAATAGATAATCTAGAAGGGAGGCTACGATCCATATCTAATAATAATCTAGATGAAAAACCATAATCCAATAGATAAGAACCAAATCTCTCACATTCGAAACAACTATAAATAAATACCCTACCACATTGTTATTCTCTGCATTATAAAAAACATATCCCTAATAATGGCACACAAAATTTGCTTGCTCATTTTTTCCCTCAAACTCCAAACCCCCAAACTCTACCAACGATTCCTCAGAAAACAATCCAAGTATATTTTCTATACACTCAGATAACTCTTTTTCCAAGGTGGAAGCAACAGCGAGTTTATGGTCTCTTACACCGCCACCAATAGTAACAATAGTGACACATTGGTAAAGCCAATGTCATCATCTGCACAACCACCCTCTCGTAGGTATCTGGATCATCATCAAGATCCATTGGAGGACCTCAGAAAATCCTTCTCTAAAAAACAAATGGGTAGACCCTTGGGCTCTAAGAAAAAGCCCAAAACATGCATTTTTATCGAGGAAGACACTCAAAACTTCATAGAGTGGGTATGGCTTGAGATCCCAATAAGAGAAGATATTGTAGTGAATATAATAAAATACGATCAATAACTTCAATATAACATAAATGTTTCAGGGGTTTCGGTCTTATCTCTAACGTTACCATTCTTGATCCAGTATCATGTGACCCATTATTATCCATCGAAGGACCCATACATATGACATCTTTATTTGGAACATATATATATATATATATATATATATATCCAAATTTTTCATGTTCTCCTTCACATTTCATATCTTATCCACCATGTTCCTCTTTTACCGTATACTTGTCTAGTCCTAAAGTATATGTGTATTGAGGCATTGTTGGTGGAAAGATTACCTTTGGTAGTGTTATTTTTTTAATGCCACTCTTTCTAGGAAAACAACGTTCCACATGGTAGTCTTCATCAGTAGAAAAGTTTGAGAAATTGAAGAAGGTGGACAAACACATGTTGTTGTTGTTGTCATCACCAATGTTAACTAAGTAGAACATGAGACTGGCAACAACAACATCAATAATTGTTTACATACGCCCACAAACTTCAATGGTGTACACTCTAATTCAACTAAGATGAATTATCAACTTCCCTCTCACTATCTTCCAATGATGGGAATGATATTGATGAGAACTTAATCTTGTGGACCTACACCAATCATCTTAATAACTACTAGATAACAAAAGACTCTTATGCATTCCACTTTATTGTATTAGTCCTTTAAAAGTTCAAACAAAATAAATAAATTAATTTTTTATGTCTTTTTAAGTGACATTAAATTTTATGTTATATTACATATCTAGTTATTTCTTTCTACCATTACACGTCTACTTTCGTTTAGCATGTTCAAACAAGAAAATCTAAATTTATTATTATTTTAAAACAATTATGAAATCTATTTATTCAACAAATAAATAAATTTAGGCAAATATTATACATTTTTATTTTAAATTCAATTCAATAAGACTTAAAAATGAGTAATTTTGTTTTTAAACAATGACTTTGATATAAAAATTATATATATAATCTCTATAATATAATTTTTTTTCTCTCTCCTCATTTAATTATGATATAAAGTATAAGATTTAATATTTTTTTGGTCTTATAAATATAATAAATTACATTTTAAGTCTCTTTAAAAATAAATGTAGGTTTTATTTTCCTAAATGTTTTTCTTTATCTTAAAAAGTTTCTGCATTTTGCTATCGGTAGAAAAGATTTACAAAACCAAGGAATAAAATCAGTGGCAAAAAAGAAATATTTCCTTAAAAATGTATATAACGGAAAATTAATTTTAAAATATTATAAGGATTAAGAAGTTATTTTTCCCTTAATTATATATCTTGTAGAGTGTAGACGTATGTTTCTTTCCTTAAACAACTAAATTTTCTATTGAATAGATAATCTAGAAGGGAGGCTACAATCCATATCTAATAATATTGTAGATGAAAAACCATAATTCAATGGATAAGAACCAAATCTCTCACATTCGAAACAACTATAAATAAATACCCTACCACATTGTTATTCTCTGCATTATAAAAAACATATTCCTAATAATGGCGCACAAAATTTTCTTGCTCATTTTTTCCCTTAAACTCCAAACCCCCAAACTCTACCAATGATTCCTCAGAAAACAATCCTAGTATATTTTCTATACACTCCGATAACTCTTTTTCCAAGGTGGAGGCAACATCGAGTTTATGGTCTCTTGCACCGCCACCAACAGTAACAATAGTGACACATTGGTGAAGCCAATGTCGTCATCTTCACAACCACCCTCTGGTAGGTATGTGGATCATCATCAAGATCCATTGGAGGACCTCAGAAAATCCTTCTCTAAAAAACAAATGGGTAGACCCTTGGGCTCTAAGAACAAGCCCAAAACATGCATTGTTATCGAGGAAGACACACAAAACTTCATAGAGTGGGTAGGGCTTGAGATCCCAATAAGAGAAGATATTATAGTGAATATAATAAAATACGATCAACAACTCCAACATAACATAATTGTTTCGGGGGTTTCGGTCTTATCTCTAATGTTACCATTCTTGATCCAGTATCATGTGACCCATTATTATCCATCGAAGGACCCATACATATGACATCTTTATTTGGAACATATATATATATAAATATATATCCAAATTTTCCATGTTCTCCTTCACATTTCATATCTTGTCCACCATGTTCCTCTTTTACCGTATACTTGTCTAATCCCAAAGTATATGTGTATTGAGGCGTTGTTGGTGGAAAGATTACCTTTGGTAATGTTATTTTTTTAATGCCACTCTTTCTAGGAAAACAACGTTCCACATGGTAGTCTACATCAGTAGAAAAGTTTGAAAAATTGAAGAAGGTGGAGAAACACATGTGGTTGTTGTCATCACCAATGTTAGCTAAGTAGAACATGAGTCTGGCAACAACAACAACAATAATTGTTTACATACGCCCACAAACTTCAATAGTGTACACGCTAATTCAACTAAGATGAATTATCAACTTCCCTCTCACTATCTTCCAATGATGGGAATGATATTGATGAGAACTTAATCTTGTGGAACTACACCAATCATCTTAATAACTACTAGATAACCAAAGACTCTTATGCATTCCACTTTATTGTATTAGTCCTTTAAAAGTTCGAACAAAATAAATAAATTAATTGTTTATGTCTTCTTAAGTGACATTAAATTTTATGTTATATTACATATCTACTTATTTCATTCTACCATTACACATCTACTTTGGTTTAGCATGTTCAAACAAGAAAATCTAAATTTATTATTATTTAAAAACAATTATGAAATCTATTTAGTCAACAAATAAATAAATTTAGGCAAATATTATACATTTTTATTTTAAATTCAATTCAATAAGACATAAAAATGAGTAATTTTGTTTTTAAACAAAGACTTTGATATAAAAATTATATATATAATCTCTATAATATAATTTTTTTTCTCTCTCTCCTCATTTAATTATGATATAAAGTATAAGATTTAATATTTTTTTGGTCTTATAAATATAATAAATTACATTTTAAGTCTCTTTAAAAATAAATGTAGGTTTTATTTTGCCCAATGTTTTTCTTTATCTTAAAAAGTTTATGCATTTTGCTATCGGTAGAAAAGAGTTACAAAACCAAGGAATAAAATCAGTGGCGAAAAAGAAAAATTTCCTAAAAAACTTATATAACGGAAAATTAATTTTAAAATATTATAAGGATTAAGAAGTTATTTAACCCTTAATTATATATCTTGTAGAGTGTACACGTATGTTTCTCTCCTTAAACAACTTAATTTTCTACTGAATAGATAATCCAGAAGGAAGGCTACAATCCATATCTAATAATAATCTAGATGAAAAACCATTATCCAAAGGATAAGAACCAAATTTCTCACATTCGAAACAACTATAAATATATACCCCACCACATTATTATTCTCTGCATTATAAAAAACATATCCCTAATAATGGCGCACAAAATTTGCTTGCTCATTTTTTCCCTCAAACTCCAAACCCCCAAACTCTCCAAATGATTCCTCAGAAAACAATCCTAGTATATTTTCTATACACTCAGATAACTCTTTTTCTAAGGTGGATGCAACAACGAGTTTATGGTCTCTTACACCGCCACCAACAGTAACAATAGTGACACATTGGTGAAGCCAATGTCGTCATCTGCACAACCACCATATGATAGGTATGTGGATCATCATCAAGATCCATTGGAGGACCTCAGAAAATCCTTCTCTAAGAAACAAATGGGTAGAACTTTGGGCTCTAAGAACCAGCCCAAAACATGCACTATTATCGAGGAAGACACACAAAACTTCATAGAGTGGGTAGGGCTTGAGATCCCAATAAGAGAAGATATTGTAGTGAATATAATAAAATACGATCAACAAATCCAACATAACATAACGTTTCGGGGGTTTCGGTCTTATCTCTAACGTTACCATTCTTGATCCAGTATCATGTGACCCATTATTATCCATCGAAGGACCCATACATATGACATCTTTATTTGGAACATATATATATATATATATATATATATATATATATATATATATATATATATATATATATATATATATATATATATATATATATATATATCCAAATTTTCCAGGTTCTCCTTCACATTTCATATCTTGTCCACCATGTTCCTCTTTTACCGTATACTTGTCTAGTCCTAAAGTATATGTGTATTGAGGCGTTGTTGGTGGAAAGATTACCTTTGGCAGTGTTATTTTTTTAATGCCACTCTTTTTAGGAAAACAACGTTCCACATGGTAGTCTACATCAGTAGAAATGTTGAGAAATTGAAGAAGGTGGACAAACACATGTTGTTGTTGTCATCACCAATGTTAACTAAGTAGAACATGAGTCTGGCAACAACAACAACAATAATTGTTTACATACGCCCACAAACTTCAATGGTGTACGCACTATGTCAACTAAGATGAATTATCAACTTCCCTCTCACTATCTTCCAATGATGGGAATGATATTGATGAGAACTTAATCTTGTGGAACTACACCAATCATCTTAATAACTACTAGATAACCAAAGACTCTTATGCATTCCACTTTATTATATTAGTCCTTTAAAAGTTCAAACAAAATAAACTAATTAATTGTTTATGTCTTCTTAAGTGACATTAAATTTTATGTTATATTACATATCTACTTATTTCATTCTACCTTTACACGTCTACTTTGGTTTAGCATGTTCAAACAAGAAAATCTAAATTTATTATTATTTAAAAACAATTATGAAATCTATTTAGTCAACAAATAAATAAATTTTGGCAAATATTATACATTTTTATTTTAAATTCAATTCAATAAGACTTAAAAATGAGTAATTTTGTTTTTAAACAAAGACTTTGATATAAAAATTATATATATAATCTCTATAATATAATTTTTTTTCTCTCTCTCCTCATTTAATTATGATATAAAGTATAAGATTTAATATTTTTTTGGTCTTATAAATATAATAAATTACATTTGAAGTCTCTTTAAAAATAAATGTAGGTTTTATTTTGCCCAATGTTTTTCTTTATCTTAAAAAGTTTATGCATTTTGCTATCGGTAGAAAAGAGTTACAAAACAAAGGAATAAAATCAGTGGCGAAAAAGAAAAATTTCCTAAAAAACTTATATAACGGAAAATTAATTTTAAAATATTATAAGGATTAAGAAGTTATTTAACCCTTAATTATATATCTTGTAGAGTGTACACGTATGTTTCTCTCCTTAAACAACTTAATTTTCTACTGAACTGATAATCCAGAAGGAAGGCTACAATCCATATCTAATAATAATCTAGATGAAAAACCATTATCCAAAGGATAAGAACCAAATCTCTCACATTTGAAACAACTATAAATATATACCCTACCACATTATTATTCTCTGCATTATAAAAAACATATCCCTAATAATGGCGCACAAAATTTGCTTGCTCATTTTTTCCCTCAAACTCCAAACCCCCAAACTCTACCAATGATTCCTCAGAAAACAATCCTAGTATATTTTCTATACACTCAAATAACTCTTTTTCCAAGGTGGAGGCAACAACGAGTTTATGGTCTCTTACACCTCCACCAACAGTAACAATAGTGACACATTGGTGAAGCCAATGTCGTCATCTCCACAACCACTCTCTGGTAGGTATGTGGATCATCATCAAGATCCATTGGAGGACCTCAGAAAATCCTTCTCTAAAAAACAAATGGGTAGACCCTTGGGCTCTAAGAACAAGCCCAAAACATGCATTGTTATCGAGGAAGACACACAAAACTTCATAGAGTGGGTAGGGCTTGAGATCCCAATAAGAGAAGATATTGTAGTGAATATAATAAAACACGATCAACAACTTCAACATAACATAATTGTTTCTGGGGTTTCGGTCTTATCTTTAACGTTACCATTCTTGATCTAGTATCATGTGACCCATTATTATCCATCGAAGGACCCATACATATGACATCTTTATTTGGAACATATCTATATATATCCAAAATTTCCATGTTCTCCTTCACATTTCATATCTTGTCCACCATGTTCCTCTTTTACCGTATACTTGTCTAGTCCTAAAGTATATGTGTATTGAGGCGTTGTTGGTGGAAAGATTACCTTTGGCAGTGTTATTTTTTTAATACCACTCTTTTTAGGAAAACAACGTTCCACATGGTAGTCTACATCAGTAGAAAAGTTGAGAAATTGAAGAAGGTGGACAAACACATGTTGTTGTTGTCATCACCAATGTTAACTAAGTAGAACATGAGTCTGGCAACAACAACAATAATTGTTTACATACGCCCACAAACTTCAATGGTGTACGCACTAATTCAACTAAGATGAATTATCAACTTCCCTCTCACTATCTTCCAATGATGGGAATGATATTGATGAGAACTTAATCTTGTGGAACTACACCAATCATCTTAATAACTACTAGATAACCAAAGACTCTTATGCATTCCACTTTATTATATTAGTCCTTTAAAAGTTCAAACAAAATAAACTAATTAATTGTTTATGTCTTCTTAAGTGACATTAAATTTTATGTTATATTACATATCTACTTATTTCATTCTACCTTTACACGTCTACTTTGGTTTAGCATGTTCAAACAAGAAAATCTAAATTTATTATTATTTAAAAACAATTATGAAATCTATTTAGTCAACAAATAAATAAATTTAGGAAAATATTATACATTTTTATTTTAAATTCAATTCAATAATACTTAAAAATGAGTAATTTTGTTTTTAAACAAAGACTTTGATATAAAAATTATATATATAATCTCTATAATATAATTATTTTCTCTCTCCTCATTTAATTATGATATAAAGTATAAGATTTAATATTTTTTTGGTCTTATAAATAAAATAAATTACATTTTAAGTCTCTTTATAAATAAATGTAAGTTTTATTTTGCCCAATGTTTTTCTTTATCTTAAAAAGTTTGTGCATTTTGCTATCGGTAGAAAAGAGTTACAAAACCAAGGAATAAAATCAGTGGCAAAAAAGAAAAATTTCCTAAAAAACTTATATAACGGAAAATTAATTTTAAAATATTATAAGGATTAAGAAGTTATTTAACCCTTAATTATATATCTTGTAGAGTGTACACGTATGTTTCTCTCCTTAAACAACTTAATTTTCTACTGAATAGATAATCCAGAAGGAAGGCTACAATCCATATCTAATAATAATCTAGATGAAAAACCATTATCCAACGGATAAGAACCAAATATCTCACATTTGAAACAACTATAAATATATACCCTACCACATTATTATTCTCTGCATTATAAAAAACATATCCCTAATAATGGCGCACAAAATTTGCTTGCTCATTTTTTCCCTCAAACTCCAAACCCCCAAACTCTACCAATGATTCCTCAGAAAACAATCCTAGTATATTTTCTATACACTCAAATAACTCTTTTTCCAAGGTGGAGGCAACAACGAGTTTATGGTCTCTTACACCTCCACCAACAGTAACAATAGTGACAAATTGGTGAAGCCAATGTCGTCATCTTCACAACCACCCTCTGGTAGGTATGTGGATCATCATCAAGATCCATTGGAGGACCTCAGAAAATCCTTCTCTAAAAAACAAATGGGTAGACCCTTGGGCTCTAAGAACAAGCCCAAAACATGCATTGTTATCGAGGAAGACACACAAAACTTCATAGAGTGGGTAGGGCTTGAGATCCCAATAAGAGAAGATATTGTAGTGAATATAATAAAACACGATCAACAACTTCAACATAACATAATTGTTTCTGGGGTTTCGGTCTTATCTCTAACGTTACCATTCTTGATCTAGTATCATGTGACCCATTATTATCCATCGAAGGACCCATACATATGACATCTTTATTAGGAACATATATATATATATATATATCCAAATTTTCCATGTTCTCCTTCACATTTCATATCTTGTCCACCATGTTCCTCTTTTACCGTATACTTGTCTAGTCCTAAAGTATATGTGTATTGAGGCGTTGTTGGTGGAAAGATTACCTTTGGCAGTGTTATTTTTTTAATACCACTCTTTTTAGGAAAACAACGTTCCACATGGTAGTCTACATCAGTAGAAAAGTTGAGAAATTGAAGAAGGTGGACAAACACATGTTGTTGTTGTCATCACCAATGTTAACTAAGTAGAACATGAGTCTGGCAACAACAACAACAATAATTGTTTACATACGCCCACAAACTTCAATGGTGTACGCACTAATTCAACTAAGATGAATTATCAACTTCCCTCTCACTATCTTCCAATGATGGGAATGATATTGATGAGAACTTAATCTTGTGGAACTACACCAATCATCTTAATAACTACTAGATAACCAAAGACTCTTATGCATTCCACTTTATTATATTAGTCCTTTAAAAGTTCAAACAAAATAAACTAATTAATTGTTTATGTCTTCTTAAGTGACATTAAATTTTATGTTATATTACATATCTACTTATTTCATTCTACCTTTACATGTCTACTTTAGCATGTTCAAACAAGAAAATCTAAATTTATTATTATTTAAAAACAATTATGAAATCTATTTAGTCAACAAATAAATAAATTTAGGCAAATATTATACATTTTTATTTTAAGTTCAATTCAATAAGACTTAAAAATGAGTAATTTTGTTTTTAAACAAAGACTTTGATATAAAAATTATATATATAATCTCTATAATATAATTTTTTTCTCTCTCCTCATTTAATTATGATATAAAGTATAAGATTTAATATTTTTTTGGTCTTATAAATAAAATAAATTACATTTTAAGTCTCTTTAAAAATAAATGTAAGTTTTATTTTGCCCAATGTTTTTCTTTATCTTAAAAAGTTTATGCATTTTGCTATCGGTAGAAAAGAGTTACAAAACCAAGGAATAAAATCAGTGGCAAAAAAGAAAAATTTCCTAAAAAACTTATATAACGGAAAATTAATTTTAAAATATTATAAGGATTAAGAAGTTATTTAACCCTTAATTATATATCTTGTAGAGTGTACACGTATGTTTCTCTCCTTAAACAACTTAATTTTCTACTGAATAGATAATCCAGAAGGAAGGCTACAATCCATATCTAATAATAATCTAGATGAAAAACCATTATCCAAAGGATAAGAACCAAATCTCTCACATTTGAAACAACTATAAATATATACCCTACCACATTATTATTCTCTGCATTATAAAAAACATATCCCTAATAATGGCGCACAAAATTTGCTTGCTCATTTTTTCCCTCAAACTCCAAACCCCCAAACTCTACCAATGATTCCTCAGAAAACAATCCTAGTATATTTTCTATACACTCAAATAACTCTTTTTCCAAGGTGGAGGCAACAACGAGTTTATGGTCTCTTACACCTCCACCAACAGTAACAATAGTGACAAATTGGTGAAGCCAATGTCGTCATCTTCACAACCACCCTCTGGTAGGTATGTGGATCATCATCAAGATCCATTGGAGGACCTCAGAAAATCCTTCTCTAAAAAACAAATGGGTAGACCCTTGGGCTCTAAGAACAAGCCCAAAACATGCATTGTTATCGAGGAAGACACACAAAACTTCATAGAGTGGGTAGGGCTTGAGATCCCAATAAGAGAAGATATTGTAGTGAATATAATAAAACACGATCAACAACTTCAACATAACATAATTGTTTCTGGGGTTTCGGTCTTATCTCTAACGTTACCATTCTTGATCTAGTATCATGTGACCCATTATTATCCATCGAAGGACCCATACATATGACATCTTTATTTGGAACATATCTATATATATCCAAATTTTCCATGTTCTCCTTCACATTTCATATCTTGTCCACCATGTTCCTCTTTTACCGTATACTTGTCTAGTCCTAAAGTATATGTGTATTGAGGCGTTAATGGTGGAAAGATTACCTTTGGCAGTGTTATTTTTTTAATACCAATCTTTTTAGGAAAACAACGTTCCACATGGTAGTCTACATCAGTAGAAAAGTTGAGAAATTGAAGAAGGTGGACAAACACATGTTGTTGTTGTCATCACCAATGTTAACTAAGTAGAACATGAGTCTGGCAAAAACAACAACAATAATTGTTTACATACGCCCACAAACTTCAATGGTGTACGCACTAATTCAACTAAGATGAATTATCAACTTCCCTCTCACTATCTTCCAATGATGGGAATGATATTGATGAGAACTTAATCTTGTGGAACTACACCAATCATCTTAATAACTACTAGATAACCAAAGACTCTTATGCATTCCACTTTATTATATTATTCCTTTAAAAGTTCAAACAAAATAAACTAATTAATTGTTTATGTCTTCTTAAGTGACATTAAATTTTATGTTATATTACATATCTACTTATTTCATTCTACCTTTACACGTCTACTTTGGTTTAGCATGTTCAAACAAGAAAATCTAAATTTATTATTATTTAAAAACAATTATGAAATCTATTTAGTCAACAAATAAATAAATTTAGGAAAATATTATACATTTTTATTTTAAATTCAATTCAATAAGACTTAAAAATGAGTAATTTTGTTTTTAAACAAAGACTTTGATATAAAAATTATATATATAATCTCTATAATATAATTTTTTTCTCTCTCCTCATTTAATTATGATATAAAGTATAAGATTTAATATTTTTTTGGTCTTATAAATAAAATAAATTACATTATAAGTCTCTTTAAAAATAAATGTAAGTTTTATTTTGCCCAATGTTTTTCTTTATCTTAAAAAGTTTATGCATTTTGCTATCGGTAGAAAAGAGTTACAAAACCAAGGAATAAAATCAGTGGCAAAAAAGAAAAATTTCCTAAAAAACTTATATAACGGAAAATTAATTTTAAAATATTATAAGGATTAAGAAGTTATTTAACCCTTAATTATATATCTTGTAGAGTGTACACGTATGTTTCTCTCCTTAAACAACTTAATTTTCTACTGAACTGATAATCCAGAAGGAAGGCTACAATCCATATCTAATAATAATCTAGATGAAAAACCATTATCCAAAGGATAAGAACCAAATCTCTCACATTTGAAACAACTATAAATATATACCCTACCACATCATTATTCTCTACATTATAAAAAACATATCCCTAATAATGGCGCACAAAATTTGCTTGCTCATTTTTTCCCTCAAACTCCAAACCCCCAAACTCTACCAATGATTCCTCAGAAAACAATCCTAGTATATTTTCTATACACTCAAATAACTCTTTTTCCAAGGTGGAGGCAACAACGAGTTTATGGTCTCTTACACCTCCACCAACAGTAACAATAGTGACAAATTGGTGAAGCCAATGTCGTCATCTTCACAACCACCCTCTGGTAGGTATGTGGATCATCATCAAGATCCATTGGAGGACCTCAGAAAATCCTTCTCTAAAAAACAAATGGGTAGACCCTTGGGCTCTAAGAACAAGCCCAAAACATGCATTGTTATCGAGGAAGACACACAAAACATCATAGAGTGGGTAGGGCTTGAGATCCCAATAAGAGAAGATATTGTAGTGAATATAATAAAACACGATCAACAACTTCAACATAACATAATTGTTTCTGGGGTTTCGGTCTTATCTCTAACGTTACCATTCTTGATCTAGTATCATGTGACCCATTATTATCCATCGAAGGACCCATACATATGACATCTTTATTTGGAACATATCTATATATATCCAAATTTTCCATGTTCTCCTTCACATTTCATATCTTGTCCACCATGTTCCTCTTTTACCGTATACTTGTCTAGTCCTAAAGTATATGTGTATTGAGGCGTTGTTGGTGGAAAGATTACCTTTGGCAGTGTTATTTTTTTAATACCAATCTTTTTAGGAAAACAACGTTCCACATGGTAGTCTACATCAGTAGAAAAGTTGAGAAATTGAAGAAGGTGGACAAACACATGTTGTTGTTGTCATCACCAATGTTAACTAAGTAGAACATGAGTCTGGCAACAACAACAACAATAATTGTTTACATACGCCCACAAACTTCAATGGTGTACGCACTAATTCAACTAAGATGAATTATCAACTTCCCTCTCACTATCTTCCAATGATGGGAATGATATTGATGAGAACTTAATCTTGTGGAACTACACCAATCATCTTAATAACTACTAGATAACCAAAGACTCTTATGCATTCCACTTTATTATATTAGTCCTTTAAAAGTTCAAACAAAATAAACTAATTAATTGTTTATGTCTTCTTAAGTGACATTAAATTTTATGTTATATTACATATCTACTTATTTCATTCTACCTTTACACGTCTACTTTGGTTTAGCATGTTCAAACAAGAAAATCTAAATTTATTATTATTTAAAAACAATTATGAAATCTATTTAGTCAACAAATAAATAAATTTAGGCAAATATTATACATTTTTATTTTAAATTCAATTCAATAAGACTTAAAAATGAGTAATTTTGTTTTTAAACAAAGACTTTGATATAAAAATTATATATATAATCTCTATAATATAATTTTTTTCTCTCTCCTCATTTAATTATGATATAAAGTATAAGATTTAATATTTTTTTGGTCTTATAAATAAAATAAATTACATTTTAAGTCTCTTTAAAAATAAATGTAAGTTTTATTTTGCCCAATGTTTTTCTTTATCTTAAAAAGTTTATGCATTTTGCTATCGGTAGAAAAGAGTTACAAAACCAAGGAATAAAATCAGTGGCAAAAAAGAAAAATTTCCTAAAAAACTTATATAACGGAAAATTAATTTTAAAATATTATAAGGATTAAGAAGTTATTTAACCCTTAATTATATATCTTGTAGAGTGTACACGTATGTTTCTCTCCTTAAACAACTTAATTTTCTACTGAACTGATAATCCAGAAGGAAGGCTACAATCCATATCTAATAATAATCTAGATGAAAAACCATTATCCAAAGGATAAGAACCAAATCTCTCACATTTGAAACAACTATAAATATATACCCTACCACATCATTATTCTCTACATTATAAAAAACATATCCCTAATAATGGCGCACAAAATTTGCTTGCTCATTTTTTCCCTCAAACTCCAAACCCCCAAACTCTACCAATGATTCCTCAGAAAACAATCCTAGTATATTTTCTATACACTCAAATAACTCTTTTTCCAAGGTGGAGGCAACAACGAGTTTATGGTCTCTTACACCTCCACTAACAGTAACAATAGTGACAAATTGGTGAAGCCAATGTCGTCATCTTCACAACCACCCTCTGGTAGGTATGTGGATCATCATCAAGATCCATTGGAGGACCTCAGAAAATCCTTCTCTAAAAAACAAATGGGTAGACCCTTGGGCTCTAAGAACAAGCCCAAAACATGCATTGTTATCGAGGAAGACACACAAAACATCATAGAGTGGGTAGGGCTTGAGATCCCAATAAGAGAAGATATTGTAGTGAATATAATAAAACACGATCAACAACTTCAACATAACATAATTGTTTCTGGGGTTTCGGTCTTATCTCTAACGTTATCATTCTTGATCTAGTATCATGTGACCCATTATTATCCATCGAAGGACCCATACATATGACATCTTTATTTGGAACATATCTATATATATCCAAATTTTCCATGTTCTCCTTCACATTTCATATCTTGTCCACCATGTTCCTCTTTTACCGTATACTTGTCTAGTCCTAAAGTATATGTGTATTGAGGCGTTGTTGGTGGAAAGATTACCTTTCGCAGTGTTATTTTTTTAATACCACTCTTTTTAGGAAAACAACGTTCCACATGGTAGTCTACATCAGTAGAAAAGTTGAGAAATTGAAGAAGGTGGACAAACACATGTTGTTGTTGTCATCACCAATGTTAACTAAGTAGAACATGAGTCTGGCAACAACAACAACAATAATTGTTTACATACGCCCACAAACTTCAATGGTGTACGCACTAATTCAACTAAGATGAATTATCAACTTCCCTCTCACTATCTTCCAATGATGGGAATGATATTGATGAGAACTTAATCTTGTGGAACTACACCAATCATCTTAATAACTACTAGATAACCAAAGACTCTTATGCATTCCACTTTATTATATTAGTCCTTTAAAAGTTCAAACAAAATAAACTAATTAATTGTTTATGTCTTCTTAAGTGACATTAAATTTTATGTTATATTACATATCTACTTATTTCATTCTACCTTTACACGTCTACTTTGGTTTAGCATGTTCAAACAAGAAAATCTAAATTTATTATTATTTAAAAACAATTATGAAATCTATTTAGTCAACAAATAAATAAATTTAGGCAAATATTATACATTTTTATTTTAAATTCAATTCAATAAGACTTAAAAATGAGTAATTTTGTTTTTAAACAAAGACTTTGATATAAAAATTATATATATAATCTCTATAATATAATTTTTTTCTCTCTCCTCATTTAATTATGATATAAAGTATAAGATTTAATATTTTTTTGGTCTTATAAATAAAATAAATTACATTTTAAGTCTCTTTAAAAATAAATGTAAGTTTTATTTTGCCCAATGTTTTTCTTTATCTTAAAAAGTTTATGCATTTTGCTATCGGTAGAAAAGAGTTACAAAACCAAGGAATAAAATCAGTGGCAAAAAAGAAAAATTTCCTAAAAAACTTATATAACGGAAAATTAATTTTAAAATATTATAAGGATTAAGAAGTTATTTAACCCTTAATTATATATCTTGTAGAGTGTACACGTATGTTTCTCTCCTTAAACAACTTAATTTTCTACTGAACTGATAATCCAGAAGGAAGGCTACAATCCATAACTAATAATAATCTAGATGAAAAACCATTATCCAAAGGATAAGAACCAAATCTCTCACATTTGAAACAACTATAAATATATACCCTACCACATCATTATTCTCTACATTATAAAAAACATATCCCTAATAATGGCGCACAAAATTTGCTTGCTCATTTTTTCCCTCAAACTCCAAACCCCCAAACTCTACCAATGATTCCTCAGAAAACAATCCTAGTATATTTTCTATACACTCAAATAACTCTTTTTCCAAGGTGGAGGCAACAACGAGTTTATGGTCTCTTACACCTCTACCAACAGTAACAATAGTGACAAATTGGTGAAGCCAATGTCGTCATCTTCACAACCACCCTCTGGTAGGTATGTGGATCATCATCAAGATCCATTGGAGGACCTCAGAAAATCCTTCTCTAAAAAACAAATGGGTAGACCCTTGGGCTCTAAGAACAAGCCCAAAACATGCATTGTTATCGAGGAAGACACACAAAACATCATAGAGTGGGTAGGGCTTGATATCCCAATAAGAGAAGATATTGTAGTGAATATAATAAAACACGATCAACAACTTCAACATAACATAATTGTTTCTGGGGTTTCGGTCTTATCTCTAACGTTACCATTATTGATCTAGTATCATGTGACCCATTATTATCCATCGAAGGACCCATACATATGACATCTTTATTTGGAACATATCTATATATATCCAAATTTTCCATGTTCTCCTTCACATTTCATATCTTGTCCACCATGTTCCTCTTTTACCGTATACTTGTCTAGTCCTAAAGTATATGTGTATTGAGGCGTTGTTGGTGGAAAGATTACCTTTGGCAGTGTTATTTTTTTAATACCACTCTTTTTAGGAAAACAACGTTCCACATGGTAGTCTACATCAGTAGAAAAGTTGAGAAATTGAAGAAGGTGGACAAACACATGTTGTTGTTGTCATCACCAATGTTAACTAAGTAGAACATGAGTCTGGCAACAACAACAACAATAATTGTTTACATACGCCCACAAACTTCAATGGTGTACGCACTAATTCAACTAAGATGAATTATCAACTTCCCTCTCACTATCTTCCAATGATGGGAATGATATTGATGAGAACTTAATCTTGTGGAACTACACCAATCATCTTAATAACTACTAGATAACCAAAGACTCTTATGCATTCCACTTTATTATATTAGTCCTTTAAAAGTTCAAACAAAATAAACTAATTAATTGTTTATGTCTTCTTAAGTGACATTAAATTTTATGTTATATTACATATCTACTTATTTCATTCTACCTTTACACGTCTACTTTGGTTTAGCATGTTCAAACAAGAAAATCTAAATTTATTATTATTTAAAAACAATTATGAAATCTATTTAGTCAACAAATAAATAAATTTAGGCAAATATTATACATTTTTATTTTAAATTCAATTCAATAAGACTTAAAAATGAGTAATTTTGTTTTTAAACAAAGACTTTGATATAAAAATTATATATATAATCTCTATAATATAATTTTTTTCTCTCTCCTCATTTAATTATGATATAAAGTATAAGATTTAATATTTTTTTGGTCTTATAAATAAAATAAATTACATTTTAAGTCTCTTTAAAAATAAATGTAAGTTTTATTTTGCCCAATGTTTTTCTTTATCTTAAAAAGTTTATGCATTTTGCTATCGGTAGAAAAGAGTTACAAAACCAAGGAATAAAATCAGTGGCAAAAAAGAAAAATTTCCTAAAAAACTTATATAACGGAAAATTAATTTTAAAATATTATAAGGATTAAGAAGTTATTTAACCCTTAATTATATATCTTGTAGAGTGTACACGTATGTTTCTCTCCTTAAACAATTTAATTTTCTACTGAATAGATAATCCAGAAGGAAGGCTACAATCCATATCTAATAATAATGTAGATGAAAAACCATTATCCAAAGGATAAGAACCAAATCTCTCACATTTGAAACAACTATAAATATATACCCTACCACATTATTATTCTCTGCATTATAAAAAACATATCCCTAATAATGGCGCACAAAATTTGCTTGCTCATTTTTTCCCTTAAACTCCAAACCCCCAAACTCTACCAATGATTCCTCAGAAAACAATCCTAGTATATTTTCTATACACTCAAATAACTCTTTTTCCAAGGTGGAGGCAACAACGAGTTTATGGTCTCTTAAACCTCCACCAACAGTAACAATAGTGACACATTGGTGAAGCCAATGTCGTCATCTTCACAACCACCCTCTGGTAGGTATGTGGATCATCATCAAGATCCATTGGAGGACCTCAGAAAATCCTTCTCTAAAAAACAAATGGGTAGACCCTTGGGCTCTAAGAACAAGCCCAAAGCATGCATTGTTATCGAGGAAGACACACAAAACTTCATAGAGTGGGTAGGGCTTGAGATCCCAATAAGAGAAGATATTGTAGTGAATATAATAAAACACGATCAACAACTTCAACATAACATAATTGTTTCTGGGGTTTCGGTCTTATCTCTAACGTTACCATTCTTGATCTAGTATCATGTGACCCATTATTATCCATCGAAAGACCCATACATATGACATCTTTATTTGGAACATATCTATATATATCCAACTTTTCCATGTTCTCCTTCACATTTCATATCTTGTCCACCATGTTCCTCTTTTACCGTATACTTGTCTAGTCCTAAAGTATATGTGTATTGAGGCGTTGTTGGTGGAAAGATTACCTTTGGTAGTGTTATTTTTTTAATGCCACTCTTTCTAGGAAAACAACGTTCCACATGGTAGTCTACATCAGTAGAAAAGTTTGAGAAATTGAAGAAGGTGGACAAACATATGTTATTGTTGTCATCACCAATGTTAACTAAGTAGAACATGAGTCTGGAAACAACAACAACAATAATTGTTTACATACGCCCACAAACTTCAATGGTGTACACGCTAATTCAACTAAGATGAATTATCATCTTCCCTCTCACTATCTTCCAATGATGGGAATGATATTGATGAGAACTTAATCTTGTGGAACTACACAAATCATATTAATAACTACTAGATAACCAAATACTCTTATGCATTCAACTTTATTGTATTAGTCCTTTAATAGTTCAAACAAAATAAATTAATTAATTTTTTATGTCTTCTTCAGTGACATTAAATTTTATGTTATATTACATATCTACTTATTTCATTCTACCATTACACGTCTACTTTGGTTTAGCATGTTCAAACAAGAAAATCTAAATTTATTATTATTTAAAAACAATTATGAAATCTATTTAGTCAACAAATAAATAAATTTAGGCAAATATTATACATTTTTATTTTAAATTCAATTCAATAAGACATAAAAATGAGTAATTTTGTTTTTAAACAAAGACTTTGGTATAAAAATTATATATATAATTTCTATAATATAATTTTTTTTCTCTCTCCTCATTTAATTATGATATAAAGTATAAGATTTAATATTTTTTTGGTCTTATAAATATAATAAATTACATTATAAGTCTCTTTAAAAATAAATGTAGGTTTTATTTTCCCCAATGTTTTTCATTATCTTAAAAAGATTCTGCATTTTGCCATCGGTAGAAAAGAGTTACAAAACCAAGGAATAAAATCAGAGGCAAAAAAGGAAAATTTCCTTAAAAAAGTTATATAACGGAAAATTAATTTTAAAATATTATCAGGATTAAGAAGTTATTTAACCCTTAATTATATATGTTGTAGAGTGTAGACGTATGTTTCTCTCCTTAAACAACTAAATTTTCTACTGAATAGATAATCTAGAAGGGAGGCTACAATCCATATCTAATAATACTCTAGATGAAAAACCAAAATCCAATGGATAAGAACCAAATCTCTCACATTCGAAACAACTATAAATAAATACCCTACCACATTATTATTCTCTGCATTATAAAAACATATCCCTAATAATGGCGCACAAAATTTGCTTGCTCATTTTTTCCCTCAAACTCCAAACCCCCAAACTCTACCAATGATTCCTCCGAAAACAATCCTAGTATATTTTCTATACGCTCAGATAACTCTTTTTCTAAGGTGGATGCAACAACGAGTTTATGGTCTCTTACACTGCCACCAACAGTAACAATAGTGACACATTGGTGAAGCCAATGTCGTCATCTGCACAACCACCATCAGATAGGTATGTGGATCATCATCAAGATCCATTGGAGGACCTCAGAAAACCCTTCTCTAAAAAACAAATGGGTAGACCCTTGGGCTCTAAGAACAAGCCCAAAACATGCACTATTATCGAGGAAGACACACAAAACTTCATAGAGTGGGTAGGGCTTGAGATCCCAATAAGAGAAGATATTGTAGTGAATACAATAAAATACGATCAACAACTCCTACATAACATAATGTTTCGGGGGTTTCGGTCTTATCTCTGACGTTACCATTCTTGATCCAGTATCATGTGACCCATTATTATCCATTGAAGGACCCATACATATGACATCTTTATTTGGAACATATATATATATATATATATATATATATATATATATATATATATATATATATATATATATATATATATATATATCCAAATTTTCCATGTTCTCCTCCACATTTCATATCTTGTCCACCATGTTCCTCTTTTACTGTATACTTGTCTAGTCCTAAAGTATATGTGTATTGAGGCGTTGTTGGTGGAAAGATTACCTTTGGTAGTGTTATTTTTTTAATGCCACTCTTTCTAGGAAAACAACGTTCCACATGGTAGTCTACATCAGTAGAAAAGTTTGAGAAATTGAAGAAGGTGGACAAACACATGTTATTGTTGTCATCACCAATGTTAACTAAGTTGAACATGAGTATGGAAACAACAACAACAATAATTGTTTACATACGCCCACAAACTTCAATGGTGTACACGCTAATTCAACTAAGATGAATTATCAACTTCCCTCTCACTATCTTCCAATGATGGGAATGATATTGATGAGAACTTAATCTTATGGAACTACACCAATCATCTTAATAACTATTAGATAACCAAAGACTCTTATGCATTCCACTTTATTGTATTAGTCCTTTAAAAGTTCAAACAAAATAAATTAATTAATTGTTTATGTCTTCTTAAGTGACATTAAATTTTATGTTATATTACATATCTACTTATTTCATTCTACCATTACACGTCTACTTTGGTTTAGCATGTTCAAATAAGAAAATCTAAATTTATTATTATTTAAAAACAATTATGAAATCTATTTAGTCAACAAATAAATAAATTTAGGAAAATATTATACATTTTTATTTTAAGTTCAATTCAATAAGACTTAAAAATGAGTAATTTTGTTTTTAAACAAAGACTTTGATATAAAAATTATATATATAATCTCTATAATATAATTTTTTTTCTCTCTCCTCATTTAATTATGATATAAAGTATAAGATTTAATATTTTTTGGTCTTATAAATATAATAAATTACATTTTATGTCTCTTAAAAAAAATGTAGGTTTTATTTTCCTAAATGTTTTTCTTTATCTTAAAAAGTTTCTGCATTTTGCTGTCGGTAGAAAAGAGTTACAAAACCAAGGAATAAAATCAGTGGCAAAAAAGAAAAATTTCCTAAAAAACATATATAACGGAAAATTAATTTTAAAATATTATAAGGATTAAGAAGTTATTTAACCCTTAATTATATATCTTGTAGAGTGTAGACGTATGTTTCTCTCCTTAAACAACTAAATTTTCTACTAAATAGATAATCTAGAAGGGAGGCTACAATCCATATCTAATAATAATGTAGATGAAAAACCATAATCCAATGGATAAGAACCAAATCTCTCACATTCGAAACAACTATAAATAAATACCCTACCACATAGTTATTCTCTGCATTATAAAAAACATTTTCCTAATAATGGCGCACAAAATTTGCTTGCTCATTTTTTCCCTCAAACTCCAAACCCCCAAACTCTACCAATGATTCCTCAGAAAACAATCCAAGTATATTTTCTATACACTCAGATAACTCTTTTTCCAAGGTGGAGGCAACATCGAGTTTATGGTCTCTTACACTGCCACCAACAATAACAATAGTGACACATTGGTGAAGACAATGTCGTCATCTGCACAACCACCCTCTGGTAGGTATGTGGATCATCATCAAGATCCATTGGAGGACCTCAGAAAATCCTTCTCTAAAAAACAAATGGGTAGACCCTTGGGCTCTAAGAACAAGCCCAAAACATGCACTGTTATCGAGGAAGACACACAAAACTTCATAGAGTGGGTAGGGCTTGAGATCCCAATAAGAGAAGATATTGTAGTGAATATAATAAAATACGATCAAGAACTCCAACATAACATAATTGTTTCGGGGGTTTCGGTCTTATCTCTAACGTTACCATTCTTGATCCAGTATCATGTGACCCATTATTATCCATCGAAGGACCCATACATATGACATCTTTATTTGGAACATATATATATATATATATATATATATATATATATATATATATATATATATATATATATATATATCCAAATTTTCCATGTTCTCCTTCGCATTTCATATCTTTTCCACCATGTTCCTCTTTTACCGTATACTTGTCAAGTCCTAAATTATATGTGTATTGAGGCGTTGTTGGTGGAAAGATTACCTTTGGCAGTGTTATTTTTTTAATGCTACTCTTTTTAGGAAAACAACGTTCCACATGGTAGTCTACATCAGTAGAAAAGTTGAGAAATTGAAGAAGGTGGACAAACACATGTTGTTGTTGTCATCACCAATGTTAACTAAGTAGAACATGAGTCTGGCAACAACAACAACAATAATTGTTTACATACGCCCACAAACTTCAATGGTGTACGCACTAATTCAACTAAGATGAATTATCAACTTCCCTCTCACTATCTTCCAATGACGGGAATGATATTGATGAGAACTTAATCTTGTGGAACTACACCAATCATCTTAATAACTACTAGTTAACAAAAGACTCTTATGCATTCCACTTTATTATATTAGTCCTTTAAAAGTTCAAACAAAATAAATTAATTAATTGTTTATGTCTTCTTAAGTGACATTAAATTTTATGTTATATTACATATCTACTTATTTCATTCTACCTTTACACGTCTACTTTGGTTTAGCATGTTCAAACAAGAAAATCTAAATTTATTATTATTTAAAAACAATTATGAAATCTATTTAGTCAACAAATAAATAAATTTAGGCAAATATTATACATTTTTATTTTAAATTCAATTCAATAAGACTTAAAAATGAGTAATTTTGTTTTTAAACAAAGGCTTTGATATAAAAATTATATATATAATCTCTATAATATAATTTTTTTTCTCTCTCCTCATTTAATTATGATATAAAGTATAAGATTTAATATTTTTTTGGTCTTATAAATAAAATAAATTACATTTTAAGTCTCTTTAAAAATAAATGTAAGTTTTATTTTGCCCAATGTTTTTCTTTATCTTAAAAAGTTTATGCATTTTGCTATCGGTAGAAAAGAGTTACAAAACCAAGGAATAAAATCAGTGGCAAAAAAGAAAATTTTCCTAAAAAACTTATATAACGGAAAATTAATTTTAAAATATTATAAGGATTAAGAAGTTATTTAACCCTTAATTATATATCTTGTAGAGTGTACACGTATGTTTCTCTCCTTAAACAACTTAATTTTCTACTGAATAGATAATCCAGAAGGAAGGCTACAATCCATATCTAATAATAATCTAGATGAAAAACCATTATCTAAAGGATAAGAACCAAATCTCTCACATTTGAAACAACTATAAATATATACCCTACCACATTATTATTCTCTGCATTATAAAAAACATATCCCTAATAATGGCGCACAAAATTTGCTTGCTCATTTTTTCCCTCAAACTCAAAACCCCCAAACTCTACCAATGATTCCTCAGAAAACAATCCTAGTATATTTTCTATACACTCAAATAACTCTTTTTCCAAGGTGGAGGCAACAACGAGTTTATGGTCTCTTACACCTCCACCAACAGTAACAATAGTGACACATTGGTGAAGCCAATGTCGTCATCTTCACAACCACCCTCTGGTAGGTATGTGGATCATCATCAAGATCCATTGGAGGACCTCAGAAAATCCTTCTCTAAAAAACAAATGGGTAGACCCTTGGGCTCTAAGAACAATCCCAAAACATGCATTGTTATCGAGGAAGACACACAAAACTTCATAGAGTGGGTAGGGCTTGAGATCCCAATAAGAGAAGATATTATAGTGAATATAATAAAACACGATCAACAACTTCAACATAACATAATTGTTTCTGGGGTTTCGGTCTTATCTCTAACGTTACCATTCTTGATCTAGTATCATGTGACCCATTATTATCCATCGAAGGACCCATACATATGACATCTTTATTTGGAACATATCTATATATACATCCAAATTTTCCATGTTCTCCTTCACATTTCATATCTTGTCCACCATGTTCCTCTTTTACCGTATACTTGTCTAGTCCTAAAGTATATGTGTATTGAGGCGTTGTTGGTGGAAAGATTACCTTTGGCAGTGTTATTTTTTTAATGCCACTCTTTTTAGGAAAACAACGTTCCACATGGTAGTCTACATCAGTAGAAAAGTTTGAGAAATTGAAGAAGGTGGACAAACACATGTTGTTGTTGTCATCACCAATGTTAACTAAGTAGAACATGAGTCTGGCAACAACAACAACAATAATTGTTTACATACGCCCACAAACTTCAATGGTGTACGCACTAATTCAACTAAGATTAATTATCAACTTCCCTCTCACTATCTTCCAATGATGGGAATGATATTGATGAGAACTTAATCTTGTGGAACTACACCAATCATCTTAATAACTACTAGATAACCAAAGACTCTTATGCATTCCACTTTATTATATTAGTCCTTTAAAAGTTCAAACAAAATAAATTAATTAATTGTTTATGTCTTCTTAAGTGACATTAAATTTTATGTTATATTACATATCTACTTATTTCATTCTACCTTTACACGTCTACTTTGGTTTAGCATGTTCAAACAAGAAAATCTAAATTTATTATTATTTAAAAACAATTATGAAATCTATTTAGTCAACAAATAAATAAATTTAGGCAAATATTATACATTTTTATTTTAAATTCAATTCAATAAGACTTAAAAATGAGTAATTTTGTTTTTAAACAAAGACTTTGATATAAAAATTATATATATAATCTCTATAATATAATTTTTTTTCTCTCTCCTCATTTAATTATGATATAAAGTATAAGATTTAATATTTTTTTGGTCTTATAAATAAAATAAATTACATTTTAAGTCTCTTTAAAAATAAATGTAAGTTTTATTTTGCCCAATGTTTTTCTTTATCTTAAAAAGTTTATGCATTTTGCTATCGGTAGAAAAGAGTTACAAAACCAAGGAATAAAATCAGAGGCAAAAAAGAAAAATTTCCTAAAAAACTTATATAACAGAAAATTAATCTTAAAATATTATAAGGATTAAGAAGTTATTTAACCCTTAATTATATATCTTGTAGAGTGTACACGTATGTTTCTCTCCTTAAACAACTTAATTTTCTACTGAATAGATAATCCAGAAGGAAGGCTACAATCCATATCTAATAATAATCTAGATGAAAAACCATTATCCAAAGGATAAGAACCAAATCTCTCACATTTGAAACAACTATAAATATATACCCTACCACATTATTATTCTCTGCATTATAAAAAACATATCCCTAATAATGGCGCACAAAATTTGCTTGCTCATTTTTTCCCTCAAACTCCAAATCCCCAAACTCTACCAATGATTCCTCAGAAAACAATCCTAGTATATTTTCTATACACTCAAATAACTCTTTTTCCAAGGTGGAGGCAACAACGAGTTTATGGTCTCTTACACCTCCACCAACAGTAACAATAGTGACACATTGGTGAAGCCAATGTCGTCATCTTCACAACCACCCTCTGGTAGGTATGTGGATCATCATCAAGATCCATTGGAGGACCTCAGAAAATCCTTCTCTAAAAAACAAATGGGTATACCCTTGGGCTCTAAGAACAATCCCAAAACATGCATTGTTATCGAGGAAGACACACAAAACTTCATAGAGTGGGTAGGGCTTGAGATCCCAATAAGAGAAGATATTGTAGTGAATATAATAAAACACGATCAACAACTTCAACATAACATAATTGTTTCTTGGGTTTCGGTCTTATCTCTAACGTTACCATTCTTGATCTAGTATCATGTGACCCATTATTATCCATCGAAGGACCCATACATATGACATCTTTATTTGGAACATATCTATATATATATCCAAATTTTCCATGTTCTCCTTCACATTTCATATCTTGTCCACCATGTTCCTCTTTTATCGTATACTTGTCTAGTCCTAAAGTATATGTGTATTGAGGCGTTGTTGGTGGAAAGATTACCTTTGGCAGTGTTATTTTTTTAATGCCACTCTTTTTAGGAAAACAACGTTCCACATGGTAGTCTACATCAGTAGAAAAGTTGAGAAATTGAAGAAGGTGGACAAACACATGTTGTTGTTGTCATCACCAATGTTAACTAAGTAGAACATGAGTCTGGCAACAACAACAACAATAATTGTTTACATACGCCCACAAACTTCAATGGTGTACGCACTAATTCAACTAAGATGAATTATCAACTTCCCTCTCACTATCTTCCAATGATGGGAATGATATTGATGAGAACTTAATCTTGTGGAACTACACCAATCATCTTAATAACTACTAGATAACCAAAGACTCTTATGCATTCCACTTTATTATATTAGTCCTTTAAAAGTTCAAACAAAATAAATTAATTAATTGTTTATGTCTTCTTAAGTGACATTAAATTTTATGTTATATTACATATCTACTTATTTCATTCTACCTTTACACGTCTACTTTGGTTTAGCATGTTCAAACAAGAAAATCTAAATTTATTATTATTTAAAAACAATTATGAAATCTATTTAGTCAACAAATAAATAAATTTAGGCAAATATTATACATTTTTATTTTAAATTCAATTCAATAAGACTTAAAAATGAGTAATTTTGTTTTTAAACAAAGACTTTGATATAAAAATTATATATATAATCTCTATAATATAATTTTTTTTCTCTCTCCTCATTTAATTATGATATAAAGTATAAGATTTAATATTTTTTTGGTCTTATAAATAAAATAAATTACATTTTAAGTCTCTTTAAAAATAAATGTAAGTTTTATTTTGCCCAATGTTTTTCTTTATCTTAAAAAGTTTATGCATTTTGCTATCGGTAGAAAAGAGTTACAAAACCAAGGAATAAAATCAGTGGCAAAAAAGAAAAATTTCCTAAAAAACTTATATAACAGAAAATTAATCTTAAAATATTATAAGGATTAAGAAGTTATTTAACCCTTAATTATATATCTTGTAGAGTGTACACGTATGTTTCTCTCCTTAAACAACTTAATTTTCTACTGAATAGATAATCCAGAAGGAAGGCTACAATCCATATCTAATAATAATCTAGATGAAAAACCATTATCCAAAGGATAAGAACCAAATCTCTCACATTTGAAACAACTATAAATATATACCCTACCACATTATTATTCTCTGCATTATAAAAAACATATCCCTAATAATGGCGCACAAAATTTGCTTGCTCATTTTTTCCCTCAAACTCCAAATCCCCAAACTCTACCAATGATTCCTCAGAAAACAATCCTAGTATATTTTCTATACACTCAAATAACTCTTTTTCCAAGGTGGAGGCAACAACGAGTTTATGGTCTCTTACACCTCCACCAACAGTAACAATAGTGACACATTGGTGAAGCCAATGTCGTCATCTTCACAACCACCCTCTGGTAGGTATGTGGATCATCATCAAGATCCATTGGAGGACCTCAGAAAATCCTTCTCTAAAAAACAAATGGGTATACCCTTGGGCTCTAAGAACAATCCCAAAACATGCATTGTTATCGAGGAAGACACACAAAACTTCATAGAGTGGGTAGGGCTTGAGATCCCAATAAGAGAAGATATTGTAGTGAATATAATAAAACACGATCAACAACTTCAACATAACATAATTGTTTCTTGGGTTTCGGTCTTATCTCTAACGTTACCATTCTTGATCTAGTATCATGTGACCCATTATTATCCATCGAAGGACCCATACATATGACATCTTTATTTGGAACATATCTATATATATATCCAAATTTTCCATGTTCTCCTTCACATTTCATATCTTGTCCACCATGTTCCTCTTTTATCGTATACTTGTCTAGTCCTAAAGTATATGTGTATTGAGGCGTTGTTGGTGGAAAGATTACCTTTGGCAGTGTTATTTTTTTAATGCCACTCTTTTTAGGAAAACAACGTTCCACATGGTAGTCTACATCAGTAGAAAAGTTGAGAAATTGAAGAAGGTGGACAAACACATGTTGTTGTTGTCATCACCAATGTTAACTAAGTAGAACATGAGTCTGGCAACAACAACAACAATAATTGTTTACATACGCCCACAAACTTCAATGGTGTACGCACTAATTCAACTAAGATGAATTATCAACTTCCCTCTCACTATCTTCCAATGATGGGAATGATATTGATGAGAACTTAATCTTGTGGAACTACACCAATCATCTTAATAACTACTAGATAACCAAAGACTCTTATGCATTCCACTTTATTATATTAGTCCTTTAAAAGTTCAAACAAAATAAATTAATTAATTGTTTATGTCTTCTTAAGTGACATTAAATTTTATGTTATATTACATATCTACTTATTTCATTCTACCTTTACACGTCTACTTTGGTTTAGCATGTTCAAACAAGAAAATCTAAATTTATTATTATTTAAAAACAATTATGAAATCTATTTAGTCAACAAATAAATAAATTTAGGCAAATATTATACATTTTTATTTTAAATTCAATTCAATAAGACTTAAAAATTAGTAATTTTGTTTTTAAACAAAGACTTTGATATAAAAATTATATATATAATCTCTATAATATAATTTTTTTTCTCTCTCCTCATTTAATTATGATATAAAGTATAAGATTTAATATTTTTTTGGTCTTATAAATAAAATAAATTACATTTTAAGTCTCTTTAAAAATAAATGTAAGTTTTATTTTGCCCAATGTTTTTCTTTATCTTAAAAAGTTTATGCATTTTGCTATCGGTAGAAAAGAGTTACAAAACCAAGGAATAAAATCAGAGGCAAAAAAGAAAAATTTCCTAAAAAACTTATATAACAGAAAATTAATCTTAAAATATTATAAGGATTAAGAAGTTATTTAACCCTTAATTATATATCTTGTAGAGTGTACACGTATGTTTCTCTCCTTAAACAACTTAATTTTCTACTGAATAGATAATCCAGAAGGAAGGCTACAATCCATATCTAATAATAATCTAGATGAAAAACCATTATCCAAAGGATAAGAACCAAATCTCTCACATTTGAAACAACTATAAATATATACCCTACCACATTATTATTCTCTGCATTATAAAAAACATATCCCTAATAATGGCGCACAAAATTTGCTTGCTCATTTTTTCCCTCAAACTCCAAATCCCCAAACTCTACCAATGATTCCTCAGAAAACAATCCTAGTATATTTTCTATACACTCAAATAACTCTTTTTCCAAGGTGGAGGCAACAACGAGTTTATGGTCTCTTACACCTCCACCAACAGTAACAATAGTGACACATTGGTGAAGCCAATGTCGTCATCTTCACAACCACCCTCTGGTAGGTATGTGGATCATCATCAAGATCCATTGGAGGACCTCAGAAAATCCTTCTCTAAAAAACAAATGGGTATACCCTTGGGCTCTAAGAACAATCCCAAAACATGCATTGTTATCGAGGAAGACACACAAAACTTCATAGAGTGGGTAGGGCTTGAGATCCCAATAAGAGAAGATATTGTAGTGAATATAATAAAACACGATCAACAACTTCAACATAACATAATTGTTTCTTGGGTTTCGGTCTTATCTCTAACGTTACCATTCTTGATCTAGTATCATGTGACCCATTATTATCCATCGAAGGACCCATACATATGACATCTTTATTTGGAACATATCTATATATATATCCAAATTTTCCATGTTCTCCTTCACATTTCATATCTTGTCCACCATGTTCCTCTTTTATCGTATACTTGTCTAGTCCTAAAGTATATGTGTATTGAGGCGTTGTTGGTGGAAAGATTACCTTTGGCAGTGTTATTTTTTTAATGCCACTCTTTTTAGGAAAACAACGTTCCACATGGTAGTCTACATCAGTAGAAAAGTTGAGAAATTGAAGAAGGTGGACAAACACATGTTGTTGTTGTCATCACCAATGTTAACTAAGTAGAACATGAGTCTGGCAACAACAACAACAATAATTGTTTACATACGCCCACAAACTTCAATGGTGTACGCACTAATTCAACTAAGATGAATTATCAACTTCCCTCTCACTATCTTCCAATGATGGGAATGATATTGATGAGAACTTAATCTTGTGGAACTACACCAATCATCTTAATAACTACTAGATAACCAAAGACTCTTATGCATTCCACTTTATTATATTAGTCCTTTAAAAGTTCAAACAAAATAAATTAATTAATTGTTTATGTCTTCTTAAGTGACATTAAATTTTATGTTATATTACATATCTACTTATTTCATTCTACCTTTACACGTCTACTTTGGTTTAGCATGTTCAAACAAGAAAATCTAAATTTATTATTATTTAAAAACAATTATGAAATCTATTTAGTCAACAAATAAATAAATTTAGGCAAATATTATACATTTTTATTTTAAATTCAATTCAATAAGACTTAAAAATGAGTAATTTTGTTTTTAAACAAAGACTTTGATATAAAAATTACATATATAATCTCTATAATATAATTTTTTTTCTCTCTCCTCATTTAATTATGATATAAAGTATAAGATTTAATATTTTTTTGGTCTTATAAATAAAATAAATTACATTTTAAGTCTCTTTAAAAATAAATGTAAGTTTTATTTTGCCCAATGTTTTTCTTTATCTTAAAAAGTTTATGCATTTTGCTATCGGTAGAAAAGAGTTACAAAACCAAGGAATAAAATCAGTGGCAAAAAAGAAAAATTTCCTAAAAAACTTATATAACAGAAAATTAATCTTAAAATATTATAAGGATTAAGAAGTTATTTAACCCTTAATTATATATCTTGTAGAGTGTACACGTATGTTTCTCTCCTTAAACAACTTAATTTTCTACTGAATAGATAATCCAGAAGGAAGGCTACAATCCATATCTAATAATAATCTAGATGAAAAACCATTATCCAAAGGATAAGAACCAAATCTCTCACATTTGAAACAACTATAAATATATACCCTACCACATTATTATTCTCTGCATTATAAAAAACATATCCCTAATAATGGCGCACAAAATTTGCTTGCTCATTTTTTCCCTCAAACTCCAAATCCCCAAACTCTACCAATGATTCCTCAGAAAACAATCCTAGTATATTTTCTATACACTCAAATAACTCTTTTTCCAAGGTGGAGGCAACAACGAGTTTATGGTCTCTTACACCTCCACCAACAGTAACAATAGTGACACATTGGTGAAGCCAATGTCGTCATCTTCACAACCACCCTCTGGTAGGTATGTGGATCATCATCAAGATCCATTGGAGGACCTCAGAAAATCCTTCTCTAAAAAACAAATGGGTATACCCTTGGGCTCTAAGAACAATCCCAAAACATGCATTGTTATCGAGGAAGACACACAAAACTTCATAGAGTGGGTAGGGCTTGAGATCCCAATAAGAGAAGATATTGTAGTGAATATAATAAAACACGATCAACAACTTCAACATAACATAATTGTTTCTTGGGTTTCGGTCTTATCTCTAACGTTACCATTCTTGATCTAGTATCATGTGACCCATTATTATCCATCGAAGGACCCATACATATGACATCTTTATTTGGAACATATCTATATATATATCCAAATTTTCCATGTTCTCCTTCACATTTCATATCTTGTCCACCATGTTCCTCTTTTATCGTATACTTGTCTAGTCCTAAAGTATATGTGTATTGAGGCGTTGTTGGTGGAAAGATTACCTTTGGCAGTGTTATTTTTTTAATGCCACTCTTTTTAGGAAAACAACGTTCCACATGGTAGTCTACATCAGTAGAAAAGTTGAGAAATTGAAGAAGGTGGACAAACACATGTTGTTGTTGTCATCACCAATGTTAACTAAGTAGAACATGAGTCTGGCAACAACAACAACAATAATTGTTTACATACGCCCACAAACTTCAATGGTGTACGCACTAATTCAACTAAGATGAATTATCAACTTCCCTCTCACTATCTTCCAATGATGGGAATGATATTGATGAGAACTTAATCTTGTGGAACTACACCAATCATCTTAATAACTACTAGATAACCAAAGACTCTTATGCATTCCACTTTATTATATTAGTCCTTTAAAAGTTCAAACAAAATAAATTAATTAATTGTTTATGTCTTCTTAAGTGACATTAAATTTTATGTTATATTACATATCTACTTATTTAATTCTACCTTTACACGTCTACTTTGGTTTAGCATGTTCAAACAAGAAAATCTAAATTTATTATTATTTAAATACAATTATGAAATCTATTTAGTCAACAAATAAATAAATTTAGGCAAATATTATACATTTTTATTTTAAATTCAATTCAATAAGACTTAAAAATGAGTAATTTTGTTTTTAAACAAAGACTTTGATATAAAAATTATATATAATCTCTATAATATAATTTTTTTTCTCTCTCCTCATTTAATTATGATATAAAGTATAAGATTTAATATTTTTTTGGTCTTATAAATAAAATAAATTTCATTTTAAGTCTCTTTAAAAATAAATGTAAGTTTTATTTTTCCCAATGTTTTTCTTTATCTTAAAAAGTTTATGCATTTTGCTATCGGTAGAAAAGAGTTACAAAACCAAGGAATAAAATCAGTGGCAAAAAAGAAAAATTTCCTAAAAAACTTATATAACGGAAAATTAATTTTAAAATATTATAAGGATTAAGAAGTTATTTAACCCTTAATTATATATCTTGTAGAGTGTACACGTATGTTTCTCTCCTTAAACAACTTAATTTTCTACTGAATAGATAATCCAGAAGGAAGGCTACAATCCATATCTAATAATAATCTAGATGAAAAACCATTATCCAAAGGATAAGAACCAAATCTCTCACATTTGAAACAACTATAAATATATACCCTACCACATTATTATTCTCTGCATTATAAAAAACATATCCCTAATAATGGCGCACAAAATTTGCTTGCTCATTTTTTCCCTCAAACTCCAAACCCCCAAACTCTACCAATGATTCCTCAGAAAACAATCCTAGTATATTTTCTATACACTCAAATAACTCTTTTTCCAAGGTGGAGGCAACAACGAGTTTATGGTCTCTTACACCTCCACCAACAGTAACAATAGTGACACATTGGTGAAGCCAATGTCGTCATCTTCACAACCACCCTCTGGTAGGTATGTGGATCATCATCAAGATCCATTGGAGGACCTCAGAAAATCCTTCTCTAAAAAACAAATGGGTATACCCTTGGGCTCTAAGAACAATCCCAAAACATGCATTGTTATCGAAGAAGACACACAAAACTTCATAGAGTGGGTAGGGCTTGAGATCCCAATAAGAGAAGATATTGTAGTGAATATAATAAAACACGATCAACAACTTCAACATAACATAATTGTTTCTTGGGTTTCGGTCTTATCTCTAACGTTACCATTCTTGATCTAGTATCATGTGACCCATTATTATCCATCGAAGGACCCATACATATGACATCTTTATTTGGAACATATCTATATATATATCCAAATTTTCCATGTTCTCCTTCACATTTCATATCTTGTCCACCATGTTCCTCTTTTACCGTATACTTGTCTAGTCCTAAAGTATATGTGTATTGAGGCGTTGTTGGTGGAAAGATTACCTTTGGCAGTGTTATTTTTTTAATGCCACTCTTTTTAGGAAAACAACGTTCCACATGGTAGTCTACATCAGTAGAAAAGTTGAGAAATTGAAGAAGGTGGACAAACACATGTTGTTGTTGTCATCACTAATGTTAACTAAGTAGAACATGAGTCTGGCAACAACAACAACAATAATTGTTTACATACGCCCACAAACTTCAATGGTGTACGCACTAATTCAACTAAGATGAATTATCAACTTCCCTCTCACTATCTTCCAATGATGGGAATGATATTGATGAGAACTTAATCTTGTGGAACTACACCAATCATCTTAATAACTACTAGATAACCAAAGACTCTTATGCATTCCACTTTATTATATTAGTCCTTTAAAAGTTCAAACAAAATAAATTAATTAATTGTTTATGTCTTCTTAAGTGACATTAAATTTTATGTTATATTACATATCTACTTATTTCATTCTACCTTTACACGTCTACTTTGGTTTAGCATGTTCAAACAAGAAAATCTAAATTTATTATTATTTAAAAACAATTATGAAATCTATTTAGTCAACAAATAAATAAATTTAGGCAAATATTATACATTTTTATTTTAAATTCAATTCAATAAGACTTAAAAATGAGTAATTTTGTTTTTAAACAAAGACTTTGATATAAAAATTATATATATAATCTCTATAATATAATTTTTTTTCTCTCTCCTCATTTAATTATGATATAAAGTATAAGATTTAATATGTTTTTGGTCTTATAAATAAAATAAATTACATTTTAAGTCTCTTTAAAAATAAATGTAAGTTTTATTTTTCCCAATGTTTTTCTTTATCTTAAAAAGTTTATGCATTTTGCTATCGGTAGAAAAGAGTTACAAAACCAAGGAATAAAATCAGTGGCAAAAAAGAAAAATTTCCTAAAAAACTTATATAACGGAACATTAATTTTAAAATATTATAAGGATTAAGAAGTTATTTAACCCTTAATTATATATCTTGTAGAGTGTACACGTATGTTTCTCTCCTTAAACAACTTAATTTTCTACTGAATAGATAATCCAGAAGGAAGGCTAAAATCCATATCTAATAATAATCTAGATGAAAAACCATTATCCAAAGGATAAGAACCAAATCTCTCACATTTGAAACAACTATAAATATATACCCTACCACATTATTATTCTCTGCATTATAAAAAACATATCCCTAATAATGGCGCACAAAATTTGCTTGCTCATTTTTTCCCTCAAACTCCAAATCCCCAAACTCTACCAATGATTCCTCAGAAAACAATCCTAGTATATTTTCTATACACTCAAATAACTCTTTTTCCAAGGTGGAGGCAACAACGAGTTTATGGTCTCTTACACCTCCACCAACAGTAACAATAGTGACACATTGGTGAAGCCAATGTCGTCATCTTCACAACCACCCTCTGGTAGGTATGTGGATCATCATCAAGATCCATTGGAGGACCTCAGAAAATCCTTCTCTAAAAAACAAATGGGTATACCCTTGGGGCTCTAAGAACAATCCCAAAACATGCATTGTTATCGAGGAAGACACACAAAACTTCATAGAGTGGGTAGGGCTTGAGATCCCAATAAGAGAAGATATTGTAGTGAATATAATAAAACACGATCAACAACTTCAACATAACATAATTGTTTCTTGGGTTTCGGTCTTATCTCTAACGTTACCATTCTTGATCTAGTATCATGTGACCCATTATTATCCATCGAAGGACCCATACATATGACATCTTTATTTGGAACATATCTATATATATATCCAAATTTTCCATGTTCTCCTTCACATTTCATATCTTGTCCACCATGTTCCTCTTTTATCGTATACTTGTCTAGTCCTAAAGTATATGTGTATTGAGGCGTTGTTGGTGGAAAGATTACCTTTGGCAGTGTTATTTTTTTAATGCCACTCTTTTTAGGAAAACAACGTTCCACATGGTAGTCTACATCAGTAGAAAAGTTGAGAAATTGAAGAAGGTGGACAAACACATGTTGTTGTTGTCATCACCAATGTTAACTAAGTAGAACATGAGTCTGGCAACAACAACAACAATAATTGTTTACATACGCCCACAAACTTCAATGGTGTACGCACTAATTCAACTAAGATTAATTATCAACTTCCCTCTCACTATCTTCCAATGATGGGAATGATATTGATGAGAACTTAATCTTGTGGAACTACACCAATCATCTTAATAACTACTAGATAACCAAAGACTCTTATGCATTCCACTTTATTATATTAGTCCTTTAAAAGTTCAAACAAAATAAATTAATTAATTGTTTATGTCTTCTTAAGTGACATTAAATTTTATGTTATATTACATATCTACTTATTTAATTCTACCTTTACACGTCTACTTTGGTTTAGCATGTTCAAACAAGAAAATCTAAATTTATTATTATTTAAATACAATTATGAAATCTATTTAGTCAACAAATAAATAAATTTAGGCAAATATTATACATTTTTATTTTAAATTCAATTCAATAAGACTTAAAAATGAGTAATTTTGTTTTTAAACAAAGACTTTGATATAAAAATTATATATAATCTCTATAATATAATTTTTTTTCTCTCTCCTCATTTAATTATGATATAAAGTATAAGATTTAATATTTTTTTGGTCTTATAAATAAAATAAATTTCATTTTAAGTCTCTTTAAAAATAAATGTAAGTTTTATTTTTCCCAATGTTTTTCTTTATCTTAAAAAGTTTATGCATTTTGCTATCGGTAGAAAAGAGTTACAAAACCAAGGAATAAAATCAGTGGCAAAAAAGAAAAATTTCCTAAAAAACTTATATAACGGAAAATTAATTTTAAAATATTATAAGGATTAAGAAGTTATTTAACCCTTAATTATATATCTTGTAGAGTGTACACGTATGTTTCTCTCCTTAAACAACTTAATTTTCTACTGAATAGATAATCCAGAAGGAAGGCTACAATCCATATCTAATAATAATCTAGATGAAAAACCATTATCCAAAGGATAAGAACCAAATCTCTCACATTTGAAACAACTATAAATATATACCCTACCACATTATTATTCTCTGCATTATAAAAAACATATCCCTAATAATGGCGCACAAAATTTGCTTGCTCATTTTTTCCCTCAAACTCCAAACCCCCAAACTCTACCAATGATTCCTCAGAAAACAATCCTAGTATATTTTCTATACACTCAAATAACTCTTTTTCCAAGGTGGAGGCAACAACGAGTTTATGGTCTCTTACACCTCCACCAACAGTAACAATAGTGACACATTGGTGAAGCCAATGTCGTCATCTTCACAACCACCCTCTGGTAGGTATGTGGATCATCATCAAGATCCATTGGAGGACCTCAGAAAATCCTTCTCTAAAAAACAAATGGGTATACCCTTGGGCTCTAAGAACAATCCCAAAACATGCATTGTTATCGAGGAAGACACACAAAACTTCATAGAGTGGGTAGGGCTTGAGATCCCAATAAGAGAAGATATTGTAGTGAATATAATAAAACACGATCAACAACTTCAACATAACATAATTG
Organism: Vicia faba; assembly: GCA_948472305.1. Classification (NCBI taxonomy): domain Eukaryota; kingdom Viridiplantae; phylum Streptophyta; class Magnoliopsida; order Fabales; family Fabaceae; genus Vicia; species Vicia faba. The sequence goes on along the minus strand of OX451735.1, from coordinate 178,005,400 downwards.
TTTCTTGGGTTTCGGTCTTATCTCTAACGTTACCATTCTTGATCTAGTATCATGTGACCCATTATTATCCATCGAAGGACCCATACATATGAAATCTTTATTTGGAACATATCTATATATATATCCAAATTTTCCATGTTCTCCTTCACATTTCATATCTTGTCCACCATGTTCCTCTTTTATCGTATACTTGTCTAGTCCTAAAGTATATGTGTATTGAGGCGTTGTTGGTGGAAAGATTACCTTTGGCAGTGTTATTTTTTTAATGCCACTCTTTTTAGGAAAACAACGTTCCACATGGTAGTCTACATCAGTAGAAAAGTTGAGAAATTGAAGAAGGTGGACAAACACATGTTGTTGTTGTCATCACCAATGTTAACTAAGTAGAACATGAGTCTGGCAACAACAACAACAATAATTGTTTACATACGCCCACAAACTTCAATGGTGTACGCACTAATTCAACTAAGATGAATTATCAACTTCCCTCTCACTATCTTCCAATGATGGGAATGATATTGATGAGAACTTAATCTTGTGGAACTACACCAATCATCTTAATAACTACTAGATAACCAAAGACTCTTATGCATTCCACTTTATTATATTAGTCCTTTAAAAGTTCAAACAAAATAAATTAATTAATTGTTTATGTCTTCTTAAGTGACATTAAATTTTATGTTATATTACATATCTACTTATTTCATTCTACCTTTACACGTCTACTTTGGTTTAGCATGTTCAAACAAGAAAATCTAAATTTATTATTATTTAAAAACAATTATGAAATCTATTTAGTCAACAAATAAATAAATTTAGGCAAATATTATACATTTTTATTTTAAATTCAATTCAATAAGACTTAAAAATGAGTAATTTTGTTTTTAAACAAAGACTTTGATATAAAAATTATATATATAATCTCTATAATATAATTTTTTTTTCTCTCTCCTCATTTAATTATGATATAAAGTATAAGATTTAATATGTTTTTGGTCTTATAAATAAAATAAATTACATTTTAAGTCTCTTTAAAAATAAATGTAAGTTTTATTTTGCCCAATGTTTTTCTTTATCTTAAAAAGTTTATGCATTTTGCTATCGGTAGAAAAGAGTTACAAAACCAAGGAATAAAATCAGTGGCAAAAAAGAAAAATTTCCTAAAAAACTTATATAACAGAAAATTAATCTTAAAATATTATAAGGATTAAGAAGTTATTTAACCCTTAATTATATATCTTGTAGAGTGTACACGTATGTTTCTCTCCTTAAACAACTTAATTTTCTACTGAATAGATAATCCAGAAGGAAGGCTAAAATCCATATCTAATAATAATCTAGATGAAAAACCATTATCCAAAGGATAAGAACCAAATCTCTCACATTTGAAACAACTATAAATATATACCCTACCACATTATTATTCTCTGCATTATAAAAAACATATCCCTAATAATGGCGCACAAAATTTGCTTGCTCATTTTTTCCCTCAAACTCCAAATCCCCAAACTCTACCAATGATTCCTCAGAAAACAATCCTAGTATATTTTCTATACACTCAAATAACTCTTTTTCCAAGGTGGAGGCAACAACGAGTTTATGGTCTCTTACACCTCCACCAACAGTAACAATAGTGACACATTGGTGAAGCCAATGTCGTCATCTTCACAACCACCCTCTGGTAGGTATGTGGATCATCATCAAGATCCATTGGAGGACCTCAGAAAATCCTTCTCTAAAAAACAAATGGGTATACCCTTGGGCTCTAAGAACAATCCCAAAACATGCATTGTTATCGAGGAAGACACACAAAACTTCATAGAGTGGGTAGGGCTTGAGATCCCAATAAGAGAAGATATTGTAGTGAATATAATAAAACACGATCAACAACTTCAACATAACATAATTGTTTCTTGGGTTTCGGTCTTATCTCTAACGTTACCATTCTTGATCTAGTATCATGTGACCCATTATTATCCATCGAAGGACCCATACATATGACATCTTTATTTGGAACATATCTATATATATATCCAAATTTTCCATGTTCTCCTTCACATTTCATATCTTGTCCACCATGTTCCTCTTTTATCGTATACTTGTCTAGTCCTAAAGTAGATGTGTATTGAGGCGTTGTTGGTGGAAAGATTACCTTTGGCAGTGTTATTTTTTTAATGCCACTCTTTTTAGGAAAACAACGTTCCACATGGTAGTCTACATCAGTAGAAAAGTTGAGAAATTGAAGAAGGTGGACAAACACATGTTGTTGTTGTCATCACCAATGTTAACTAAGTAGAACATGAGTCTGGCAACAACAACAACAATAATTGTTTACATACGCCCACAAACTTCAATGGTGTACGCACTAATTCAACTAAGATGAATTATCAACTTCCCTCTCACTATCTTCCAATGATGGGAATGATATTGATGAGAACTTAATCTTGTGGAACTACACCAATCATCTTAATAACTACTAGATAACCAAAGACTCTTATGCATTCCACTTTATTATATTAGTCCTTTAAAAGTTCAAACAAAATAAATTAATTAATTGTTTATGTCTTCTTAAGTGACATTAAATTTTATGTTATATTACATATCTACTTATTTCATTCTACCTTTACACGTCTACTTTGGTTTAGCATGTTCAAACAAGAAAATCTAAATTTATTATTATTTAAAAACAATTATGAAATCTATTTAGTCAACAAATAAATAAATTTAGGCAAATATTATACATTTTTATTTTAAATTCAATTCAATAAGACTTAAAAATGAGTAATTTTGTTTTTAAACAAAGACTTTGATATAAAAATTATATATAATCTCTATAATATAATTTTTTTTCTCTCTCCTCATTTAATTATGATATAAAGTATAAGATTTAATATTTTTTTGGTCTTATAAATAAAATAAATTACATTTTAAGTCTCTTTAAAAATAAATGTAAGTTTTATTTTTCCCAATGTTTTTCTTTATCTTAAAAAGTTTATGCATTTTGCTATCGGTAGAAAAGAGTTACAAAACCAAGGAATAAAATCAGTGGCAAAAAAGAAAAATTTCCTAAAAAACTTATATAACGGAAAATTAATTTTAAAATATTATAAGGATTAAGAAGTTATTTAACCCTTAATTATATATCTTGTAGAGTGTACACGTATGTTTCTCTCCTTAAACAACTTAATTTTCTACTGAATAGATAATCCAGAAGGAAGGCTACAATCCATATCTAATAATAATCTAGATGAAAAACCATTATCCAAAGGATAAGAACCAAATCTCTCACATTTGAAACAACTATAAATATATACCCTACCATATTATTATTCTCTGCATTATAAAAAACATATCCCTAATAATGGCGCACAAAATTTGCTTGCTCATTTTTTCCCTCAAACTCCAAACCCCCAAACTCTACCAATGATTCCTCAGAAAACAATCCTAGTATATTTTCTATACACTCAAATAACTCTTTTTCCAAGGTGGAGGCAACAACGAGTTTATGATCTCTTACACCTTCACCAACAGTAACAATAGTGACACATTGGTGAAGCCAATGTCGTCATCTTCACAACCACCCTCTGGTAGGTATGTGGATCATCATCAAGATCCATTGGAGGACCTCAGAAAATCCTTCTCTAAAAAACAAATGGGTAGACCCTTGGGCTCTAAGAACAAGCCCAAAACATGCATTGTTATCGAGGAAGACACACAAAACTTCATAGAGTGGGTAGGGCTTGAGATCCCAATAAGAGAAGATATTGTAGTGAATATAATAAAACACGATCAACAACTTCAACATAACATAATTGTTTCTGGGGTTTCGGTCTTATCTCTAACGTTACCATTCTTGATCTAGTATCATGTGACCCATTATTATCCATCGAAGGACCCATACATATGACATCTTTATTTGGAACATATCTATATATATCCAAATTTTCCATGTTCTCCTTCACATTTCATATCTTGTCCACCATGTTCCTCTTTTACCGTATACTTGTCTAGTCCTAAAGTATATGTGTATTTAGGCGTTGTTGGTGGAAAGATTACCTTTGGCAGTGTTATTTTTTTAATGCCACTCTTTTTAGGAAAACAACGTTCCACATGGTAGTCTACATCAGTAGAAAAGTTGAGAAATTGAAGAAGGTGGACAAACGCATGTTGTTGTTGTCATCACCAATGTTAACTAAGTAGAACATGAGTCTGGCAACAACAACAACAATAATTGTTTACATACGCCCACAAACTTCAATGGTGTACGCACTAATTCAACTAAGATGAATTATCAACTTCCCTCTCACTATCTTCCAATGATGGGAATGATATTGATGAGAACTTAATCTTGTGGAACTACACCAATCATCTTAATAACTACTAGATAACCAAAGACTCTTATGCATTCCACTTTATTATATTAGTCCTTTAAAAGTTCAAACAAAATAAATTAATTAATTGTTTATGTCTTCTTAAGTGACATTAAATTTTATGTTATATTACATATCTACTTATTTCATTCTACCTTTACACACCTACTTTGGTTTAGCATGTTCAAACAAGAAAATCTAAATTTATTATTATTTAAAAACAATTATGAAATCTATTTAGTCAACAAATAAATAAATTTAGGCAAATATTATACATTTTTATTTTAAATTCAATTCAATAAGACTTAAAAATGAGTAATTTTGTTTTTAAACAAAGACTTTGATATAAAAATTATATATATAATCTCTATAATATAATTTTTTTTCTCTCTCCTCATTTAATTATGATATAAAGTATAAGATTTAATATTTTTTTGGTCTTATAAATAAAATAAATTACATTTTAAGTCTCTTTAAAAATAAATGTAAGTTTTATTTTGCCCAATGTTTTTCTTTATCTTAAAAAGTTTATGCATTTTGCTATCGGTAGAAAAGAGTTACAAAACCAAGGAATAAAATCAGTGGCAAAAAAGAAAAATTTCCTAAAAAACTTATATAACGGAAAATTAATTTTAAAATATTATAAGGATTAAGAAGTTATTTAACCCTTAATTATATATCTTGTAGAGTGTACACGTATGTTTCTCTCCTTAAACAACTTAATTTTCTACTGAATAGATAATCCAGAAGGAAGGCTACAATCCATATCTAATAATAATGTAGATGAAAAACCATTATCCAAAGGATAAGAACCAAATCTCTCACATTTGAAACAACTATAAATATATACCCTACCACATTATTATTCTCTGCATTATAAAAAACATATCCCTAATAATGGCGCACAAAATTTGCTTGCTCATTTTTTCCCTCAAACTCCAAACCCCCAAACTCTACCAATGATTCCTCAGAAAACAATCCTAGTATATTTTCTATACACTCAAATAACTCTTTTTCCAAGGTGGAGGCAACAACGAGTTTATGATCTCTTACACCTTCACCAACAGTAACAATAGTGACACATTGGTGAAGCCAATGTCGTCATCTTCACAACCACCCTCTGGTAGGTATGTGGATCATCATCAAGATCCATTGGAGGACCTCAGAAAATCCTTCTCTAAAAAACAAATGGGTAGACCCTTGGGCTCTAAGAACAAGCCCAAAACATGCATTGTTATCGAGGAAGACACACAAAACTTCATAGAGTGGGTAGGGCTTGAGATCCTAATAAGAGAAGATATTGTAGTGAATATAATAAAACACGATCAACAACTTCAACATAACATAATTGTTTCTGGGGTTTCGGTCTTATCTCTAACGTTACCATTCTTGATCTAGTATCATGTGACCCATTATTATCCATCGAAGGACCCATACATATGACATCTTTATTTGGAACATATCTATATATATCCAAATTTTCCATGTTCTCCTTCACATTTCATATCTTGTCCACCATGTTCCTCTTTTACCGTATACTTGTCTAGTCCTAAAGTATATGTGTATTGAGGCGTTGTTGGTGGAAAGATTACCTTTGGCAGTGTTATTTTTTTAATGCCACTCTTTTTAGGAAAACAACGTCCCACATGGTAGTCTACATCAGTAGAAAAGTTGAGAAATTGAAGAAGGTGGACAAACGCATGTTGTTGTTGTCATCACCAATGTTAACTAAGTAGAACATGAGTCTGGCAACAACAACAACAATAATTGTTTACATACGCCCACAAACTTCAATGGTGTACGCACTAATTCAACTAAGATGAATTATCAACTTCCCTCTCACTATCTTCCAATGATGGGAATGATATTGATGAGAACTTAATCTTGTGGAACTACACCAATCATCTTAATAACTACTAGATAACCAAAGACTCTTATGCATTCCACTTTATTATATTAGTCCTTTAAAAGTTCAAACAAAATAAATTAATTAATTGTTTATGTCTTCTTAAGTGACATTAAATTTTATGTTATATTACATATCTACTTATTTCATTCTACCTTTACACACCTACTTTGGTTTAGCATGTTCAAACAAGAAAATCTAAAATTATTATTATTTAAAAACAATTATGAAATCTATTTAGTCAACAAATAAATAAATTTAGGCAAATATTATACATTTTTATTTTAAATTCAATTCAATAAGACTTAAAAATGAGTAATTTTGTTTTTAAACAAAGACTTTGATATAAAAATTATATATATAATCTCTATAATATAATTTTTTTTCTCTCTCCTCATTTAATTATGATATAAAGTATAAGATTTAATATTTTTTTGGTCTTATAAATAAAATAAATTACATTTTAAGTCTCTTTAAAAATAAATGTAAGTTTTATTTTGCCCAATGTTTTTCTTTATCTTAAAAAGTTTATGCATTTTGCTATCGGTAGAAAAGAGTTACAAAACCAAGGAATAAAATCAGTGGCAAAAAAGAAAAATTTCCTAAAAAACTTATATAACGGAAAATTAATTTTAAAATATTATAAGGATTAAGAAGTTATTTAACCCTTAATTATATATCTTATAGAGTGTACACGTATGTTTCTCTCCTTAAACAACTTAATTTTCTACTGAATAGATAATCCAGAAGGAAGGCTACAATCCATATCTAATAATAATCTAGATGAAAAACCATTATCCAAAGGATAAGAACCAAATCTCTCACATTTGAAACAACTATAAATATATACCCTACCACATTATTATTCTCTGCATTATAAAAAACATATCCCTAATAATGGCGCACAAAATTTGCTTGCTCATTTTTTCCCTCAAACTCCAAACCCCCAAACTCTACCAATGATTCCTCAGAAAACAATCCTAGTATATTTTCTATACACTCAAATAACTCTTTTTCCAAGGTGGAGGCAACAACGAGTTTATGGTCTCTTACACCTCCACCAACAGTAACAATAGTGACACATTGGTGAAGCCAATGTCGTCATCTTCACAACCACCCTCTGGTAGGTATGTGGATCATCATCAAGATCCATTGGAGGACCTCAGAAAATCCTTCTCTAAAAAACAAATGGGTAGACCCTTAGGCTCTAAGAACAAGCCCAAAACATGCATTGTTATCGAGGAAGACACACAAAACTTCATAGAGTGGGTAGGGCTTGAGATCCCAATAAGAGAAGATATTGTAGTGAATATAATAAAACACGATCAACAACTTCAACATAACATAATTGTTTCTGGGGTTTCGGTCTTATCTCTAACGTTACCATTCTTGATCTAGTATCATGTGACCCATTATTATCCATCGAAGGACCCATGCATATGACATCTTTATTTGGAACATATCTATATATATATCCAAATTTTCCTTGTTCTCCTTCACATTTCATATCTTGTCCACCATGTTCCTCTTTTACCGTATACTTGTCTAGTCCTAAAGTATATGTGTATTGAGGTGTTGTTGGTGGAAAGATTACCTTTGGTAGTGTTATTTTATTAATGCCACTCTTTCTAGGAAAACAACGTTCCACATGGTAGTCTACATCACTAGAAAAGTTTGAGAAATTGAAGAAGGTGGACAAACACATGTTATTGTTGTCATCACCAATGTTAACTAAGTAGAACATGAGTCTGGAAACAACAACAACAATAATTGTTTACATACGCCCACAAACTTCAATGGTGTACACGCTAATTCAACTAAGATGAATTATCAACTTCCCTCTCACTATCTTCCAATGATGGGAATGATATTGATGAGAACTTAATCTTGTGGAACTACACAAATCATCTTAATAACTACTAGATAACCAAATACTCTTATGCATTCAACTTTATTGTATTAGTCCTTTAATAGTTCAAACAAAATAAATTAATTAATTTTTTATGTCTTCTTAAGTGACATTAAATTTTATGTTATATTACATATCTACTTATTTCATTCTACCATTACACGTCTACTTTGGTTTAGCATGTTCAAACAAGAAAATCTAAATTTATTATTATTTAAAAACAATTATGAAATCTATTTAGTCAACAAATAAATAAATTTAGGCAAATATTATACATTTTTATTTTAAATTCAATTCAATAAGACTTAAAAATGAGTAATTTTGTTTTTAAACTAAGACTTTGGTATAAAAATTATATATATAATTTCTATAATATAATTTTTTTTCTCTCTCCTCATTTAATTATGATATAAAGTATAAGATTTAATATTTTTTTGGTCTTATAAATATAATAAATTACATTATAAGTCTCTTTAAAAATAAATGTAGGTTTTATTTTCCCCAATGTTTTTCATTATCTTAAAAAGATTCTGCATTTTGCCATCGGTAGAAAAGAGTTACAAAACCAAGGAATAAAATCAGTGGCAAAAAAGGAAAATTTCCTGAAAAACTTATATAACGGAAAATTAATTTTAAAATATTATCAGGATTAAGAAGTTATTTAACCCTTAATTATATATGTTGTAGAGTGTAGACGTATGTTTCTCTCCTTAAACAACTAAATTTTCTACTGAATAGATAATCTAGAAGGGAGGCTACAATCCATATCTAATAATACTCTAGATGAAAAACCAAAATCCAATGGATAAGAACCAAATCTCTCACATTCGAAACAACTATAAATAAATACCCTACCACATTATTATTCTCTGCATTATAAAAAACATATCCCTAATAATGGCGCACAAAATTTGCTTGCTCATTTTTTCCCTCAAACTCCAAACCCCCAAACTCTACCAATGATTCCTCAGAAAACAATCCTAGTATATTTTCTATACACTCAGATAACTCTTTTTCTAAGGTGGATGCAACAACGAGTTTATGGTCTCTTACACTGCCACCAACAGTAACAATAGTGACACATTGGTGAAGCCAATGTCGTCATCTGCACAACCACCATCAGATAGGTATGTGGATCATCATCAAGATCCATTGGAGGACCTCAGAAAACCCTTCTCTAAAAAACAAATGGGTAGACCCTTGGGCTCTAAGAACAAGCCCAAAACATGCACTGTTATCGAGGAAGACACACAAAACTTCATAGAGTGGGTAGTGCTTGAGATCCCAATAAGAGAAGATATTGTAGTGAATATAATAAAATACGATCAACAACTCCAACATAACATAATGTTTCGGGGGTTTCGGTCTTATCTCTGACGTTAACATTCTTGATCCAGTATCATGTGACCCATTATTATCCATCGAAGGACCCATACATATGACATCTTTATTTTGGAACATATATATATATATATATATATATATATATATATATATATATATATCCAAACTTTCCATGTTCTCCTCCACATTTCATATCTTGTCCACCATGTTCCTCTTTTACCGTATACTTGTCTAGTCCTAAAGTATATGTGTATTGAGGCGTTGTTGGTGGAAAGATTACCTTTGGTAGTGTTATTTTTTTAATGCCACTCTTTATAGGAAAACAACGTTCCACATGGTAGTCTACATCAGTAGAAAAGTTTGAGAAATTGAAGAAGGTGGACAAACACATGTTATTGTTGTCATCACCAATGTTAACTAAGTTGAACATGAGTATGGAAACAACAACAACAATAATTGTTTACATACGCCCACAAACTTCAATGGTGTACACGCTAATTCAACTAAGATGAATTATCAACTTCCCTCTCACTATCTTCCAATGATGGGAATGATATTGATGAGAACTTAATCTTGTGGAACTACACCAATCATCTTAATAACTATTAGATAACCAAAGACTCTTATGCGTTCCACTTTATTGTATTAGTCCTTTAAAAGTTCAAACAAAATAAATAAATAAATTGTTTATGTCTTCTTAAGTGACATTAAATTTTATGTTATATTACATATCTACTTATTTCATTCTACCATTACACGTCTACTTTGGTTTAGCATGTTCAAATAAGAAAATCTAAATTTATTATTATTTAAAAACAATTATGAAATCTATTTAGTCAACAAATAAATAAATTTAGGAAAATATTATACATTTTTATTTTAAGTTCAATTCAATAAGACTTAAAAATGAGTAATTTTGTTTTTAAACAAAGACTTTGATATAAAAATTATATATATAATCTCTATAATATAATTTTTTTTCTCTCTCCTCATTTAATTATGATATAAAGTATAAGATTTAATATTTTTTGGTCTTATAAATATAATAAATTACATTTTATGTCTCTTAAAAAAATGTAGGTTTTATTTTCCTAAATGTTTTTCTTTATCTTAAAAAGTTTATGCATTTTGCTATCGGTAGAAAAGAGTTACAAAACCAGGGAATAAAATCAGTGGCAAAAAAGAAAAATTTCCTAAAAAACATATATAACGGAAAATTAATTTTAAAATATTATAAGGATTAAGAAGTTATTTAACCCTTAATTATATATCTTGTAGAGTGTAGACGTATGTTTCTCTCCTTAAACGACTAAATTTTCTACTAAATAGATAATCTAGAAGGGAGGCTACAATCCATATCTAATAATAATGTAGATGAAAAACCATAATCCAATGGATAAGAACCAAATCTCTCACATTCGAAACAACTATAAATAAATACCCTACCACATAGTTATTCTCTGCATTATAAAAAACATTTTCCTAATAATGGCACACAAAATTTGCTTGCTCATTTTTTCCCTCAAACTCCAAACCCCCAAACTCTACCAATGATTCCTCAGAAAACAATCCAAGTATATTTTCTATACACTCAGATAACTCTTTTTCCAAGGTGGAGGCAACATCGAGTTTATGGTCTCTTACACCGCCACCAACAGTAACAATTGTGACACATTGGTGAAGCCAATGTCGTCATCTGCACAACCACCCTCTGGTAGGTATGTGGATCATCATCCAGATCCATTGGAGGACCTCAGAAAATCCTTCTCTAAAAAACAAATGGGTAAACCCTTGGGTTCTAAGAACAAGCCCAAAACATGCACTGTTATCGAGGAAGACACACAAAACTTCATAGAGTGGGTAGGGCTTGAGATCCCAATAAGAGAAGATATTGTAGTGAATATAATAAAATACGATCAAGAACTCCAACATAACATAATTGTTTCGGGGGTTTCGGTCTTATCTCTAACGTTACCATTCTTGATCCAGTATCATGTGACCCATTATCATCCATCGAAGGACCCATACATATGACATCTTTATTTGGAACATATATATATATCCAAATTTTCCATGTTCTCCTTCACATTTCATATCTTTTCCACCATGTTCCTCTTTTACCGTATACTTGACTAGTCCTAAAGTATATGTGTATTGAGGCGTTGTTGGTGGAAAGATTACCTTTGGTAGTGTTATTTTTTTAATGCCACTCTTTCTAGGAAAACAACGTTCCACATGGTAGTCTACATCAGTAGAAAAGTTGAGAAATTGAAGAAGGTGGACAAACACATGTTGTTGTTGTCATCACCAATGTTAACTAAGTAGAACATGAGTCTGGCAACAACAACAACAATAATTGTTTACATACGCCCACAAACTTCAATGGTGTACACGCTAATTCAACTAAGATGAATTATCAACTTCCCTCTCACTATCTTCCAATGATGGGAATGATATTGATGAGAACTTAATCTTGTGGAACTACACCAATCATCTTAAAAACTATTAGATAACCAAAGACTCTTATGCATTCCACTTTATTGTATTAGTCCTTTAAAATTTCAAACAAAATAAATTAATTAATTGTTTATGTCTTCTTAAGTGACATTAAATTTTATGTTATATTACATATCTACTTATTTCATTCTACCATTACACGTCTACTTTGGTTTAGCATGTTCAAACAAGAAAATCTAAATTTATTATTATTTAAAAACAATTATGAAATCTATTTAGTCAACAAATAAATAAATTTAGGCAAATATTATACATTTTTATTTTAAATTCAATTCAATAAGACATAAATATGAGTAATTTCGTTTTTAAACAAAGACTTTGGTATAAAAATTATATATATAATTTCTATAATATAATTTTTTTTCTCTCTCCTCATTTAATTATGATATAAAGTATAAGATTTAATATTTTATTGGTCTTATAAATATAATAAATTACATTATAAGTCTCTTTAAAAATAAATGTAGGTTTTACTTTCCCCAATGTTTTTCTTTATCTTAAAAAGATTCTGCATTTTGCTATCGGTAGAAAAGAGTTACAAAACCAAGGAATAAAATCTGTGGCAAAAAAGAAAAATATCCTAAAAAACTTATATAACGGAAAATTAATTTTAAAATATTATCAGGATTAAGAAGTTATTTAACCCTTAATTATATATGTTGTAGAGTGTAGACGTATGTTTCTCTCCTTAAACAACTAAATTTTCTACTGAATAGATAATCTAGAAGGGAGGCTACAATCCATATCTAATAATAATCTAGATGAAAAACCATAATCCAATGGATAAGAACCAAACTCTCACATTCGAAACAACTATAAATAAATATCCTACCACATTATTATTCTCTGCATTATAAAAAACATATCCCTAATAATGGCGCACAAAATTTGCTTGCTCATTTTTTCCCTCAAACTCCAAACCCCCAAACTCTACCAATGATTCCTCAGAAAACAATCCTAGTATATTTTCTATACGCTCAGATAACTCTTTTTCTAAGGTTGATGCAACAACGAGTTTATGGTCTCTTACACTGCCACCAACAGTAACAATAGTGACACATTGGTGAAGCTAATGTCGTCATCTGCACAACCACCATCAGATAGGTATATGGATCATCATCAAGATCCATTGGAGGACCTCAGAAAACCCTTCTCTAAAAAACAAATGGGTAGATCCTTGGGCTCTAAGAACAAGCCCAAAACATGCACTGTTATCGAGGAAGACACACAAAACTTCATAGAGTGGGTAGGGCTTGAGATCCCAATAAGAGAAGATATTGTAGTGAATATAATAAAATACGATCAACAACTCCAACATAACATAATGTTTCGGGGGTTTCGGTCTTATCTCTAACATTACCATTCTTGATCCAGTATCATGTGACCCATTATTATCCATCGAAGTACCCATACATATGACATCTTTATTTGGAACATATATATATATATATATATATATATATATATATATATATATCCAAATTTTCCATGTTCTCCTCCACATTTCATATCTTGTCCACCATGTTCCTCTTTTACCGTATACTTGTCTAGTCCTAAAGTATATGTGTATTGAGGCGTTGTTGGTGGAAAGATTACCTTTGGTAGCGTTATTTTTTTAATGCCACTCTTTCTAGGAAAACAACGTTCCACATGGTAGTCTACATCAGTAGAAAAGTTTGAGAAATTGAAGAAGGTGGACAAACACATGTTATTGTTGTCATCACCAATGTTAACTAAGTTGAACATGAGTATGGAAACAACAACAACAATAATTGTTTACATATGCCCACAAACTTCAATGGTGTACACGCTAATTCAACTAAGATTAATTATCAACTTCCCTCTCACTATCTTCCAATGATGGGAATGATATTGATGAGAACTTAATCTTGTGGAACTACACCAATCATCTTAATAACTATTAGATAACCAAAGACTCTTATGCATTCCACTTTATTGTATTAGTCCTTTAAAAGTTCAAACAAAATAAATTAATTAATTGTTTATGTCTTCTTAAGTGACATTAAATTTTATGTTATATTACATATCTACTTATTTCATTCTACCATTACACGTCTACTTTGGTTTAGCATGTTCAAATAAGAAAATCTAAATTTATTATTATTTAAAAACAATTATGAAATCTATTTAGTCAACAAATAAATAAATTTAGGCAAATATTATACATTTTTATTTTAAATTCAATTCAATAAGACATAAATATGAGTAATTTCGTTTTTAAACAAAGACTTTGGTATAAAAATTATATATATAATTTCTATAATATAATTTTTTTTCTCTCTCCTCATTTAATTATGATATAAAGTATAAGATTTAATATTTTATTGGTCTTATAAATATAATAAATTACATTATAAGTCTCTTTAAAAATAAATGTAGGTTTTACTTTCCCCAATGTTTTTCTTTATCTTAAAAAGATTCTGCATTTTGCTATCGGTAGAAAAGAGTTACAAAACCAAGGAATAAAATCTGTGGCAAAAAAGAAAAATATCCTAAAAAACTTATATAACGGAAAATTAATTTTAAAATATTATCAGGATTAAGAAGTTATTTAACCCTTAATTATATATGTTGTAGAGTGTAGACGTATGTTTCTCTCCTTAAACAACTAAATTTTCTACTAAATAGATAATCTAGAAGGGTGGCTACAATCCATATCTAATAATAATGTAGATGAAAAACCATAATCCAATGGATAAGAACCAAATCTCTCACATTCGAAACATCTATAAATAAATACCCTACCACATAGTTATTCTCTGCATTATAAAAAACATTTTCCTAATAATGGCGCACAAAATTTGCTTGCTCATTTTTTCCCTCAAACTCCAAACCCCCAAACTCTACCAATGATTCCTCAGAAAACAATCCAAGTATATTTTCTATACACTCAGATAACTCTTTTTCCAAGGTGGAGGCAACATCGAGTTTATGGTCTCTTACACCGCCACCAACAGTAACAATAGTGACACATTGGTGAAGCCAATGTCGTCATCTGCACAACCACCCTCTGGTAGGTATGTGGATCATCATCAAGATCCATTGGAGGACCTCAGAAAATCCTTCTCTAAAAAACAAATGGTTAGACCCTTGGGCTCTAAGAACAAGCCCAAAACATGCACTGTTATCGAGGAAGACACACAAAACTTCATAGAGTGGGTAGGGCTTGAGATCCCAATAAGAGAAGATATTGTAGTGAATATAATAAAATACGATCAAGAACTCCAACATAACATAATTGTTTCGGGGGTTTCAGTCTTATCTCTAACATTACCATTCTTGATCCAGTATCATGTGACCCATTATTATCCATCGAAGGACCCATACATATGACATCTTTATTTGGAACATATATATATATCCAAATTTTCCATGTTCTCCTTCACATTTCATATCTTTTCCACCATGTTCCTCTTTTACCGTATACTTGTCTAGTCCTAAAGTATATGTGTATTGAGGCGTTGTTGGTGGAAAGATTACCTTTGGTAGTGTTATTTTTTTAATGCCACTCTTTCTAGGAAAACAACGTTCCACATGGTAGTCTACATCAGTAGAAAAGTTGAGAAATTGAAGAAGGTGGACAAACACATGTTGTTGTTGTCATCACCAATGTTAACTAACTAGAACATGAGTCTGACAACAACAACAACAATAATTGTTTACATACGCCCACAAACTTCAATGGTGTACACGCTAATTCAACTAAGATGAATTATCAACTTCCCTCTCACTATCTTCCAATGATGGGAATGATATTGATGAGAACTTAATCTTGTGGAACTACACCAATCATCTTAATAACTATTAGATAACCAAAGACTCTTATGCATTCCACTTTATTGTATTAGTCCTTTAAAAGTTCAAACAAAATAAATTAATTAATTGTTTATGTCTTCTTAAGTGACATTAAATTTTATGTTATATTACATATCTACTTATTTCATTCTACCATTACACGTCTACTTTGGTTTAGCATGTTCAAACAAGAAAATCTAAATTTATTATTATTTAAAAACAATTATGAAATCTATTTAGTCAACAAATAAATAAATTTAGGCAAATATTATACATTTTTATTTTAAATTCAATTCAATAAGACATAAAAATGAGTAATTTTGTTTTTAAACAAAGACTTTGGTATAAAAATTATATATGTAATTTCTATAATATAATTTTTTTTCTCTCTCCTCATTTAATTATGATATAAAGTATAAGATTTAATATTTTTTTGGTCTTATAAATATAATAAATTACATTATAAGTCTCTTTAAAAATAAATGTAGGTTTTATTTTCCCCAATGTTTTTCTTTATCTTAAAAAGATTCTGCATTTTGCTATCGGTAGAAAAGACTTACAAAACCAAGGAATAAAATCAGTGGAAAAAAAGAAAAATATCCTAAAAAACTTATATAACGGAAAATTAATTTTAAAATATTATCAGGATTAAGAAGTTATTTAACCCTTAATTATATATGTTGTAGAGTGTAGACGTATGTTTCTCTCCTTAAACAACTAAATTTTCTACTGAATAGATAATCTAGAAGGGAGGCTACAATCCATATCTAATAATAATCTAGATGAAAAACCATAATCCAATGGATAAGAACCAAACTCTCACATTCGAAACAACTATAAATAAATACCCTACCACATTATTATTCTCTGCATTATAAAAAACATATCCCTAATAATGGCGCACAAAATTTGCTTGCTCATTTTTTCCCTCAAACTCCAAACCCCCAAACTCTACCAATGATTCCTCAGAAAACAATCCTAGTATATTTTCTATACGCTCAGATAACTCTTTTTCTAAGGTGGATGCAACAACGAGTTTATGGTCTCTTACACTGCCACCAACAGTAACAATAGTGACACATTGGTGAAGCTAATGTCATCATCTGCACAACCACCATCAGATAGGTATATGGATCATCATCAAGATCCATTGGAGGACCTCAGAAAACCCTTCTCTAAAAAACAAATGGGTAGACCCTTGGGCTCTAAGAACAAGCCCAAAACGTGCACTGTTATCGAGGAAGACACACAAAACTTCATAGAGTGGGTAGGGCTTGAGATCCCAATAAGAGAAGATATTGTAGTGAATATAATAAAATACGATCAAGAACTCCAACATAACATAATTGTTTCGGGGGTTTCGGTCTTATCTCTAACGTTACCATTCTTGATCCAGTATAATGTGACCCATTATTATCCATCGAAGGACCCATACATATGACATCTTTATTTGGAACATATATATATATATATATATATATATATATATATATATATATATATATATATATATATATATATATATATATATATATATATATATATATATATATATATATATATATATATATATATATATATATATATATATATATATATATATATATATATATATATATATATATATATATATATATCCAAATTTTCCATGTTCTCCTTCACATTTCATATCTTTTCCACCATGTTCCTCTTTTACCGTATACTTGTCTAGTCCTAAAGTATATGTGTATTGAGGCGTTGTTGGTGGAAAGATTACCTTTGGTAGTGTTATTTTTTTAATGCCACTCTTTCTAGGAAAACAACGTTCACCATGGTAGTCTACATCAGTAGAAAAGTTGAGAAATTGAAGAAGGTGGACAAACACATGTTGTTGTTGTCATCACCAATGTTAACTAAGTAGAACATGAGTCTGGCAACAACAACAACAATAATTGTTTACATACGCCCACAAACTTCAATGGTGTACACGCTAATTCAACTAAGATGAATTATCAACTTCCCTCTCACTATCTTCCAATGATGGGAATGATATTGATGAGAACTTAATCTTGTGGAACTACACCAATCATCTTAATAACTATTAGATAACCAAAGACTCTTATGCATTCCACTTTATTGTATTAGTCCTTTAAAAGTTCAAACAAAATAAATTAATTAATTGTTTATGTCTTCTTAAGTGACATTAAATTTTATGTTATATTACATATCTACTTATTTCATTCTACCATTACACGTCTACTTTGGTTTAGCATGTTCAAACAAGAAAATCTAAATTTATTATTATTTAAAAACAATTATGAAATCTATTTAGTCAACAAATCAATAAATTTAGGCAAATATTATACATTTTTATTTTAAATTCAATTCAATAAGACATAAATATGAGTAATTTCGTTTTTAAACAAAGACTTTGGTATAAAAATTATATATATAATTTCTATAATATAATTTTTTTTCTCTCTCCTCATTTAATTATGATATAAAGTATAAGATTTAATATTTTATTGGTCTTATAAATATAATAAATTACATTATAAGTCTCTTTAAAAATAAATGTAGGTTTTACTTTCCCCAATGTTTTTCTTTATCTTAAAAAGATTCTGCATTTTGCTATCGGTAGAAAAGAGTTACAAAACCAAGGAATAAAATCTGTGGCAAAAAAGAAAAATATCCTAAAAAACTTATATAACGGAAAATTAATTTTAAAATATTATCAGGATTAAGAAGTTATTTAACCCTTAATTATATATGTTGTAGAGTGTAGACGTATGTTTCTCTCCTTAAACAACTAAATTTTCTACTGAATAGATAATCTAGAAGGGAGGCTACAATCCATATCTAATAATAATCTAGATGAAAAACCATAATCCAATGGATAAGAACCAAACTCTCACATTCGAAACAACTATAAATAAATATCCTACCACATTATTATTCTCTGCATTATAAAAAACATATCCCTAATAATGGCGCACAAAATTTGCTTGCTCATTTTTTCCCTCAAACTCCAAACCCCCAAACTCTACCAATGATTCCTCAGAAAACAATCCTAGTATATTTTCTATACGCTCAGATAACTCTTTTTCTAAGGTTGATGCAACAACGAGTTTATGGTCTCTTACACTGCCACCAACAGTAACAATAGTGACACATTGGTGAAGCTAATGTCGTCATCTGCACAACCACCATCAGATAGGTATATGGATCATCATCAAGATCCATTGGAGGACCTCAGAAAACCCTTCTCTAAAAAACAAATGGGTAGATCCTTGGGCTCTAAGAACAAGCCCAAAACATGCACTGTTATCGAGGAAGACACACAAAACTTCATAGAGTGGGTAGGGCTTGAGATCCCAATAAGAGAAGATATTGTTGTGAATATAATAAAATACGATCAACAACTCCAACATAACATAATGTTTCGGGGGTTTCGGTCTTATCTCTAACATTACCATTCTTGATCCAGTATCATGTGACCCATTATTATCCATCGAAGGACCCATACATATGACATCTTTATTTGGAACATATATATATATATATATATATATATATATATATATATATATATATATATATATATATATATATATATATATATATATATATCCAAATTTTCCATGTTCTCCTCCACATTTCATATCTTGTCCACCATGTTCCTCTTTTACCGTATACTTGTCTAGTCCTAAAGTATATGTGTATTGAGGCGTTGTTGGTGGAAAGATTACCTTTGGTAGTGTTATTTTTTTAATGCCACTCTTTCTAGGAAAACAACGTTCCACATGGTAGTCCACATCAGTAGAAAAGTTTGAGAAATTGAAGAAGGTGGACAAACACATGTTATTGTTGTCATCACCAATGTTAACTAAGTTGAACATGAGTATGGAAACAACAACAACAATAATTGTTTACATATGCCCACAAACTTCAATGGTGTACACGCTAATTCAACTAAGATTAATTATCAACTTCCCTCTCACTATCTTCCAATGATGGGAATGATATTGATGAGAACTTAATCTTGTGGAACTACACCAATCATCTTAATAACTATTAGATAACCAAAGACTCTTATGCATTCCACTTTATTGTATTAGTCCTTTAAAAGTTCAAACAAAATAAATTAATTAATTGTTTATGTCTTCTTAAGTGACATTAAATTTTATGTTATATTACATATCTACTTATTTCATTCTACCATTACACGTCTACTTTGGTTTAGCATGTTCAAATAAGAAAATCTAAATTTATTATTATTTAAAAACAATTATGAAATCTATTTAGTCAACAAATAAATAAATTTAGGCAAATATTATACATTTTTATTTTAAATTCAATTCAATAAGACATAAATATGAGTAATTTCGTTTTTAAACAAAGACTTTGGTATAAAAATTATATATATATAATTTCTATAATATAATTTTTTTTCTCTCTCCTCATTTAATTATGATATAAAGTATAAGATTTAATATTTTATTGGTCTTATAAATATAATAAATTACATTATAAGTCTCTTTAAAAATAAATGTAGGTTTTACTTTCCCCAATGTTTTTCTTTATCTTAAAAAGATTCTGCATTTTGCTATCGGTAGAAAAGAGTTACAAAACCAAGGAATAAAATCTGTGGCAAAAAAGAAAAATATCCTAAAAAACTTATATAACGGAAAATTAATTTTAAAATATTATCAGGATTAAGAAGTTATTTAACCCTTAATTATATATGTTGTAGAGTGTAGACGTATGTTTCTCTCCTTAAACAACTAAATTTTCTACTAAATAGATAATCTAGAAGGGTGGCTACAATCCATATCTAATAATAATGTAGATGAAAAACCATAATCCAATGGATAAGAACCAAATCTCTCACATTCGAAACATCTATAAATAAATACCCTACCACATAGTTATTCTCTGCATTATAAAAAACATTTTCCTAATAATGGCGCACAAAATTTGCTTGCTCATTTTTTCCCTCAAACTCCAAACCCCCAAACTCTACCAATGATTCCTCAGAAAACAATCCAAGTATATTTTCTATACACTCAGATAACTCTTTTTCCAAGGTGGAGGCAACATCGAGTTTATGGTCTCTTACACCGCCACCAACAGTAACAATAGTGACACATTGGTGAAGCCAATGTCGTCATCTGCACAACCACCCTCTGGTAGGTATGTGGATCATCATCAAGATCCATTGGAGGACCTCAGAAAATCCTTCTCTAAAAAACAAATGGTTAGACCCTTGGGCTCTAAGAACAAGCCCAAAACATGCACTGTTATCGAGGAAGACACACAAAACTTCATAGAGTGGGTAGGGCTTGACATCCCAATAAGAGAAGATATTGTAGTGAATATAATAAAATACGATCAAGAACTCCAACATAACATAATTGTTTCGGGGGTTTCAGTCTTATCTCTAACATTACCATTCTTGATCCAGTATCATGTGACCCATTATTATCCATCGAAGGACCCATACATATGACATCTTTATTTGGAACATATATATATATCCAAATTTTCCATGTTCTCCTTCACATTTCATATCTTTTCCACCATGTTCCTCTTTTACCGTATACTTGTCTAGTCCTAAAGTATATGTGTATTGAGGCGTTGTTGGTGGAAAGATTACCTTTGGTAGTGTTATTTTTTTAATGCCACTCTTTCTAGGAAAACAACGTTCCACATGGTAGTCTACATCAGTAGAAAAGTTGAGAAATTGAAGAAGGTGGACAAACACATGTTGTTGTTGTCATCACCAATGTTAACTAACTAGAACATGAGTCTGACAACAACAACAACAATAATTGTTTACATACGCCCACAAACTTCAATGGTGTACACGCTAATTCAACTAAGATGAATTATCAACTTCCCTCTCACTATCTTCCAATGATGGGAATGATATTGATGAGAACTTAATCTTGTGGAACTACACCAATCATCTTAATAACTATTAGATAACCAAAGACTCTTATGCATTCCACTTTATTGTATTAGTCCTTTAAAAGTTCAAACAAAATAAATTAATTAATTGTTTATGTCTTCTTAAGTGACATTAAATTTTATGTTATATTACATATCTACTTATTTCATTCTACCATTACACGTCTACTTTGGTTTAGCATGTTCAAACAAGAAAATCTAAATTTATTATTATTTAAAAACAATTATGAAATCTATTTAGTCAACAAATAAATAAATTTAGGCAAATATTATACATTTTTATTTTAAATTCAATTCAATAAGACATAAAAATGAGTAATTTTGTTTTTAAACAAAGACTTTGGTATAAAAATTATATATGTAATTTCTATAATATAATTTTTTTTCTCTCTCCTCATTTAATTATGATATAAAGTATAAGATTTAATATTTTTTTGGTCTTATAAATATAATAAATTACATTATAAGTCTCTTTAAAAATAAATGTAGGTTTTATTTTCCCCAATGTTTTTCTTTATCTTAAAAAGATTCTGCATTTTGCTATCGGTAGAAAAGACTTACAAAACCAAGGAATAAAATCAGTGGCAAAAAAGAAAAATATCCTAAAAAACTTATATAACGGAAAATTAATTTTAAAATATTATCAGGATTAAGAAGTTATTTAACCCTTAATTATATATGTTGTAGAGTGTAGACGTATGTTTCTCTCCTTAAACAACTAAATTTTCTACTGAATAGATAATCTAGAAGGGAGGCTACAATCCATATCTAATAATAATCTAGATGAAAAACCATAATCCAATGGATAAGAACCAAACTCTCACATTCGAAACAACTATAAATAAATATCCTACCACATTATTATTCTCTGCATTATAAAAAACATATCCCTAATAATGGCGCACAAAATTTGCTTGCTCATTTTTTCCCTCAAACTCCAAACCCCCAAACTCTACCAATGATTCCTCAGAAAACAATCCTAGTATATTTTCTATACGCTCAGATAACTCTTTTTCTAAGGTTGATGCAACAACGAGTTTATGGTCTCTTACACTGCCACCAACAGTAACAATAGTGACACATTGGTGAAGCTAATGTCGTCATCTGCACAACCACCATCAGATAGGTATATGGATCATCATCAAGATCCATTGGAGGACCTCAGAAAACCCTTCTCTAAAAAACAAATGGGTAGATCCTTGGGCTCTAAGAACAAGCCCAAAACATGCACTGTTATCGAGGAAGACACACAAAACTTCATAGAGTGGGTAGGGCTTGAGATCCCAATAAGAGAAGATATTGTTGTGAATATAATAAAATACGATCAACAACTCCAACATAACATAATGTTTCGGGGGTTTCGGTCTTATCTCTAACATTACCATTCTTGATCCAGTATCATGTGACCCATTATTATCCATCGAAGGACCCATACATATGACATCTTTATTTGGAACATATATATATATATATATATATATATATATATATATATATATATATATATATATATATATATATATATATATATATATATATATATATATATATATATATATATATATATATATATATATATATATATATATATATCCAAATTTTCCATGTTCTCCTCCACATTTCATATCTTGTCCACCATGTTCCTCTTTTACCGTATACTTGTCTAGTCCTAAAGTATATGTGTATTGAGGCGTTGTTGGTGGAAAGATTACCTTTGGTAGTGTTATTTTTTTAATGCCACTCTTTCTAGGAAAACAACGTTCCACATGGTAGTCTACATCAGTAGAAAAGTTTGAGAAATTGAAGAAGGTGGACAAACACATGTTATTGTTGTCATCACCAATGTTAACTAAGTTGAACATGAGTATGGAAACAACAACAACAATAATTGTTTACATATGCCCACAAACTTCAATGGTGTACACGCTAATTCAACTAAGATTAATTATCAACTTCCCTCTCACTATCTTCCAATGATGGGAATGATATTGATGAGAACTTAATCTTGTGGAACTACACCAATCATCTTAATAACTATTAGATAACCAAAGACTCTTATGCATTCCACTTTATTGTATTAGTCCTTTAAAAGTTCAAACAAAATAAATTAATTAATTGTTTATGTCTTCTTAAGTGACATTAAATTTTATGTTATATTACATATCTACTTATTTCATTCTACCATTACACGTCTACTTTGGTTTAGCATGTTCAAATAAGAAAATCTAAATTTATTATTATTTAAAAACAATTATGAAATCTATTTAGTCAACAAATAAATAAATTTAGGCAAATATTATACATTTTTATTTTAAATTCAATTCAATAAGACATAAATATGAGTAATTTCGTTTTTAAACAAAGACTTTGGTATAAAAATTATATATATAATTTCTATAATATAATTTTTTTTCTCTCTCCTCATTTAATTATGATATAAAGTATAAGATTTAATATTTTATTGGTCTTATAAATATAATAAATTACATTTATAAGTCTCTTTAAAAATAAATGTAGGTTTTACTTTCCCCAATGTTTTTCTTTATCTTAAAAAGATTCTGCATTTTGCTATCGGTAGAAAAGAGTTACAAAACCAAGGAATAAAATCTGTGGCAAAAAAGAAAAATATCCTAAAAAACTTATATAACGGAAAATTAATTTTAAAAATATTATCAGGATTAAGAAGTTATTTAACCCTTAATTATATATGTTGTAGAGTGTAGACGTATGTTTCTCTCCTTAAACAACTAAATTTTCTTACTAAATAGATAATCTAGAAGGGTGGCTACAATCCATATCTAATAATAATGTAGATGAAAAACCATAATCCAATGGATAAGAACCAAATCTCTCACATTCGAAACATCTATAAATAAATACCCTACCACATAGTTATTCTCTGCATTATAAAAAACATTTTCCTAATAATGGCGCACAAAATTTGCTTGCTCATTTTTTCCCTCAAACTCCAAACCCCCAAACTCTACCAATGATTCCTCAGAAAACAATCCAAGTATATTTTCTATACACTCAGATAACTCTTTTTCCAAGGTGGAGGCAACATCGAGTTTATGGTCTCTTACACCGCCACCAACAGTAACAATAGTGACACATTGGTGAAGCCAATGTCGTCATCTGCACAACCACCCTCTGGTAGGTATGTGGATCATCATCAAGATCCATTGGAGGACCTCAGGAAAATCCTTCTCTAAAAAAACAAATGGTTAGACCCTTGGGCTCTAAGAACAAGCCCAAAACATGCACTGTTATCGAGGAAGACACACAAAACTTCATAGAGTGGGTAGGGGCTTGAGATCCCAATAAGAGAAGATATTGTAGTGAATATAATAAAATACGATCAAGAACTCCAACATAACATAATTGTTTCGGGGGTTTCAGTCTTATCTCTAACATTACCATTCTTGATCCAGTATCATGTGACCCATTATTATCCATCGAAGGACCCCATACATATGACATCTTTATTTGGAACATATATATATATCCAAATTTTCCATGTTCTCCTTCACATTTCCATATCTTTTCCACCATGTTCCTCTTTTACCGTATACTTGTCTAGTCCTAAAGTATATGTGTATTGAGGCGTTGTTGGTGGAAAGATTACCTTTGGTAGTGTTATTTTTTTAATGCCACTCTTTCTAGGAAAACAACGTTCCACATGGTAGTCTACATCAGTTAGAAAAGTTGAGAAATTGAAGAAGGTGGACAAACACATGTTGTTGTTGTCATCACCAATGTTAACTAACTAGAACATGAGTCTGACAACAACAACAACAATAATTGTTTACATACGCCCACAAACTTCAATGGTGTACACGCTAATTCAACTAAGATGAATTATCAACTTCCCTCTCACTATCTTCCAATGATGGGAATGATATTGATGAGAACTTAATCTTGTGGAACTACACCAATCATCTTAATAACTATTAGATAACCAAAGACTCTTATGCATTCCACTTTATTGTATTAGTCCTTTAAAAGTTCAAACAAAATAAATTAATTAATTGTTTATGTCTTCTTAAGTTGACATTAAATTTTATGTTATATTACATATCTACTTATTTCATTCTACCATTACACGTCTACTTTGGTTTAGCATGTTCAAACAAGAAAATCTAAATTTATTATTATTTAAAAACAATTATGAAATCTATTTAGTCAACAAATAAATAAATTTAGGCAAATATTATACATTTTTATTTTAAATTCAATTCAATAAGACATAAAAATGAGTAATTTTGTTTTTAAACAAAGACTTTGGTATAAAAATTATATATGTAATTTCTATAATATAATTTTTTTCTCTCTCCTCATTTAATTATGATATAAAGTATAAGATTTAATATTTTTTTGGTCTTATAAATATAATAAATTACATTATAAGTCTCTTTAAAAATAAATGTAGGTTTTATTTTCCCCATGTTTTTCTTTATCTTAAAAAGATTCTGCATTTTGCTATCGGTAGAAAAGACTTACAAAACCAAGGAATAAAATCAGTGGCAAAAAAGAAAAATATCCTAAAAAACTTATATAAAGGAAAATTAATTTTAAAATATTATCAGGATTAAGAAGTTATTTAACCCTTAATTATATATGTTGTAGAGTGTAGACGTATGTTTCTCTCCTTAAACAACTAAATTTTCTACTGAATAGATAATCTAGAAGGGAG